>VZRI01000319.1:20119-126008 GCA_013397515.1 Upupa epops
AACAGACTCCCCAGGGAGGTCGTGGAGTCTCCTTCTCTGGGGACTTTCAAGGCCCGCCTGGATGCTTTCCTCTGTGATCTGTGTTAGATAGTTTTGTCCTGCTCCGGCAGGGGGGGTGGACTCGATGATCTCTTGGGTCCCTTCCAACCCCTAACATCCTATGATCCTATGATCCTATGATTGGACCATCAGTTACTGAATGGTATATGTGCCTTCTTAGGTTATTGAAAAACATGCTGTGGTCTTGCTTTCTCAGGCAGCAGCTTGTAGCCTGAGCATTTAAGTTGATTGCTTTATTCCTTGAGAAAGAGCAATTGCTATTACGTGGACTTGCAGGACAAAAAAATGTCTAGGTGGGTTTTTTTTTTTTGAAAACTGTATGAGCTTAAGGAGCACTTCACATGTTTTAATAGAGATTGAGGTAATCCAGGTCTTTCTGTATGTTGCTTTTGGACTTTATTTTAACCTACAAAAGTAGGGTAACTACTCTCAATTTAAGTGCCTTCTGACAAAAGTTAAACTTAATGACTGATTCCTGTGGGATTTATCTCCCGCTCTGTAGAAATTGCTTGAATGGGCTGCTACTAGAAAAGTTAACGTGTTACAATTCTGCCTTGCTTTAAATCATTTCTTTCCTGATGGAGGTTAAAAGGGAGTGTGTGAATGTGCTGTGTAACTCTTAAGAAGTCTCTGCAATTTATTCATTTGCAGAATTATGTGTTTTGTTACCATATAGTTTACTTGGGGTTTTTTTATTCTCACAGAGTAAAATTTAACCATCTTTTGGCTGCTGACAATTACATTATCAGAAATAATTTAAGTGCAGTGAACCAAAACTTTTAATAGTGGGCATTTGGGCCCCTATACTCTTCTCTGTCCTGTCATGTTTGTGGTGTCCTCTGGTTCTGAAAGGTTTGAGTTGCTTACAGTTTTGGAAAACAGACATTTACAAGCTTACATGTTACAGTGTGCCTAATTTATGGTATAAATTCAGCTCTGTAGTTAAGCTCCCAGGTAGTGGTTGAGTTTGTGCAGCAAAGTAAGCATTGCTTAAAGGCACTGTGTTCTGACATCAGCAAATTTTGTGTTTGACTATTTTAATGCTTAAAAATGATTTTGTGTGTGCAGGCTTGTGTGATCATGTCCTGTAATAAAAGAGCTGTACAGAAGATAGTGCCCAAAGTATAACTGCCCTGAGCAAAGAATCCAGCCGAAGCCCAAATCCATCCTAGATGTAAATAGGACTGCAGAAGTCGTTATGTCAGAATGACTTGTGGGTCTAATAAACATGTAGCTTGTAAAGAGCTTTTACAGCAGTGTAATACACTGTTACACTGTATATGAATCTTGAGACCCGTCTTGTGGAAACTGGGGAGAAAGGAGGAGGGTTTATTCAGAAAGGAAGAGTACTTGCGGGTTTGAGGACAACATTCTTCTGCCTGACTCTTCCTTCAGTCCACATCAGTTATCTGTAGCAGTGATTTACCTCATTAGGGAATGTGTGGGGTATGGGCTGTATTCTTTTTTGAGTTCCCCTTTTTACTTAAAGGATTTTATTTTTTTTGTGTAACTTGGGTTTCTGCTTTGTCTGTTATTTGTTTCCCTCTGTACTTTCTTTCGCTGTAAGCTGGATTGTTTTCTAATCCTAACTATAACTTAATCAAGCTTTTGAGTGGGAACAAATGTTCTCAGCCATGCAATTCATGCCTTTCTCAGGGCTCTGTCTGTTCAAGAAGTTGAGTTTCTATTAACTGTATGAATGTGTATATACAATGTGTGCAATTCTTGTCCTTGGGACAGCTCTGCTACAAAGCAAGTCCTGCTGGCATTTGCTACTGTTACACTCCAGCTTGAAGTTAATGAATAGATTCTGTTGTTGCCAATAATGTGTTTTATAGTACAGCTCATTTAAATAAACTTAAGTGTAATTCAAGGAAATACAGGTGACTTGTTGAGTCATTGTAGTGGATCTGATAGCAGAAGAACATAAATTAAACAGGGTGTTCATGAAGGAGCTTCCATGTAAATTCATAATGATAGCGTCTCGTCAGTTTTTTTAGTCATTGATTGTGAGGGTTGGGATGAATGGTCTTTGTATTAGACACATAGGCAGCCTTGTTGTGTTAAGTACTGTGTAGGAGTAATCAGCATATGGCCTTTGGCCTGCAGAGCATATATTCAACACTATAATTCCAGCAGTCCCAAAATAGCTGGATCAAAAGGCTGCCAGTGGAACAGAATTAAGACAGTCTTTTGATAGCTAGCTTGCTCAACAAGATAGACAATGTTATGCTGTTTAGCTTTGCTTTAGTACATTTTGTGAGAGTGTTAGGGTTTGGCCTCACATGTAGACTGAATACCTATCATAAAAATGGGCTTCTCTGTTTGTGTCTGCACTGCTGACGATGCACGGGCCAGGTCATAGTGGAATAGGGCATTGTGAAACCAGCCCCTCTGTGGAAAGTTGCTCTAACTAGACTTAATGCTTTAACTGCTAAGAATTGTGTTGTGCTTATTCCTGTCGGTTGCATTCAGTAACTGGAACTGAGTAGTTGTAAGTTTTGTCTTCAAAGAATTCTGTATGGACTAAATATTCTTAATATTGAATAAATAAAAAATAAAACCCCATCTATAATTCACTGTTCAAGTGTGCATTTAATGTCTAGCTCTATTTTCGAAAATCTAATAATCTGAGGTAGCTTGAAAAGACTTGGGGTTGGTGAGTGTAAAAATAATAAGGAAATTAGAACAAAGAACTTCTACAAGGTTCTAAGAAATTGATGTGAAGTCCCAGGACTATACTACAAAACCAGGTACAAACTATGTTTTATATGAATGCTTGCAAAATCAGACTTTTAAAAAAGAATTAGAGTTAAAATTACTCTTTATCTCAGTATCACAGTAATGATGAGGCCGGAAAAGACCTGAAAGATCATCCAGTCCAACCTAAAACCAACCAAGTAAATCTAACATCTGACATCTAGATCATGCCACTCAGCACTTCATCCAGCCTAACCTTAAACACCTCCAGAGACAGCAACTCGTTCACCTCCTTGGGCAGCCCGTTCCAAAATTGGATCACTCTTTCAGTGAAAAGCCTTTTCCTAATGTCAAGTCTAAACCTCCCCCGATGGAGGTTAAGACTTTGATCCCTTGTCCTGTCTCCAGTGTCCAGAGAGAAAAGACTGACCCCCGCCTGTCTATAATCTAGTTATAGGCAGCGATAAGGTCACCCCTGAGCCTCCTCTTTTCCAGGCTAAACAGACCCAGCTTCATCAGCCTCTCCTCATAGGGCTGACCTTCCAGGCCCTTTACCATTCTAGTTGCTCTTCAATGGACTCGTTCCAGCACCTCGACATCCTTCCTAAACTGAGGGTCCCAGAACTGAACACCATACTCCAGGTGCGGTCTAACCAGTGCCAAATACAAGGGGAGGATAACCTCCCTCTCCCTGCTGGCCACACCATTCCTGATGCAGGCCAGGACGCCATTAGCCCTCTTGGCCACCTTGCTGACTCATGCTAAGTTTACTGTCCAGCAATACCCAGAAGTCTCTTTCCACCTGAGTATTCTTTAAAGTGCCTTTTCATGAGTATATGTAGAAAACTTAATTGATTTGAATAAACATAAATCTGACCATCTTACTAGGCTGATTTATTAATTATTTTAACTTAAAATAATTATTTTAACTTAAAACTGCCTTCTCAAGACATTAAATTGGTTGGGTCTTAAGTCCTTTAGTAGTGTTGGGATTGTTATTTTCTCTCCTTTTACAGACGCTTATTTTGACAAATCAGTCATTTCTGTATGGCTGTGAACTTTAAAAATGTGCTTTATAAAGTGTAGCCTAACAGTTTTTGAGAGTAGACTATTCAGCTTGGCATTGGGTGCTGACATTCCATTTCTCCCTCTCTCCCAAGATTCACCTTCTGCTGTGAACTTTCATCACTCAGACTGCTGCTTTAACTATCCTGTTCAGTATTGCAGTGGAAATTTTGTTCTGCACTGCAGTAAAACCACTTTGAACCAGTCAAGCATGTAGTCCATTGATTTCTGGGTTTGTTTTGTGTTAATGGAGACTGGGATAGAAGGTGGACCCCACAAAAAGCAGAAATAATGCACTGTTTTGCACCAAAAGGGGGATGTGGGCTACATGGTACAATAGGAGACAGTCAAAGGACTCAACAACTGGCCTAAGGCAGAGCAATTTATCAGCAATTCAAATGAGTAATCCAGGGATATTCAGAGACAGAACCTTTGCTGCTTCCGTTTCAGTCACTTGTAAGGAAAAAGAATGGTCCCCCCTTTAGTTTAGAGTAAAAAGTTGGCTTAATTGCAGCGAACACTCATTTTTGCCACAAACAAGTAGCTGGTCAGTTTATGTTTTTGTTAACTTCTATGGAGTGAATTCGTAGAAGTGTTCCCACCTGTAGAAACATCTAGCTCAAGATGCTGCTGCTACAGGCTGCTTTTGTGTAATGTCATATCCTAAACAGTCCTTCTGGCTGAGCAGGATATTATTTCTTAGGCTTTGGCTCATAAAGCATTCTGTGACCAACAGAATCACTCACCCTGATAATGGATTTTTAGGAAACAGCATCAGGTGAATTGGAAGTAAATTTAAGCATCTCCAGCTGCTGTACTGTTATCTATCAATGGTAAACTCTTGAGTTAACACTGTTCTTTGAAACTGGAACACATTTTGAAATACTGGTTGCCACTGGGCTAAAGAAGTGAGAGAAAAGTAGCTATTGCATAAAGTTGGTCATCTGACTGTTAGTGACTGGCCTGAATTTACTGATGACTTGACTGCTGCTTGTGAGCTACACAAGAGATTGTTGTACAAAGTAGGTATTGTTTAGATGTCAAAGGTTCAAACCCTATTAATATGTATAGGTTTTCTTGAAAATTGTGATTCTTTTGATCTATCAAAGAGATTAGATAGCTAGAATATCAAAATTACTAAATTATTACTAAATACAATTATTACCTTTTATCTGCTGAAAAGATTCTGCAACTGACTTGGCCTTGGAGGTATTTAGTGTCAATTCAGGAAGGGTAGCAAGGGGTTAATTAGTGTTCTTCAATTCTTGCTGAATATGGTTGCCAGCAGCTTAGAGATTAAACTGATGTCTTTTGTTGAAATAGCAGGCTAAGACAGTAGTCTGTCAGTGGAGTTTAGAGAACAAACATGTGAAATGTCACATTTTCTGTTAACTTTTCACTGACATTTCCAAATTCATATATTAAGATGATGATGATAATAATAATAAGTAGGTACTAAAATACAGTGTCAAGAATAGCCCTATTTCATCCTGTCCTTTATGGCTTGGCAAAGACATCAATGAAGGGACAGAACAGAGGACTGCAAATTTGTGTATGCAAACTTAACGTGGAATTGTTTTGTACAAATAACACTAGCAAACATTTGGATTTGTTTTTCATTATTGGATGAGTGTTGGTTTTAGTATCTCTTGTTTTCTGTTTTCTGCAGTAGAAAATGTGGTTAAGAACTGCGTTTTGTGCTTGTTAAACCAAAGGTATCAATATTTAAGGGGTTTCTGTGGAGCTCACTTTGGAGTCTGCTGTACTATATCAGCATTACAAGTACCTGTTTAAAACACCCGGGCATGGCTTGTGCCCTGGGACTAAAGTAAAACACTTTTACCACATCACCAAGAAATTATACTTGATTTTGGTGTAAGGGAGGGTCAAAAAAAGGTTTGCAAAGCAGTATTGCATTGCAAAATGTTGCGTTATTCATTGGTATGTCATAGAAGGAAAAACTGTCAACACAACCCTGCAAAGGTCAATTAAATGACGAAATTCTGCCTAGGTAGAATTGCTTTTATTATACAAATGTCTCTGTAACTACAGGAAGTTAATTACTGTGGATGAGATTGATTGGTTTAGGTTAAACTCCCTTTCATATTGTATTTCTTAGCTTTGCAATTTAATGCATCTACAGGTAGACGAAAGCCAGACTGGAGAACCAGGGTGGCTTGGTGGAGAACTAAAGGGGAAAACTGGATGGTTCCCTGCTAACTATGCAGAGAAAATACCTGAAAATGAGATTCCATCATCTGTAAAGCCAGCAGTTGAGGCTGCTGCTGCACCTAAAGTTTCTGTGCATGAAACCACTGCATCGCTCGGAACTCCTGCTTCTACAGAGAGTACTTCAACGACCAATAACTGGGCAGACTTCAGCTCAACGTATGTTTGGTATTGATTATCACTTTAAATGTGGTAGTCTTTTTTCAACAGTTTGACTGTGATGGCATTTAACATGGAGCATCAAATTACAAATCGAAAATAACTGATTTGGAGTAGAGTATCTTTTTAGGTAGTAAATAGCTAAAATCACAGCCTTGTAGATCTTTACCCGTGTTTCCATCTGCCTGAGCAAGCAATGCAGGAGAACACATCACAAATAGGAGATATTCCAAAGTGAGGATGGTGACATAGTGGAAATTCCCCTAAACTAGTTAAACATACATCAGTTCTCACTGAAGATTTCCAATTTGGGTTATGCAAAATATGTTAATGACAGAGTTAACATGGAAGGATGAGGTATTAATTCCTTATCACAACATTAGTAAGACTGATGCAAACAGAACACGGGCCCTTCTATAGATGTCTTTTAAATTCTACTTAAATGTTCTGTGTAGACTTTATGTAAATCGAGTTGGGTAAGAAAATGCCTTATCTTTATATCATGTCATACATCTTTATAAATTAAAATCTAAATTTATTAGTGCAATAGTGCAGTACATGTATTCAATTTCAACGTTTTCATCATAGTAACTTTTCCAGTTATTTAAACTCTTTGGTTTTAATACAAACAAGTTTTTTTTCTATGGAGCGAGGGTAAGACTAAGTCTCCAGTTTCCTTGAGATATCTGGCAGATACAGTATTTTATTGTTTTGTATAAATCATACTTTGGACAAAGTTGTTTGTACCACAGGTGGATAATACATGTTTTCATGCTTTTTACTACAATGAATGTTCAAGTGAGGTCCAAAGCATTTGTACCAATAGTACTGTTCTTGACATGGTACAGGAGGTAGGGGTCAGTTGTAGCCTTTGGGCACTATTGCAGTCAAGACAGATAGCATCTAATAGCACAAGCAACAGGTGATGGAAACTAGCTGCTAGAGTACAGAGGATTTTGTTAAGTGAGTATTTTGGAGACAAGAGATGTGGCTTATGTGATGTGATGCTTATTTTAAAGGACAAGAGATAATATGAAAAGGAGAAGAGGTTGCATAAAACACATTGGAAAGAAGTCAGTAGGATATAATATTAAACACAAGAAAAAAAAGGCGAGACGTTGAATGAGGAGCAGCAAAATGATCATAGGCTCACACTGCTTTGTGTTGGAGAGGGTCTCCAACGCTCCATGTTGTGATCGTGTTGCTCAGATGTATAGGGGAAAGGGATGTGAGAGGTTGCAGGTGGGAAGATTTCAGATGAGTTTTGAAGATAATTTTTCTCCTCTTTCCCCTGTGTACAATAAAGACTGCACTACATAAACTTCTTGTGTTGGGCCACAGCTGAGGAATGAAAATAAAACACAGAAACAGCTGTCCTTACATAGCATGGATAAATTTATTGTTAGCAAGAAATTTGCCTAGACACTAGAATTATTTTTTTAAGCACAGTCTTCCTGCACAAGCATTATTCAGTGGAAAACACTTAGGAGTCATGTCATTATCTTTTTTCAGATGGCCAACAAACACTGGTGAGAAACCAGAAAGCGATAACTGGGATGCCTGGGCAGCTCAGCCATCTTTGACTGTTCCCAGTGCAGGGCAGCTGCGGCAGCGATCAGCCTTCACTCCTGCCACTGTTACAGGATCATCTCCCTCTCCTGTCTTGGGTCAGGTGAGCACCTATGTTCGTTAAAAACTGTTTTGTCCCAGCACAGATATTTGGAAAGCAAAGTATAAACGCTTACCATGCATAAAAAACAGTCCCAGGTAAAACTGTTTCAGTTTAGAGTGATGGAACAGGTAGTGTACATCCAGTAATGAATCTGTGGTGGAATTTAACATGAAATGGTGTCCTGCTCTTCTGTGGTGGAATTTTTTGACACTAGTGGTCCATTCTTAGTGTTTTGGTAGGATACCAGCTTTGGATCACTTCCTTGGGGCTTTCCTAAGTCAGATTACAACAACTTTCATTCCAAACTGGATGATCTAGTTCAGTGAAATAGCAATGCCAAAGCTTCACGTCAGATGAATACTGTCCATCTGTTAAGGCATTTCCTGTCTTTACAACTGAACAGCTTTCAGTTCTTGAAAACTAATGTGTTCTCAAAAGTTCTAAATATCTGGGGGGAAAATGATGAAGTACAATGAATAACTTGCAGCAAAACCCTGTTTTGCATAAACTGTTTATTTAGGACCTGCCAAAGTAGTTTCATGAAGGTTTAGTATATGTATGTCTTCATTGTAAAATGTTTTTTAACTTGTAGAGGAAAACCTCTGATAATCTTGCATTGTATTAATTGTGTTGTCAGATAGAAATGTGGGAGGACTACAAATATTTCTGGTATTACTACTTAGGTTTACTTTACTTTGGTTTATACAGCTGAGAGAGAGTCAGTATTTTGTTGCTGTATAAAAGGTCCATAAGATTCCTTAAGCAGCCTCATGAGAGGTGGTACATGACTGACTTACCTTGTTTTTAATTTCGTTAGGGGGAAAAAGTGGAGGGACTTCAAGCACAAGCTTTGTATCCTTGGAGAGCAAAAAAAGACAACCATCTTAATTTCAACAAAAATGATGTCATCACAGTTTTGGAGCAGCAAGATATGTGGTGGTTTGGAGAGGTTCAAGGACAAAAAGGGTGGTTTCCTAAATCATATGTGAAGCTTATTTCAGGCCCCATTAGGAAGTCAACAAGGTATTTTATTTGCTTTTACTGTACTTTGCTTGTATTTTGTAATAGTTTATCAAATATGAAGACTTGCACACTTGAATTTTAAACTTTAGAATCTACTCTGCAAAAATGTTTGTTTTATATGTCTCTCTTGTGGGGGATTTTGACTTCCAACCCTGGAAATCTCTGTGAGAAATAAGAAAACTGACCTTACTTGTCGGTGTTGCATCACTGAGAAAAGAGCTACCAACAAAGATCTAAAGTTTAACAAAAGAACTGAATTTCATGTGACTTACAAATAAGAAATTAGAGTATTGGGTTTTATGAATTATAGCTATGAAAGTCATAGCTTATCTTTTCCCAAAATAAAAAGATAATCCTCAAAAGTTAATCACTTGTCATCAATCTTGGAAACTAAATTTGTGTGATGTGAAGGCAACATGAACAATGTAAATGAGAATAGTATTGTATTGTTTGGGTTTTTCTAAGGGAGATGTTACAGCAAGTTGTGTATTTTAGACACTGAAATGTAACAAGAGCTTAAATTTGCTCGCTTACTGTCTCTCCTTTTAAAATGCAGGGGATTGGTTATGGATGCGTATGTCTGTCTTTAGTTCTAGATTTGGTTCTGGAGTTTCTTTGTTATTAGATTTTAACTATAATAACAATTACTCTGAAGAGATGTAATTTCTTAAATAATGGTTATTTTCTTCTAAAGCATGGATTCTGGTTCCTCAGAAAGTCCTGCTAGTCTGAAAAGGGTAGCATCACCAGCAACAAAAGCAACTATGTCAGGCGAAGGTAAGCATTTAAAACCGAATGCCATTTATTGTATTTTACCGTGTATTTAAATAGAATAAATCTAGTTACTACCAGAAACAAGCTTAGAGTCAGATCTTAGTGCTTTAAGATTGAGCTTGTTAAAATGGGAAGTGCAAATCAATTTGCTTTTGGAATGATTTAAAATTGCTACATTAAAGCTTTATATGTGTTGTGTATACAAACAGGATGATTTCATGTGACATTACAATTTCTTCTGCTCTTTGTACTCTTTCTTGTATAAATATTTTGCTAATAATTCCTGATTTGAGAATGGGTTTTTTGCAGAAGCCCGAGTAAGCACATTAGTACGTGCACTTCATGAGGTCAAGATTTATAGCAAATGGCTCAATTTCACGCAGCGCTAATTTCCAATAATAGACTATTAAAGCTTTCCATTAGAGAAATAACAATCACTTATAGAATCTGTGGCCCTTTTGGTCAAGGCTACTCCTTGTTTTTTAAGATGGAGCCTGGAGCACAGAGGCACTGAAGGGTTTTAAAAGAGTTGTGTACCTTTTTGTTACCATTCTTCAGCTGGAAATTAATGTCTCGGCACAAGCTGTGTTATCAGACTGGGGGGGCACTCTTAATCTACTTCAGTGCAGAGTCAGCTATCTTAATTTAAATCACAGTCAGAGTAAATAAATGCTTCTAAATATAGATTACCAATGAATGTTTACATATAATCAGCCTCAGTTCTACATGCAGTTTTAAGAAAGTCTCTTAGGTTATCAGTATGTTTGATTTGCCACTGGCATGAGTACTATACAGAAATTAAAGGCAGGGAATGGTAAAAATCCATGTAGCAAGGAAAGGGAGATAATTAGTAATTAAAAATATAACTAGTCTTACCCACTATTTTAGCAAAAGCCACTGTAGAAATGCTAAGTCGTCTTTTGTAAACTATGGGATATCTCTGGTTCTGTATTAAAGACGAATGCAGCTTCTTAGTAAAACATTTCAAAAGAACCGTATGCTAAAGAAATCATTAAGCATCTTAAATACTGCATTTAAAGGATTTACGAAAAATTCTCTGTGTGTGTAGCATATGGTTGAATTAATGTGTGTATACGTGAGCCTGCAAACAAATCTCTTCAGCTGCAGTGGTTAGACAAATCATGCCTTAGCTCTCAGTAGGCATAGTAATTGTGGTTTGAGTTCTTGACTATTGAGCTAAGCTTCTTGGTCAGATTTCGCGTTCAAGTAAGCAAATCAATTGCCAACTGCAGTGGAATGCTTGCACGTTCCTGTCACATGTACATGAAAGTCTTTCTGGAATACTGTGAACTAGGTCCAGAACTGGTACTAGAAGCAGAATGTGATCATTCTGTTTTCTGCTCCTAAGAAGTGTGATAACGTTCAACTAAATAAGAATGTTTCAAGTTGAATAGAAAATGTTGCTCCATTTTCTGAAAATTGTAATAATTTATGTAAAAAGCTTTCATGCATTTCTTTGATTGCATTCTGTATTGTGTTTCTTAACATCAGTCTGCTTGAGTGATTTTGCACTTGAATACTAAGTAGTTCCGTGTACTTTAACAAAACAGCACACATTCAGGCTTTGTCTTGACATTTCTCAGCCATCTGTCGCATAAGATGCAATGAGAAGCGTGCTCTATGCAAAGCTTCAAGTAATGAAAGAATTCATTGTATATGAGAGCCAAACAACATATGTAAAATGAAGTTCCTATTTACAGATGTTTGGTTACTGAGACTTTCCAACCTCAAGACTGCAAATTCTAGTCATAAGTACAAAACTTAGATGTTTAGGAAATGTGTTTTCACTGTAGTTTCTAATAATTTATTTATATTTTAATTATACTAGTAGATTATTAAAGAAAAGTTCTAGAAGTAGCCTCTGCTAGACAGCATTTAGTTGTGATATATTTGTATGCATGAAATGTTGAGGTTTTTATAAACAGTAATTGATACGTTTGTCCTCTATCCCTTGGTAAGCTGTTATAATAGGTTTTGCAAATGATAACTGAGCAGTTTATCAATAGTTTTCCTATGTTCTGTGTTTATTTTACTCTTACAGAGTATGTTGCTATTAAGACTTACGAGAGTTCTGAACAAGGAGACCTAACTTTTCAACAAGGTGATATGATTCTTGTGACAAAGAAAGATGGCGACTGGTGGACAGGAACACTGGGTGATAAATCAGGAGTTTTCCCCTCTAATTATGTGAGGCTCAAAGATTCTGAGGTAGAGCTATATTGAAATATAATAAAGTACATGTTAACTTGACAGCTTTGTAGAGACAAATCAGAGTAGCTGTGACTTCTTTGTTTCCCAGGTAAGTTTTTAATGAATGAGTTACAGCTCACTGGCATTAGTGTATATTATATATTTTATATATATAAAAGAGTAATCTTTCAATATATTATCTTCTTTTTTTCCCCTATTACCATTTTCTTGCAATCAAGAGGGACAAATTTTGCAGCCAAATTTAGCTAACTGCTATATTTATTTGAAAGTTCTTGACTGAACAGCAGAGGTTCTGTTCAATGTGATTTTTGTCCTGGAGCAATCTGATTGAAGATGTCCATATTACATCTCTTTTTAGACTTTCTAAATAAACACGTTTTCTCATTTATATCCCTCTTCTGCCTGATGATAATTCATCCCATAGTAGCTTAGATTCGTAGTTGAAAACAGTACTAATCTTCTGATGAGAATGAGTTCCTCATTATTTCTCTAAGAATAATATGGATTTTTAAAATAAAGAAGTAGAAGTTATTGTAGTTCTAGAAATCTAAGCTTTTTCCACAGATATTGAATTTTCATGTGTATGTGAAAGACCGAGTTTGGGCAAAGTCACTCCTTAATTGTGGGTTCAGTGAGAGTCCGGAAAAGAAGTTCTGATGTCTCTGTCCCCAGTTCTGGTGCAGCATCCCTTGAGCTGTGGTAGTGGAAGTGTTTATAGGTCTGTATCGGGCAATGTATCAGCTTTAGAAAAGCATTCCTTTTTGCAGTCCAGGATGTGGATGATAGTTCAGCCCTGGTATTAGCTCTTCATATACATCAAAGAGATAGTGGCATTGCCCCATGGAGGTATGTACAGGTAATTTCCTAAACTGTGGAGTATCTTGCGATCATAAAACGGAGCCCTAAGTCTCCTTCTAGTACCTGTAAGTTTGTAATATTGAGTGGAAACCCGTCCTGTCAACCTCCTAAAAATGTGTGAGGCCTGTTTCATAGGTTGGTAGTAATAGTTGCTAATTAGTTACTTAATATCAGCTATATTCTTAATGTGTTTCCTTCGAGCTATTGTGAAGGAGCTGGTTTTGTTTCCCCTTAAGTTCAGAGAAGCAGTTCTCAACAGTTTAGTCTTGAAGCACGGGAATTCATATTCAGGTGTGCAGACTGCCATTTGTGTGCCTTTGAGGACTGGATGCTTGTCCTCTCTGGTCAGAGACAGGCACACACATGGTAGATCTTTGTAGAGAACTCAGAAACTGGTATTCAATACTAAAAGCTATTTTTATGAGAGGGGTCGGTGAGGTTTCTCTGATCTCAGCTTGTCTGGGGCTGAGACAGCTAAGTGCAGCTCATCAAAATGGGCTCCTACTGTCCCCAATATTGGTGAAAATCACATCTTTAGATAAAATTTTCAGAGGGATGAAGAAACACACAGCTCATGGAGATCTTGATATCTGGGATACTTATTTTCATAAAGTGATTCATATACCCTGCAGGACATATTTTTTGTTCCAAGTGGATAATTGCCATTACACGTACAATGTTTAGCTATTCAGCTTGTTCACAGAGCCAGTTTTTACAAAGGATTTCACAATAGCGGCTGGCTTTTAACTTTCAGATGTGCTGCTGTGCTTGGACAGCTGGTTGCTGGTGGAAAATGTTACTAAATTAATTTAATATGCTCTGCACTATTGACCTGGGCCCGAAAGAAAAGGGAAGGCAGTGCTGATCTTTCAATAACAAGCATAGAATTGGTAGAAATGATTACAAGCCTCAAAATGTCAATGGTTTACACATCAGAAGAACTTCATTTTAATCTGTTCTTCTGTACCTACTCCCAGGGTCCACCTGTTTACCTCAAGTTGCTAAATTAAACTATTTCATGCTCTTTCAGTGTACTAACAGAGTGAAGTTCTTCAAATAAACAACATTCTCTGGGTTCTCATTAGATTGAGTGAGATGGATACAAATATGTCAACTGGTTTTTATTCTACACTGCTTCTCTTGAGACTGATGACAATTAGGCTGGAGCTCAAAGCTCATGAAATGAATTGAAAATAATAGCCATCAGTGTGTTTAATCCAGAGCCTAAGGATCTTATTGTATAACACAATGAGACATAAAATCTTACTGCTGATTAAATCATCAGACCGTATTCTACTCTACTGTTTCAAGACAACTTGTCACAAAATATCCTCAAATGCAGTTAGTGTCTTAGGTTTGGAATAGAGAAATAGAATGCAATGTGTCTTCTCCATGGTGTTTCCATCAACAGAAGGAACAGAAAGTATTATATCTGCTGAGTGGGCCAGAAGTTGTGTCCATCTTAAATGCGTTATTATTATAGTTATTTATCAAAGTATTGCTGGACTTCTCTAGGCTTTTCTTTTGCTGCTGCACCAAGGATTCAGAGAATCCTCAAAGATTATTCAGACAAAGTTGGTCAAGGGGATTTTGAAACTTCTTTCTTCAAATAACATGTTTGCCAGTTACCTGTAAAGGTAGTGTCACAGACTGTTCTATCTGTCCATATGCTTCTAATCCTACAACATGGATGCTAAGTGATACTTGGAAGGAGTATATTCCCTGCAGGTCAGAAGACTTGGAGGGAGAGGATCCTTTTCTGCCAGAAGAACTTCCCATAGCAGAATTATTTCCTGGTATCAGTGCCAGTTGTCACCTTTGGTTTCACACCTTTTAATCTTCCCTACCTGTGACTGTTTATGGACTCATAGTCACTTCTACTTTGTACCATCCTTATCTCCAGACCAAACTTTGTTCTTTGTATGTGATCTCTGTATGATGTATTCCTCTTTCAATGTTTTTGCTAATAAAGGTCAGTGGTTGAGAGAAAAGAAAGGAAGGTTTGCAGACCCTGTAGAAAGTAGTGATAATCAAGCTTTTACAATGGCAAGAAAGCAGCACCAAGAGGCACAACATTATGAGATGCTATATTCAGTGTGAAGGATTAGGATTCTTTAGTAGCTTTTCTGAAAGGTGTTGAAAACATGGCTGTCTTAGAGCAGTTATGGAACCTTCAAGTCAGATTAAAGATCATCTAATTTTTAGGGGCATTGAAAACCAGTACATTTTCTAAATGGCCCTGATTTTTCCGTTATTTAACTAGGTTTTTAGGTAGTCCTTATATCAACTTCTGCCAGAATCCCCAGGTTTCCAAACCATTGAGTGAACATAGAGGATATTGAGGATGAAACTGGAATTTTTCTGTAGAGGAACTAGAATACTGCAAAAACTTTCAGGTTACTTAATGTAGGCTCCAAGTTTGTAAGGAGAAGCTGAGGAGGAAGCTGAGGAGAGATGGAAGCTATTGTCAGCTTTGCTTGTATGCTAGAAGTTTATGGCTAGGCAGCATTTCTGACCAAAGGACAGTGTAGATTTCCTCAAGTTGCTGCTATCTGTATCACACCTGTTTATTGCAGAAGGTAAGACTTTCTGTGAAGAAACTGAAGTAATTATTTAGGTGGCAGGGGGAAGCTGTCCTAGACAGGGATGGTGACCAAAGGTGTTGGCAGATGGCTGAGCAAGTGAAGTATGCAACAGTCAGAGTTGAAACCACACACTACTGTGGATACTCTAGTATTTTCTGTGTCAGTATACCTGTGAATGCATTAGAATAAATAAAGAGAACTCTTCCCAAATAACCAGTGGTCTCAAGAGAAAATATTTTTAATTGCTTTTTCTCCAGGAAGACATCTTTGAGATTGTAAATTATGAAAGCTTTTCATGTGACGTTTCATCACTGTTTCCCTAGACAAAACTGAACTGATGTCACTGTTTGCTCGTTTCCTTGTGGCTGTTCAGAGCCTTTTCTTGCTTGGTTGATGCTGAAGTTCATCCCATCTAGATTCAGAGGAAATAGTTAATCCTGTGTGCTCACTTTGATGCAAAAATGATGGTGGAGGTTTTACACGCACAGCTTACAAAGCTCAAATAACTTGTGACTGCAATGACTATGCTGAAGTACTGCATGAGAAATGATTTGGACAGCATGGGAATAATTATGTCTAGTTTGTTTTTTAGGTGTGTTTGCAATCCAGCTGTTTGTAAAGTCGAGAATTACTATTGTTTTAACTCAACTGTACTCGCACCATGTAGATCAGCAGATTTACACTTCAAATTGTTTGTAATTTGGAACTAAGCTGGTATTTGCAGCCCATGAAAGGAAGAGAAGTTCAGGAAAGTCAGCACGTTTCTGTAGTTAGGCACCTCCATACCCTTTGTGGTATTTATTCCTTTCTGTTAATTGCCAGCTGAAATGTTATGGGCTTCTGTAAGAATAGAATCTTTCTCTGAGAGTTTTTTCTTACATGCTTGCTTGCTTGCTAGGTTAAAGTGAAGCAACAGTGAATAATTTTCATAGACTGAGAGATAAATATGAGTGCTAAACTTAATGTCTTACTTTTTGTTTTAAGGCTCCTGGAGCAGCTGGAAAAACAGGAAGCTTAGGGAAGAAACCTGGTGAGTCATATAGTGTGACAGCACCTTATATCGGTTCTTAAGTACTGAAGTTCCATGGCAACAAAACCTTTTCCGTGAAAATAAATTCTGTTTGCTTTTGGTCATTTTGTAGTAATTTGCACTGTTGTCCATAATAAAATAATGCATAATTGATCAATCATTCTGTCTAGCGTGTATCAATCACTAAACAGCATGTAGTTAGAAAATAAAAGCCTTGCTAAAAAATGACTGTAGGCTTCATTAGACTTCATGAGAGGTTGCGGAACAGAACAATGGAAGCTTACAGAGAGCCAAACTTTGCCAGTGCCTCTGAAAATGGAAGCACGTGTTTTTACCCCGTTTTTTGTTTTGCCCATAGTGCTAGACAGTATGGTGTACTTGGAATTTGTGAGTTCATGTGCCTGCTTCTCACTTCGAGACCATATACTTTGTATCGGTGCTCCCTAGCCTGCCTGACAAACCTGCTTATGTTGCAGAAGATCATGCTGAGGATTATTTTTTGGCTCTTGGGGTGATGAAGGGCTGTCCTTCCAAACGGCCATTGTATTTCCAAAGATAATTGCAAAAATGCATCCCTGCTGCTGGCAGGCATTGTAAATTTTCTAGATTTTCCTTTTTACCCCTCAGTGTATTTATTTGCTTTTGTACAGAAGAGGTGACTTTACACTTGAGCTGAACCAAACTTAATCAAGTCTCTACCATGCCTCTCTGAAAGGCGGTTACACAGTGAGGTTGTTTAAGGATGTGACCTAGCAAATCTTGCCTTATTTCCATGCATGTGTACGTACCATATATACATTAAGCTTTGCGGGAGGAAGCTTCACATTGTCCCCCTGAACTGATTCTCTACGTAAAAACAGTAGGGGGACAGTAGATTGCAGCAGACCCAAGTTCCTTTATCTTATTTTACCTTGCCAAATCCAACTGATCCATCTATAGAAAGAAGGACTTGGAAGTAAACTACTCCTGCCCTTTCTAACTTTCATTTGCATGATTGAAAATAGTTATGGTAATAGATGCAAAGTTCAAGAGAGGCAAACAAGAAGACAGATTTGGAAATCCAGTGACACCTGGTAGGAACAGTAAGAAGATGCTGATAGGGCTGGCTGCTTTTTCCATGTGTGGGAGAATGGTGGATGGCAAGACCGGACTAGAGTGTCAGCTTTATTAATCACTGGTCTCCTGGAGTTGAACTTCCAGTGGAATCTCGGGGAGATGTTGACAGACACCGTGTTTGGAATCTCGGAGTTTAAGAACAGTTTGGGAACAGTCCTGCCTGTTTTTCAGCACAGTGGTTCATGGATACTCTTGCTATAAATGTTCAGCCAATAAAAGTTAAATGCTAATGAATGAGGTGTAATATTCCTGTTTATTCTAGAAGCAGCAGGATGAGTGGGTGGGAGCTGGCAACAATGTGTGTTGAAGGAGCAAGAGAAAACAAGCCACTGTCTGTGAATTTAAATGGCAATATGAGGACAATTATATCTGTGAGAAGTCATTTACTTTTTTTTCCCCTAAATGTACCTGTTTTGGTAGAAGCCACATTTGTTGGATTTCTTTTCAGTAATTCAATATTTAAATAAATTAAAATGTAAAAGTCCTTCCTGGAAGGAAAGCTAATTCTGTGGTTATTTTGACTTCTTGCTGAGTTGTTTTTTTTAACTTTCTACTAACTTTCCACTTCTCTGTGACATGGAACAGCAGAATGCTAAGCTTGTAATTCATATAACAACATATTAACACACAGTCCAGAGTAAATATTCCTTATGCTGCTGGTAAGGAAAAGAAGATATTTGATACCAAAACCCTTGTAAATCACCTTTTTGTAGATAAAAATGAGATCTTTCATCTGACAGAGATGCACATTATAAGATATGCTGCTCTATCAGTATGCTGTACTGAATGCTATAATTGCCATGGTAGTAAGAGAGGGGTTTGCTTTATTTAAGAAAAGAAAATACAGAATTTATGGGCTTAATTTGTTCGCTTTTGTTCATTTTGCTTCCAGAACGACTTTAGCATGGTAGAATAAATATAATTCTGTGGAAAATTCTGCAAATGCAGGGAGGTTGCAGACTTTCTGGTTACATAGCCATGTTTCCTGCCAAATAGCTTGCTTTGACCTTCATGCCGGACAGACTGCCGCTGCCACCTTTCCTCTGCTCTCCTGTCATCACCTACTAGATTTTATTTAGAAACTTTTTCTTTCACATTTTGTTGCTGTATAGTTCAAGATCCAGGTTTAAAGCTTCTTTCTAACTCTGGCTGCTGGCTTTTCCATCACTTGTTTGGTTCCCCCTCTGTGTGCCTTCCTCTGCCCTCTGAGTTCTCATGAGAGCAGTTAATTCTGCATGTGTCATTGTTTGCGGTGGCCTCAGATTGCTTCCCTTCTGCCTCTTCTTCCTCCTTAATTTGTTTGTTTGTATCTGGAATGCTTCTCTGACAATTTTTAATTTTCCTAATGAAGCTTTTCTTCTACGTTTTAAGTAAATCATCCAGCCATTTTTCTGGCAGTCTTCAAATCACTTTGCTTCTTCCCTGCAACAACATCTCTGTTTTAAGGGAGTTGGCTTTGTGGTTTCCTCTGCCTACAAATGCCTTTTCAACCATTGCTCCCTTTCTCTGCCTTGCCAGTAGATTTCCCCACTCCCCTCCCAGCCTGTGGGCGATGTGGTGTTCCTGAGC
The DNA here is from genome assembly GCA_013397515.1 of Upupa epops. Taxonomy (NCBI): domain Eukaryota; kingdom Metazoa; phylum Chordata; class Aves; order Bucerotiformes; family Upupidae; genus Upupa; species Upupa epops. The sequence goes on from VZRI01000319.1 coordinate 39,192, forward strand.
GCCTTTGCTGTTTCTCTTGGCTAAAGGACGTCTGGCACTTGTTGTCAGAGAGGGCTGAGGATGATGCCCAGAACTGTGTTACTTTCTTACTATGGATGTTGGTAAAAAAGCTGGAGACCACTTCTGTGTACTTGTACGCTTCAGTACCTTTTGCTCCTTTTGCTGTGTTGACTGCTAGTCCACCTCACAGTGGCTGTCACATTGCTTTCTGCTTCTTTATAGAGAGATAAGCTGATGAAGGCATGGCTTTTCCTCCTGGTCTTCCTGTCTGGTGCCAGTATTTTGGGACAGATGAGGTTGAAAATACATACAAGCAGTAACTGAAGCAGTAATTGAAAAGAATTGGTTTTTAATTAAGTTTTTCCAATAAAACACAAAAGCTCAAGAAGTGGTACTGAACTGTGACCAGGTGGTTGCTGGTGTTTGAAATTATGTTGGTTGTCTCTGCAATGAAGGAGCTGAGATACATGTCTGTGACCTTGTACCACTAGCTCTGTCATGGGCTTGTTCTAGGATAGGCTTAGACCACAGCCATAACCAGTCAGACTCCGTGCCCATGTGGGCTGTGTGTTGGTCTCCAGTTTTATTTGATGCACTGTCAAATAAAAACCTCTTTTTCTTTAATACAAGAACAGAGTTTACTCTTCCAAAAAAGGTTGTCATAAAAGCAAATTCTGCCAATTCCACTCCCCCCAAAAAACCCCCACCACCCCTAGATGATTGTGTTAAGGTGAATACTGAATGTGTGCTGGCATCTTAAAGTGGAGTTTTCAGCACCAACACTACTTTTGTGCTGACTTATATGTCTGAGACTCTTTGCAACTAAATGAAAGCTAAAAATAAATTCCTTGGGGATTCCCATTAACTCCTGACTAAAAGAGACTATGCAAATGTAGCAGCCTAAAAAGTTTAAAAAAAAAAAGCTAAAAAGTTTAAAAATCTACTGCTGTTTACTGAAAGTTTCTGATTGTCATAGTATGAAAGGTTTTGTCCATCTCCCTAAAAGGTGGGTTTATAATATGTTAAAATTAAAAGGCATCAGTAAGACATCAGATACTTAGAGCTGCTTAGCCATTCCAGTCAGTTCACATTGGTTAAAAAAGGTTACTCCTGCCAGACTTTGTGGTTGTCATCTGTCTTTCCACAACCACTCTAAAATGGAGTGAACTGCACTATTTGCTTAATTTAATCAAGAGTTCATTGCGACCTGACTACTGTGTGGCAGATTCATACTGGTAGATGGTCACTAAGGCATCACTTTTGCATTAATGTTGATGGAATAAAGATTTCAGAATGTATATTGTTTGCTACATTTTGAAAACATTTGGGAGGTTTTGTCTAGTCTGGTGGTGACAGATTTTCTTCAGACCTGTATTATTTTGCACCTCTGTTACTGCAGCCTCTTCATTGTATTGTCATTAATGGATGTCCCTTTTTTCAGCTGGTGCTTCAAAAGCGTATTTGTTGGAAAACAATGTTTTATGACCCTTGACTTTAAGAGACAATAGACCTCTAATGGCAGTCTTTATAATTCTTCTCTATTTCAAGTCTCTTTTTATACCCTACCCATAGAGCTGCTTCACCTCTGTTTGATTCCTCTAGTTATGTGAACTTATGATGTGTTGCACAATTATCATGTTTTTGTGAAACTACATAAAAGTGTAACAATTTTATGGAAGGAAATGTCAAATGGATGTGCTGTGCCAGTGCTGTGTTCTATAGAACCTGTTCAGGTTTTCCAAATTAACTTTGTTTTCTTTCCCCGCTTCAACAGAAATTGCCCAAGTTATTGCCTCTTACACAGCTACGGGTCCAGAACAGCTTACTCTTGCTCCTGGACAGTTGATTCTTATCAGAAAGAAGAATCCAGGTGGCTGGTGGGAAGGAGAGCTCCAAGTTAGTTGTTTGGTTTTCTTTAAAAGCATACATTTCAATGTAAAAGAAACTAACCTATAGTTCAAATTTTGAATGCATCAGTGATACATAATGCATTTATAAATAAAGTGACAAATATAAGCATTCCAATTCCTTGAAATGGAAATAACTTTGGAGGGTAGCAGGAGGAAACCTTTGGGCCTCATTGAAAGTCAAGGATACCCATCTCATGAGTTGGACCCAGCCTACAGTCCACTCCTTTGTACTTTGTCCTGGAGGCCCTTCAGGTATAACAAAGGAGTGTTTTTAGGGTGTATAGTTTGAGCTAAGTTTGAGTCTTTCCAGTCTTGTGTCCACTACCCTTCTTCATATGAACAGAAAAGCAGTTGCCATGGTAGGTGGTGGGAAAAGCTAGCTGTAGAGCAGGAATGTGTGGAACTGATGGGTTAAGTGCATTGGACTTGATGATGTTTTGAGGTCCTTTCAACTCTGCTTCTGTGATTTTTGTGAATGGTGTCTATTGCCAGTATCAGATAAGAGAGATCTTTAGTGTTAGAAGTTAATAAATAATCATAGGATATGTTGGGCTGGAAGGAACTTTTAAGGTCATCTAATCCAACTGCCCTGCCATGAGCAGTGACATCTTTACCTAGATCAAGTGTCTTAGAGCCTAGTCCAGCCTGACTCTAAATGTTTTCTGACATGGAGCTTCTACCGATAGTCTGGGCAACCAGTTTCAGTGCTTCTTCACCTTCAGTAAATATTCAAATAATTTTTACTATTAAAATGATAAAATATTCTAACTAGGGTATTTTTTTTAAGAGAAGAACATGACAGTTTGGAAACTTGGATTCTTGATGACTTATAGTGGAAAAGGTTTTTTTCTTGTTTTCAGTTGGTTTTATATTGTTCTCTCCAGTACTAGTGAATGAGGTTTGGTGGTTTTTTTATAACAAAGAATATTCTGTGAAACAGTTGATCTATTTTTGTAATTCAGATGCTCAGTCTAACTCAAATAGGTTTTTTCCACATTATTACCTCCCCTTTTTGCATTTCCTAGTGATATTTATCCACAAAAGATGAAAAAAAAATCTTCCATGATTGCTTTGGTAGGTTTTTTTTCAGTAAGCTTTAGGGTGCTGTTAACTTGTAGCTTTGAACAGTCTCACATTAAATGCAATGTAATGCATTTTTGATTTTAAGATCAAAAGTAAGTGCAACTGGGTGAAAGCTGTCACAATTACCACTAAGCAGCTAATGTTTTAATAATTAAAATTAGTTTTTGCTTTTGTAAATACTTGAATATGGCTTTGGACACTTTATTGTGTTACATATGGCTTTACAAACTTTGTTCTTCAGTAGCAGTCCCCTGCCTACTCTTTTCACTTTTCTGTTCCAGTGCTGTCATGCCAGTTCTTGCTCGTTTGTTAGGTGAGCACAAAGGCTAATGCAGCAGTATGCTGAAACAGGTTGAGTAACTCATTAAAAATGAAAGCAGCAACCTACCCCAAAGTAGTGCAGTGACGACAAGCTATGAGGGAGGGCATGGTATTAACCTTTCATTATAAATCTTATTGCAAAGTGGCATATTTTTTTAGAAGTATAGGTACAGTTTGGTTTTAGCCTCAAGTAAATTTTAATGATCCTTGTCTTAGGGGTCAGGGTGAAGGTAAGGCAAATATGTTAAGCATTACTTTGCCACATTTGATAATGCATTTTTCTAGAATGTGTCAAAATGAATGATCTAGGTACACCTGAGATCAAGTGCTTGCTTTTTCAGTAAAGAAAAAGGAGGGGAGTAGTTCAAGTATACTAGATGCTATTAGAAGATGCAGTTAAAAGATTTAAATTAAGTAGTTAAAGAATAGTAGTGCGTTAGATGACTTATATTCCACTGAAATGATGTCTACTTTGGTTTTAAAGACAAAATTCTGCGTGCCCAAATTTCCAACCTTATTCTGAAACCACAACAAGAGAATAAATGGTTAAAGTAATCCTTTATGTATCTTTTTAATATAATCCCAAATATTTAAAAGCTGAGGTTTGTTTCAGGAGTTTTAAGGTAGCATTTCTTCCAATAAGGATTTTTCTTCTATTTGCAATTAACAATGCAGTTGGCAAAAAAACAGCACTTTGACAGAAACAGCATCCTATTGTGCTTTGGTGACTGCAGCTTTATCACACTGCACTGGACCTGCTGTTTGTCTGTCCCAATATCCGTTCTCTGACAGTGACCCAATGCAGCCGTGTTAAAAACTGCAGAGCGCTGCTGTAGGCCAGGTGTCTGGTAACCTGCTGCTGTGCTCTTGACACACACACACACACACACACACACGGACCATGCGCACACCAAAGTATGTGTGCCATGGTTTTGTATTTCTGTTCTCTGATTAGATAGGCATGAGAACATCCAGGGTGTTTTCCAAAGCCTTAACAGCTGTTAATTACGATCATTTGGATGGTGTCTGTCTGTATCCTTGTGTAGTTGTCAAAGCCTAATTTTTGATTGGAATCTGGCTTTGGGATTTTATATTTGAAACCAAGCTTTACCCATTTTTCTCTTGCTGTAATGTTCTGCTGTTGTTCTAGCATTCAGTTAATGTGACACATGTTCATGTTCTGTCTGTTATTTGGGCAGGAGATGCTGTTAAAAAGTTCAGAACTTTCTGTACATCTGATAGATTATTTTTTTTAATCTGTACTTAATCAGTTGCAACCTAAGCATCTGTTTAAATGCAATTCCTTGCACAATCAAAAAGCATTTAAGAGCTGCCACACATTAATGCAATAGCTGGCCTAATCTTCTAGAATTACGGTTTAAACAGAAACAGGAGAAGTCTTTCAGAAGAATCAGGGTTGTAGTATTACGTATAAAGCAGGAACCCTTAAGTAAATAAACACTCAAATAGTAGTAAATAACTATTTTTCAGATATGAGAAACTACTGTTTATCATATCATAAATTACGAGTGCTTACATCACATAATAAGCTGTATTATTAAACTGTTACACAAGAAAAGCTGCCCTATTCTTTACAACATGCTTTTTTCTTATTCTAAAGTAGTCGATAGGACTGCAGGTGTTTAAAATACTGGCTGAATTACAGTGCCAGATGTGATCTATTGATGTGCTTAATCCTCTTAAAAGAATTATTTTCTTGCTAGGCACGAGGGAAAAAACGGCAGATAGGATGGTTCCCTGCTAATTATGTAAAACTTCTGAGCCCTGGTACCAGTAAAACGACACCAACTGAGCTACCTAAATCAGCAGCGTTACCTTCAGGTAAGCAACGCAGTTACATTAAGAAAGTTGCTTTCATAATGTGTGCCATTCACAGTAAGACTGGTGAAAAATCATTTTAGACGTTTAGTGGGATGTTTAGCAACTTATTTAGTCTCTTGATTTAGTTCAACTCTTTATTGTACCTTTTTACATTTTAAATGACAAAAGCATACAACTTACCTGTATATTTATGGTGGTGGTCCCTCAGGCTTTTGAACTCTTGAGTGCTAAAAAGCCATCTGTTGCATAACATCTTGGAGTAAAGCATTCCAATTATCACTGCTATTTCTTTGCACTGATTTAGTGAAGGATTTTTAAAGATTTTGGATGATGAAGTGAGGTTAGCAGTTGAGGCACCTCTCATTCAGAAACTTATTTTTCCAGAGGTGAGTGTGAGAAAACCACCAAACTTATCCCTTTATAGAAACTTGTTTATTAAAGGACATAAGAGCAAAAGAGCAAGTAAGTTATTTGTTACAACCCCACCACAGGCACTATGAAATGGTCCTGTCCATCTGCTGCAAAATGTAAAGGCAGGCAGAAGACAGAGCAAAACGTTCATTCCTTGTGACTGTTTCACTCTTGAACCATTCTGGGCTTTGTGAGTTGGTGCGATACAAAGAGGACTCTTGCCAAACAAACACACTGAGAATGGATGTGTTTTTCTTCCATAAGCAACCCAAAAGACTTGATGTGGTTGTCTATCATCTGTTTGAATTCAGTTGGGGTGGCAGGGAGCAAGAGTTTGCTGCTTCCTCTGACTGATTTCGTTTTTACTGTTAAACAAAAAATGCTAGTAAGGATAATTTTATCCTTTAAATATGCGTGAATGTTGATAATGCAATTTATGAAACTAGAATAAAGTTGTTTAGTGTGTCATTGATATAAATAAAAGTGCCACATCAGAGAAAAGGCATATGTTCTAAACTGCATTCATTGGCTCCTCTGGTGGTAGTCAGAAAGATGTGAAAAGTCAGACTTGGGTAAAGACTCCAGTTTGGATTCTGCACTTAAAATCTCAGCTCAGCACTGAGACACGGGCTGCATACTTCAACCAGGCAATGTGAAGGGATTTCTCTTTTGACAGTCTGGGCCCTGTTTTCACACATTCTAATGAAATTTGTACAGAATAAACTTTTTAGCACTTTTTTCATTGCCTACAGAGCATCAAACTCTCAATGGCATTAATTGTTATCAAATTCAGCTTGGTTATAAACTTTACATTTTGGAGGATGGGAAGATGACAAGAATAATCTCTGTTTTCCATTATGATAGATGATCTCACTAACTGTTTGGGTAATGTAAGAGGTTAATGCTTGAGAAGCATTTTTGTAGCTTAAATGGTTAGTGGAGGGGCTTACTATAGCAAAAGACATGGGAAGCCTGAAGAAAATCTGTAAGAGCTGAATAACACTCAAGGTAGTGCCATGTGAAGGGTCTGAGTATGTGCCAATACTGTCTGAGTTTTGAAGGTGGGAGATCCAGCACAAACTGGTGTCATCAGAAACCTCTGTTTCTTTTGTCATTTTGCTTTGATGTACAAGCTCTCCATCTGCCATGCTGTAATGCAAACTGCATGACTTTAACAGCCTTGGTTTTTTAAATGCTGTTGCATGGACACTTGTGGTTTATGTTTTGAAGTTTTATTAATTTCTGACTGTTTTGTATGTGTGCCTGTCTAAAACCTGTGTCATGAACATGTCCTTCCTGGTGTTGAGAAATGAGAACAACTGTTACTGCTCCTTGAAGCTAGTCAGGCTTAAGGACAGCATAGGAATAGTCAGGAAACACGTTTCAACTCTTTTGCTTGTTCAAAGAAAGCCAACATGACAGACCATACTGCTCATTAATGTATGAGAACCTGGATTCCCTCAGTTCTTGCAGTATGACCATTACTAATCAATAGACAATTTTTCTAAAAAGCAAACATATGGAGCTCAGAGGAGGTAGGTTACAGCTTGCTTCTGTAGTTGGCAGTCTGTTTGGGAGTTTAAAAGAAGCTGAGACCTTTATTTTTGAGACTACCATAGAACTAAGGCGTATTTAAGCTTTGTGACTGAGTGTAAATAAGGTCAAGATGGCCTCTGGTATGGCCACACATTGACTGCTGGTTCAGTTTTGTGTACCTCAGTACAAAAAACACAGGTGCAGACCCAAAGAAGGACAACAGGGTTAGCAAAAGATCTGGAGAACAAGCCTTACTAAGCAGCTGAGAAAGCTGGGGCTGCCTAGTCTGAAGAAAAGGTGGCTGAGGGAAGACCTTGTTCCTGTGCACAAACTGCCTCCTGCTTGTAGAGAAGTGGCTGTTGGTCACTTCCTACAAGGAAGAAGTGATAGAACAAGAGTTGCCCCAGGGGAACTTTAGGTTAGACATTAGGAAAAGCTGCTTTATTGATAAGGTCATCAGGCACTGGAACAAGCTGCTGGAGAGGTGGTTGAATGGACATGCTTGTAGGCATGGTTTAGTGGTGGGCTTAGTACAGTTAGGTTTAAAGTTGCACCTGATTATCTTGAACGTCTTTTCCAACCTAAATTATTCTGTGATTCTTTGAGGTCACAGCTTCAGGTTCAATTCAGAAGTCCTGTCTCTTCAAAAATTCTCTTAAACTATTTCCCCAATTTTGGGGATCCCATTCTTATGATCTCTTTAAACTATGGATGCTACTGATGGTGCTACTGGACAGATTATCTATATATTTAAATAATCCTGCCACTTCAGAGAATTAAGAAAACTGTTCTATTAGTAAACAAACCCAGCTATATTCTGAGAACCAGTCAGATGTGATGAGTTTCATAGTAAGGAAATAGAAAACAGGCTGCTGGAAGCAGTCCTGAGCTGTCAGAAGAGCAGCCTAAATGGCCTAGAATGCTTTATTTTTTTTTCAAGTGGTACTACCATCACTATTGGTACTCTCTGGAACCAGAGCTGCACTGCATTCCAGTGTGTAAATTAGAAGAGTGCCTTTTTAGTGTTCAGATAGTAGGACTTAAAGCTTTTCCCAGGCATTTCTGTCCTTTCACCAGTTCTGATGCGAAGGGTGCTTTTCAGAACAGGCTGGTGAGGATGCAAAATGCAATTCTTTTATATGGCAGTTATTATTTTAGTGTACAACAGATCTGGTACTTTTGTAGGCAAAAAGAATTAAATCCAGTATACAAAGCAAGAGAGAGGTGTCAGTAGAAAGCTAACAACCTTGAAGTGTTTGTTAAAACTAATTCTTTCGAATCCTCTTTTACTGTTGAGCACTTACAAACAAAAGTATCTTGGGTACAGTGCCAGGCAGGTCACACTGTTCTCGGTTTGCACTGCAGTGCTCTCCCTTCCCTAGTGTGATCCTGCTCCCTCAGTAAGCTGACAGAGAGCAGTGCTGCTACAAAACTCTTCACTTTTTATAATTACCTTGAACTAGATGTTGAGGGCTGGGCTGAGAACCCTGTTAACCCAGTGGAGGGGCACAGGAGAGTGGGTCAGGACCAGTTCAGTGTAGTGTCTTAGAACTATTCTGTGACATCTGTAGTGTCTGAGTTGGTTTATGCAGAGCTTATGTTTTGCCAAAACATTGCCAGTGCGATAGACCTCTTCCTTTATCTTACAGTGTGCCAAGTAATTGGCATGTATGACTACACTGCACAGAATGATGATGAGCTAGCGTTCAATAAAGGCCAGATTATAAACGTCCTTAACAAGGAAGACCCAGACTGGTGGAAAGGGGAGGTGAATGGACAAGTGGGTCTCTTTCCATCCAACTATGTGAAGCTGACAACAGACATGGACCCAAGCCAGCAATGTAAGTGACCCTCTCTGCTGCTGTGCTGTGATTATTTGTGTAGTACTTTAAGATGTAACATGCAGCATTGCTGTGATTCTGCCATGGTTTGCAGAACTCAAAAGTTTCACCACTGCTGCACTTGTCAAAGTCTCTTTGAAGACCTTCTGTAATGCAAACCTTATTTTATGTTTTATTTTTAGTTCCCATCCCCCTTGTAGCATGTAACCCCTTATCATTTTTGCACCATGCTGTTTACATGCCTGACTCATTTTCCTAGCTTGAATTTGCTCATTGTTTTGTTTTGCTTATGTGTTGTTTTCCTCCTTTTTCTAGGAATCATATGTTGTCCATCCCCCACTCAGGCTTGAAAGTCCTCAAAGAGACCCACTATCCCATATCACTGCCCAGAGGGATGATGGGAGATGCAGCCTTGATCATGTGGCTTCCAGCATGATCATCTACTGCCTTCTGAGTAGAAGAACACACTGCAGAGCAGTTTACCTCATTTTACATTAGTTGCATGTAATCGCAATGTTTGAGTTAATTACCTACAGATACAGATGCAAAATTAAAATGAAACAAAAAAAAAAACCACACAAAAAAAATCAGAGGATAGTGGGTCCTTTTGTGGCTTTCACAGTTACCAAACTAATTCTTCCACCTTTGCACAGGTGCTTTTGGTAGTTTTAAAATTATTTTAAAATATATATTTTTAGCCTTTTAAAGAAAAGTATAAATTAAATTTCTTGATTGTAATTTTATTTGCGCAAAAAGACCCACTATCAAGGAATGCTGCATGTGCTATTAAAATTGTTCCAAATGTCCATGAATTTGAGACTTTATGTATCTTTCTTTTTTACTGTTCACTTGTCCAGTGTTGTCAAAATGTCTTTTTTTTATTTTCTTTTATTTGTTTTTAATTACAAAAGAACAGAAGGAGTTAAATCAGTTTAAGGAACTTAAATGTGCCCGGTTACGAAGAAGGTGTTTTGTTGTAGTTATTGTACTCTGTGTATCAGGTGTTCCTTGTTGAGTGTGTAAAACCTTGTGGAGAGAAGATACTGACTTCCTTCCAATGCAAGTGATATTAACCTTGCAGAGCAGTGTTTCCCCAGTTACGCTAATTTGATTTTGCACATTACTTGTAGCTGCCTACAGTTAGAAAACACCTTGGTGTCTGTGTGTCCCAGGTGTTTTGCATTGTCCTGTCAGAGATCACTAGAATGCTGCGATCATGTGGGATTTGAGAATTAACTTCTTCACTTTCATCTTAGTTACATGAAGTTTGATTCCTCATTTTTACTTTCTTATGACTATGGAACAACGCAGTTCGAATAAGTAATTCTGACAAGAAAGAATGTATAGAAATATCTCCCTGCAATTAATTTCCAATGTTTACATTTTTTAAACTAGACTGTGGAATTTATACAAATTAATATTAAATGGAGCTTACGGTCAAGTTTATGTAGTAGATGTGCTGTAGTAAAGCCATGTGTGTCTTTTCAGCATTAGTTACGAGCTCTTGATGAAATGCCTGGTGCTGTCAGTGCAAAAAGCCTCTCTTCCCAATGCCTCAAGCACAATATAGCCATCCTACTAACTGCTTTACTGGTTTTCATTATGTTCTGGTTTGTGTATTTCACTCATTTCTGATTTTTCATGCTGGCGGTGTTGTAGCATTTCTAATCCTACCCCATCTCCCTCCATCTGACCCGTCATGTGGTGCAAAGAACAAGTGAAGCTCCTTATTCAATTGCACTTCAGTATTTCATCAATATGAATGTAAATTATATAAATATATAAAACCTGCAGCTTTAACAACTGTAATACAGCCTTTAAAATTAGTTACATGTATAGATAATTAAATTCTTCATATAAAAGATAGACTAAGATGTGTTTGTTGTCTTGTTGCTGTGTACACAGAATTTGCCGTGTGCCTTTAGCACGTGGAATGAATTTGCCAGTGGAATGGATTTGCCACTGGAATGGACTGAAGTCCCACATGTTTAATTTCAGAATGACACTTGTCTTGTTTCTTTAAATATTATTTCAATATAATGATTCTGGTCATGGTTATCTGCAAACTTTTGCACCTTTCTTTCTCTGTTCAATGCTTTCTACATGTTACAGAGCTGCTATTTTTTGACGCTATTCTGGTAGGTGAATTATGAATTCTTTGTTGGTTTATCATTGGTTCCCATTGACCTAGGCTCTGTATTTTCTGCCAGAAGCTCTAGTCTTAAAACATGCACAGATGCGCAGATTTTCTCTTGGTTTAGGGGTAGCATTTAACTGGCATGGACTTTTCTTTGCCACTCTGCCGTTTAAAAGATTAAAATGCTTCTCCATCATAGCCACTTCGTGAAAAACGCATCTCCTGCTATGACACAAACTGGGCAGAAGGTAGTACTTGTGATGTTTAGCTTACTGAGGACAATATGCACAGATATTACTCTATTTTACTGTTTTGTGCATTAAAAGAATCTTTTAGTGAAAGAGCTGCTGTGTTGAAATATTTATAACTTAACTAAACATGTTTGTCCTAAGGGATGGTTGGGTTTCTGTGACTTCAGGCCAGCAACAGACTTTCTCTATGCATTGCAATACTAGCAATGCTATGGATATAAGAGATTCAGATACTGCTTTTTCCCCCCATTATTTCAAGTAAGAAGAAAAATAAAGCTGTTATAATACAGGCTACATGTTTTCCAGCATAACTTCTTAAAAACGCTGAGAGCAATGTCTCATAAAAGATGTTCAAAATTAGAGTGCCCTAGTGTTCCTGGAGTCATTTTCCCACTGAAGTGAAAAGGACGTCCTGAAGTTGTCCCTCTGTAGGCACACACTAGTGTATGTTGTGCCAGAACTACTCTGACAGAAGAATACTGTGTGTACTGCTCAACAGAACTGCAGGCTTTATCAATCAGTCTGAGAAGAGTTAGCTCACAATACCTTCAATACACATGTAAAACATACTAGACAAAGACATTTAAACCCTTGTGCTTACATTGACATCCGATGGTGAAATATCCATGTTTATTTAGTCAATAATTAAAGTTCTAAGGCATGCTGCTGTAGCTTCCTCGGAACTCATTATTTCCCTTGGGTAGTGGGGGATGAGAGACTGTCTTCACTCTTTTTTACATGTCTGGATCTTTGTTTATATTTTTAAGTAAGGGAGTACCAGAGCAATTCTGTAATAAACAAAATGGGTTACTTCCTCAACAAGAACAGTTTTCCAGGGTTGTGTTTCAATCCAGTTTCAACTGTGTCGTCGTCTTGGTTCATCTGAAAACACCTTTAACTTCCTAAGGCACAGGTCCCCTCCCAAGGCCACCGATCAGGACTGCAGCAGGCAAATTTGTTTCCAAAAGAAGACACCACCCTGGTGATGGAAATGTGCCCGTGCTCCTAATCCTTCAATCTTTGAATTTGTGGCTGCAAAGCCAACGCTAATCCCAGTCAAGGCTTGGACAATACTTACATAGACAGAAGTGAGAAAGCATTCAGATGATTGTTTATTTCATTTGTTTCTTAAATTAAGGAAAAGCACAATCTCACTGCTGCTTCATCGGTTGAATGTGTTCTTCGATTAATTTTGATGTGCCAAGTACCTTTTCCCTTTGAGACATGAAGGATGTAGAGGAAACTGGATTTAGGGACCTCTCCAAGTGGTGATGTGTTCTTTTTATCCACAGTTTTTCTGTTAACCGTGAAGAATTACTTCTGTGTTCAGCCTGCGAGGAAAAATTCCCATCAATATTTTTTCAGGGAATTTGGTATCCATTCCAATACTTCTGTCTAAGACAAGCCAGGATCTGCAATATTGTTTATCAAGAGCACTTACTTTATATTCTGAATCAGTTGTATTGAAACTTCTGGACCTTCAGTAGGATCTCTCTCAGTCCATGTGAGCTCCCTGCACACATTTTAAAATGACCTGTTGCCAGAACCATCCCGCAAGGCAGCAGAGTAACTGCGTGTTCTGGTTTTGTTCCCTGTCTTTAAAGCAGTTCTTTTCAGTTCTTTGTGATTATTGACTCCAGCTATTGAACTTCTTGTTAAATAGCCCCTTAAATGCAGTCCTCTTCTGGTTTTAAACTTTGTGGGTTTTTTACAACTTAATTAAATCCAGGGCCAAGGTATCTCAAATAATATTTGATCAGTTTGAATTGAGAGCTGAGTGCATGCACACAGACTACTGGATAACAAACTGCTACTTGGCTAAATAGAAGGTGTTAAGGGCACTTTTTGTGTCCAAACCCTGAAGGAATGTTTTCAGAAGGTTGTCCTGGATGCTGTTAAACAGTTTATTTTCATGAGGACTTCATTTCCCGCATGCAGACTTCACATGCTTCTGTAGCTTGTTACATCAAGTTTCTTATCTGTTTTGTTCTCTCCCCTTTTCAAACATCTTAATTTGTAAACTTCTTTAAAATACAAACCAAAATTTTTCTTTGAGGGGGGAAAGAAGTCAAGAATGGTGATGGCTGGAGGTCTGCCTGAGAAAGTGAGAGAATAGTGAAATGTTAGTTGTTAAGAGGTTTGCATGTTTAGAATGCTGTGCTTAGTTACCACGTTCCTGATTCCAAGTGAATCTTCAGCAGCATCTTTATTTTTCCAGAAGACAGAGTGAAATTGGACTTTGTAGTACCTTCTGCTTGGATCTGTGGCTGATGCTCTTGACCAGTTTGCTGTTACTGTACAGTAAGTGGTCAGGGGCTCAAGATAGGTCGTGGGTCATAATTCAGAGGTGAGATTTAGAGTTACCTGGTGTGTTAGAAACCAGTCCAAGGGTTGGCTAACTGGCCATTTATAGTTCTAGATACATCCATGCCCTTACATATCGGATTTTATTCTCCCTAAGCAGACTCTGGAAAGGGAGTGATACACATGTTCTGGCTTCTTTCTGAAAGGATTTGGTAGTTTCCTTCCCAACTGTTCTCATCTCCTTTCCTTGGCTCCATATTAAAGGGGTTTTCTTTTTATTAAAATTCATAGGAAAATAAGGTATTAACCTAGAACACTATAGAAAGAATCTGCTGTTGCAAAGCTAAGAAGGTGGTTGTGTATCACAAGTGTAAGTTGTTGAGGACTATACCCAGGTGTGTTCTAGAAATGGAAAAATAAATAAAAAATGGCTGTGGAAGATCCTTGAGTCTGTTGCTTGGCCAGTGTGGCTTGGCAGGGCCAGTCCCTCCACTTGATAACAGCTGACTGGTGTGAACAGGAGGAGGAGGCAACATATGTGTTGGTGGTCACTGTTCTTGGCAAAAAAACAAGGTAATGCTTCATATTTTGCATGTGGGACATTGCAGACTTGTTTCTACATCCTACTTGCATCTGTCTCAGGGGAAAACACTGCTCTAACCCTAAATGGATGCCCTAGGCCAGGTGAGAAATTTTAGCATGCTGAAATTGTTGAAAATAGCTGTGAAATGGAATTTTTCCTCATAGAAGCTTGGGATGAAGAGATCTCTTTCATTACCAGGCATACTGTCCTCAGCAAAAGTTCTCTGTAGACAGACTCTCAGTGAAGGGTCCATCCCACAAGACAGTTGTGGAAGACTGGTGGTGGCATCTAAAGCTAGTTGATAAGAAGACTGAATGCTGAAACACTGCAATTTTTAAGTGAGTGAACGCTGTCATGGTGGGCTATTGCCCCCTTAAGGTTTTGGAGGAAAATTCTATCATTATTACTGCTGCTGGATCTGCATAACAGAACAATTCCTGTGTCTTGTGGTCTTGTAATTATGGACTGATCCAGAATGAAGTGGTATCTAGCAGCTGCATCATTTAGAGAATCTCCCCAAACTAGAAGAGTTCAGAAGTCATGCCCATGTGCAGTCAGTGAATTCCCCATCAGAACACCCTTTCTGAACAAGCAGCCTCTCTTGAGCATTGCTTTCAAGCTTAGCGGTTAGCTTTTCTGACCAAAATTGACAGTGCTCACATTGCAATGAAAAGGAGCAACATGCCTAGTTCTTAGAATCACATTTGAGATTACTTTCTACATTTTCACAATCCCTTAATCCTACAGGTGCAATGGTCAAAGCTCAGATTTTTAGTTTGCTGCATTTGCATGCTGGTTCTTTAAGTCCAGACACAGTAACTGGTCTGGTGAGTGTGTGTGAATGCTTCTGCTTGAGGGGTCACACTGGTTTTTCATTTAAAGGCCAGAAATCTGTGTCTTTGCAGTGCTGTGGGCATACAAGGTTATCTATTTCAATTTCCCCATTGCTTTCTGAATTTATTGGATTCTATTAGAGATTGAAATTTAACACCTGCCAGGTGGGATCCAACACTACTTCTGCTGAACAGAAGAGACGATGTGAAAGAATAGGGCACTCAGTGACTGAAAAAACAAAAGCCAGGGCCTGGTTTTAAGTACAGAAGTGGCTGTTTGTATGAGGGACTATCTGTGTGCTTTCAGTTACAAACTTTATCCAATTCTACACTGAGGTAAGGTTCTGCACTGAGCAGCAGCAGAGTTTTCCCATGTGTTGGTGGAAGTGTCTGATATCATGAGCACTTTCCAACCCCTAGCAGGAGTCTCTTTTAGGGAAAAGAATTCATGAATATTATTATTACAGCTGCAAATGGAATTTAAATGGCCGTAACAGTTCTTTACACAGTACTCTGGCATCCATAAAAAAACATCTAGAGTACATTTCTCCTTGGAAAGGAACCCATTTCTCCTTGGAAAGGAACCCATTTCTCCTTTGATGTTTCTAATACAAAGAAAACTCTTTGTACTTGTGCACCTTGTGAAGGCAGTCCCTTACCAGAAATCTTCTGTATGTCCTGCTCTGATTGAAGCAGCCTATTTGCTTAAATATTTACTGTTCAAAAGTAGACTGTTGAAGTTCAGAGTAGCCCATTTAAATCTGTTTCCTGGCTGTCCAGCTAGTTGCTAAAATATATTATAATTCAAAATATTAAATGCTTCCTCTGAAAGGCGAATGGTTGGAAACCACACTGCAAATCAAGTTCATCACCATCTCTGGGCTGTAATCTTCTCCAGCCTCTAGAGAAAAATAAACATTTTGTTCCTTCGTAAGGAAGCTGACAGTGCACGGGGAGAACTGATTCTGTTTATTAGACCTCTAACGATAACTACAGCAATGCTCTGAAAGCAGCCTTTTGTTAAACAGAAATGACCATTCTGGCTTTTGAAATGTGCCTAGTGCTTTGATTGTTTTGGCCTAAAAACATCTCAAAACTTTTTATTTCAAGCCAAGTTCCAGTTGCATCTTCTAAAGGACTACAGTGTACTGTTTCTCAAAGGGGATGCCCATGCTTCCAGTCTGACCTGTTCTTAGCCTCTGAACCACAGAGGAAAGCACTGTGATCGGTTGTGTCTACTTTTGTTTGTTTCTTCAAAAATTTTTAAGTCCAATCTGTAATGACCTCTTCAGGAGCACCGAGCAGCTGAAGCAGCGGTATTGAAGGTAGTCCGTGAAAAAACCTTAGTGGTTTTACACATGAACCTACTTGGCTGGGGGGACGTAGCGTGGATTGAGTTCCTGAGTTACATTAAGGAAGCTACAAATACAGTAAATGCTATCAAGTATCAAGTTTAGATGCAAAGAACTCAAGAATTGTCTGGAGCACAACGTGCTTGTAAGTAGTAGTAGTTCATTTTGCGGAAGTGTATTTAGACCTCTGGTCTAAAACCATCCCTTTCAGGTCTCATTAAGTTGGTGTCATTGTTGATGCTGATGAAAGAAAACCCCCTTGACCATGTGAAACCCCATGAAGTGAAGTCTCCACTCGAATTTTTTTGAGTTGTAGGTTTTTCCATACTGCAAGTGTTAATTTCACTGGGGGACACACTGAATTGGCCCATTCTTCACTGAGGAGCAGGGAAAGAACTATGCTGAATAGTTTTGATTCTGTAGAAATAGTAGTAAATAGTGACTTTTAAGCAAGATGTCTTCAACCTGTTTGAAATCACCTTTGTTTTTTTTTAAAATACATTTTATTTTATGAGGAAAAGTAGTAAAAATATCTTTAAAGTGAATCTGGCAGAAAACGTTCTGCTTGTCAGTCTCAGAAGAATTCAGTATGAGTTCATCTGAAAGATACTGGCTTACAGAAAAATTCAAAAGAAATGTGCTCTAATTCAAAACAGAAAAGAAAATTTGGGATTCTAGAATGCAGATGCAGAAATTCTGGCATCTGCACAGGATAAACACAAGGGATGTTGTGTGCAAAAATTAGAGGACAAAACTGATGGAAGATGAGCTCTTAGTTATAAACTGAAGGTATCTTTATTCACCTTCATGGTTCTGCCTCAAGTCCTTTGAATATTTAGAAGCGGGTTTTCATTTGTGAATAAGTATCTGCAGTACCTTTTTGATTCAGGTGCCTATTTTGACTGTAAGGATAAAGGCAGGTGTTATGTTTAGAGTATCTATTAGCTGAGGGCTTACATGGGATTCCAAAGTGTCCATCAGAGCATGAGGGTAACTACAATGCTCTTTCCTAATTCCGTTCTCTTTTCGGGTATCTCCACGTTTTCTCTGTCAGTGAGGCAAGGTGCAGGCTTTGTCCCGTTGTTTATTAACAGCTGTCCACCTGGGGATTTGTTTTACAGCGTGGCTCCAGTTGTACGATACAACTAAAGAAGCTAATGAACTTTAGAGTGAGGTTGGAAATGGACAGGCAGTGATGAGAGAGACTTTTAATCTTTGCAGGCAAGGGTAGTACTTAGAAACGAGCTTGATTTAAATGAAACTTTAACAAACCAAAACAGCAGGTGCTAAATCAAATGCTTTAATCCTTTAGGAGATGAAGCATTGTTAGCATTACACATGGATAATGGTTAAGTGAACGGAACAGGTAACAGTGGTTACTCTTCTTCAAGGCTTACCTGAACTTCTGGAGATCTGAATCAATCTGCAAATGACCACAAGTAAAATCTAGGTTCCCTTTGTGTTTTCCAGGGTGCGCAGACTTGCATCTTCTGGATATGTTGACACCTACCGAAAGAAAAAGGCAGGGATACATCCATGAGCTAATTGTCACAGAAGAGAACTATGTAAATGATCTGCAGTTGGTCACAGAGGTAAGATGGGCACAGCAGATTTAGCAGCAGGTTTTAATCACTCATCTGTTTTAAGTAAATAATTTCTCTGTGCAAATTCATTTTATATCCATGCTGTGTTTGACTTGCTAGGGATGATCCATAGTGAGTTTTCCTATCTATAGATAGAGAAGCTCTTGTTTCTATCACCAAAACACTGATGTTTTAAGTATCGTTCTAGTAAACAATTTTTGCTCCTGATTTTGAATGTTTATTTCTCATGCAGAAGTTATTAAAGCTTGAAGCTCATGTGACACATTCTCAGCGGCACTCAGTTATCACTTTATGTGATTGTCTTTAACTCTTATAAAGGGTGTTTCTACTGTGGAAAAAAAAAAGGAATCTAGGAGAGAGAACCAAGTGAGACAATTCCAGAGAAGGAAAACACTTCTTTGAGAAAGAGGTTCAGACACACAAACACTATGAAGTAAATCATAACATCCATAGTAGAGTCCAAAGTAGAACATATTTTCAGCTGTAATCCTGGGATATTTTGCAGAAGACCTCTGACTAAGATTTCTGAGTTTGAAAAGGATTACCCAGGTCATAATTAGAAGACCAAGACAACTTTATTTTCTTTTACAGCCATAGGCCACTCACGGCTATATTATCAGGGAACACTACGGATCTCTAGGGCACAGCACATCTGAAGCTGGTTCACTGATCATTAACTGTTATTCTGATGTAAGATTTTCTCACCTCCAGACTAAGGAAATGAGCGTGAGCAGTGTTAGTCACTTTGATTATGCTTACCATATGCTTTCTAAATTGCTTAATTTTCTAAATCTGTAGATTTTCCAGAAACCACTAATGGAGTCTGAGCTGCTAACAGAAAAAGAAGTCGCTATGATTTTTGTTAATTGGAAGGAGCTGATTATGTGCAATATAAAACTACTGAAGTAAGTGGGTTCTTTTCCCCATACTTAGCAATAACGAGATCACCAGCCTCTCTCCAGTTCTCCTTTTAGCTGTGTGAAAATATTTGCCACTTATGCAAGTAGCAACCAAAAGGGCCATGCCTTTTTCCTTGTTCTTGGGAAAAGCAAAATGTCATGAGTGTTTGCTATGATGTATTGTTGTTGTTGAGGAAAATCCTGAGTTAGTATTTACACTTAACCTTGCTCTTGTACACGTGCTACACAAGGCAAGATCAACCTCTCTTGTAGAGTACTACCTGCCAAGGCTGCCCACAGTCCAATCATAGGCTTTCATTTCCTCTGTTGCAGCCCATAACCAGTTCTAGCCTTATAATCCATGAATACGAAGCAAGGCACAACAGCCTCTCTCCCTTATTCTCCCTTAGTTGATGCATTCTTCCAGCTATTGTAAGCTTATAGCACCTGAACAAGCAGTTTTGTGAGAAGCAGCACCAACAAAGCCTGGTTTCCTATGGATTTGTGTCTATGTAACTGTACCAACCTTCTTTCAAAAGCCTGCAGCTACCACAACACTAACTCACTACCATGAAACTCCATGCAGTGGAAGTACCCTTATTTCTCCATTCTCTATGGTGTCTGATGGATCCAGTTCCTTCCTATTTGTACCCTTCTCAGCCATCACTATTGCTTCAACAAGACACAGTAAATGCCGGGGCTGGTTTGGAAGCTCATGAATTCAGGTTGCTCACTTTGTCATTGCCAGAGAAACTGAGGATTGAGTTAAACTTGCAACTTCACAATAGAGTTCCTTTTTTCCCGACTGAGCTGCTGAATGTCATTGATTTTATCACTTTGAGGTATCTCCTTCTTTGTAAAACGTATTTGAAAGTGACCCACAAGTTGAAAAGTTATGGCAGTGATGGGATGAACGCAGACAGCTCAGTGACAATAAACTCCTTTTCCTTAGGGAGCCAGGCTAGAAATTGTATTAAATAGTGGCAAGGTTTTTCTGCCTCATTCAGGAGCTTATCTGTTCCTTTCTTTCTAGACTAATAGAAAAGGAAATCACATTCCTTTCTATGTCATATCTGATCTGGCTTTTCATAAGCTAATGTCAAATAACCATTCAGTTAGCACAGGAGGAGTAAAATGTTGGTGAATGTGCAATCTTGAGTATTGTGTTCTATCAATGTGCAGTAAATCTTGGGGCTGGGCTGTTTATTATTCATAGTCTCCTTGTTTCAGCAGTGAATAAGACTCAGACCATTTATTTCATAAATGAGAAATCATTCTTTAGTGGCCTACTTATAAAACACCCATGACCTTTCTGTGCTTAGGGCTTTGCGTGTGCGTAAGAAGATGTCTGGAGAGAAGATGCCAGTGAAAATGATTGGTGACATACTGACGGCTCAGCTGCCACACATGCAGCCATACATTCGCTTCTGTAGCTGCCAGCTCAATGGGGCAGCGCTCATCCAGCAGAAGACAGATGAAGTCCCTGAGTTCAAGGAGTTTGTTAAAGTAAGAGAAGCAGCAGCTGCGATTAAGTTTGTAAATTGAACTCATTTTGCACCTCTGTAAAATGTTGTCTCAAGTAGTGCTCCACGTCAGGCTGGAGTCTTCAGACTGAAAGCACTCACTGAAGGAGTAGTTTTTTTCAAACATCTGTAGAGCCATGCTTCGTTTGATAATGTCTTTGCTGTAAAATGCTGGGGTATTAAGAACAGTCCCTTCTCTTGTGCACGCAAGGCAGGTGAAAAATACGTTGTAAAAATAGGAGGAATTCTACTGCCCTGGCATTGTGATCTAAGAACAGATTTAGCTGGGTGGGGCCCGGTGTTCCTTTGTTGGCTACCTTTTCGTTTCTCAGGGGACCTCATTTTGCAGGATTTTAAACTGACTAACCCCGTTTTACCTCTCTAATGTTTCAGAGGTTAGCAATGGACCCTCGCTGTAAAGGAATGCCACTATCAAGTTTTCTACTAAAGCCCATGCAACGGGTAACAAGATACCCACTAATAATTAAAAATGTATGTTCTTTTGCAAAAACAATGGGTTTGATGCTGCTTTGCTTATTATTATTATTATTATTATTATTATTTATTATTATTATTATTATTATTATTATTATTACAGGGTAGTTTCCTTCTTTGTGTCAAGCATTGTCACTCTTAGATGTCTGGCGTGCTAGGGAACGTGGGATATGCTTTTATATTTGATGGCACTCGAGAAAATGTGGTAACTCATTTGACTTCAGTGGAATGACTTAGTATTTCATTAGAAACAGAGGTGGAACTTGCACGCAAGGAGGCAGAAGGCAGTAAATGTTGAACGCAAACTTAAGATAGATGACAGGAGCAACAAGACAATCTAATGCTCAACCTTGCTTTTTGGCCGCAGTGTCATTCCCTCCCCATAGCCTGGTAAATGACATTTCATGTGCAGGCCTGAATGCCAAGGTGTTGCAAGTTACCCGATTGCACAGTTTATGTTGGTGGAAAACTTACAACCCTTTCCTAACTTCTTTTTGTTCCCTAACACTTACCATCTTGAATAATGCTGTTGAACTTGGCCCAGGACCTTTGCAGGAAAGAATTCTAAGTTGGATGTTAGCATTTGAGAGATTCCTCAAAGGGGAACGGGTGCATTTCTGTATATGGCTGGAGTTTGCACGCTTCCATCAGAAGAGTGTAGTGATGGGAAGGCTCTGCAGGCAGGCTCTCATTTCAGCTGTCCACAAGCAGACTGTGAGATGGTCTCCTATTTTTCCTGTCCATCCAGGAGGAAAAGAAAATTTGGACCATATTGGCTGGCTGTGATGAAAGTAAAGAAATAAAGCAGAAGTGCAGGGCTGATGATGTGAACTCATTTCAACTGCAGATAACAGAAAAGGCTAACGTGTTTTATTCATCTGTAGATAATAGAAAACACTCCTGAAAACCACCCGGACCACAGCCACTTGAAGCACGCTCTAGAAAAAGCAGAAGAATTATGTTCTCAAGTAAACGAAGGTGTGCGGGAGAAGGAAAATTCAGATAGGCTGGAGTGGATCCAGGCTCACGTTCAGTGCGAAGGCCTGTCGGAGGTAAACAAAGGGCTGTCTAGAATAGTGCGACCGTGGGTGCACTTGTCCACCAGTCGGGAAGAAACCATGGCTCACTCCTGGCACTGCACTGGGGGACTAACGGTGTAATTAATCAAGCCATATAATCTTCAGCCCTTTCTTCTCATTTTTCTTTGGCTCCCTTTCACTCCTGCACGTGATCCTTTTTGCTGCTCTTGTTGTCTTCTCTAGGATAAACGCTGCTTTTGTTGCCTGGCTCAAGGCTAGTACTGGGGTCAATGCTGCAATTTTCAGCCACATCTTTCTGGTTTTATAGTTCTTTTTAATACAGTGATTATTGTACTGCTGTATCTCACCCTGAAGTCATACCTGATCATCCTAGAGTGCTTTAAAACTCATCGCAGAAGATAATTAGTTATAAAACTCTGTATATGTTTTAAAAACTCGACTGTACTCATCAATCTACCTCGAGACTTTGCAGAGAGAATCACTGCCTCCCACTGCATGTTGTTTTTTAAGGTAACATGCGGAGTTTGTCCCCCAAAACTGTAATGAAAACATTGTGTCAGCATGTCCTGCCAAAGGATGGGTACTAGGATGTTGGTGAAGATAGCAGAGGCAGATAACAACTTGATTTTCAAAGCATGCATTGAGTTTTCAGTTCTAGAACATAACAAAATAATAAGCACACGGTTTATAAACTTGAAAAAATTGCATTTCATCTTATGAAATCTAACTGTTTAGGAGGAAGGACAGATGACAGTGTTGGAAGGGTTAAGGACACATTTAGCAGTCTAACAATTACTGCCTGAAGGAAGGTGGCTGCTTTTATTTTCTCTATATGGTGTCTGGCACTATAACACCAAAATCTTACCTGAAAGACTGGCTAGCTGCTTGCTGATACATTAACAATAGCAGCAGCCTTGAATCTGTGGCCAGGAGCAATCCAGACTTCCCCCATCATTTTACCTGAAATGCTTCTGATCTGTAGAAGAAGCCACTCCAGAGCTAGGCACCTGGCCCACTAGGATGACAAGAACCATAGCAGCACCTAGTGCAAGGTCAGGCCTCTACCCATCTGGTTATAACCTCCAGATGAGTCTGAAATTCCAGACCGTGGTCAGCAGCTGTCTCCACCTCCAGATGTCGTGGGTATGCAAAGGCAGACTGTCTGGAACTCCTTTGGTATGTTTTAATGGGTGAAATTCAAAGACAGTCCAGGCCCTTTCAGTTAAGAAAGCTCAGCGTTTGGACAAGTCTTTTGCATAGCTTCTGCTAATCCAGGATAAATCAGCAGCAGCAAACAGAGATGCATGCGCGTGGCAGAGAAACTTGAAAGGAGGCACAAATGCTTTTGGCTTCTCTCTGACTGTCCAGACCATGCCCCATGCAACTAATGGGCTGCCTTAAAGTTAGTCTTCCTGTAGCCTTCCTGTGGCTTGCACTGCTTATCACGCACAAGCAGAGCATTGCTCGTCATCCCTTTGACGCAAACTGAAACCAACGTCAGGACTCAAAACTGTATTTGATCTCTTTCAGGGGAACCTCGATTGTTTTACTTTATACAGTGCGTTGTTGTTCTTCTTCTACTTTTCGCAGCAACTCGTATTTAATTCTGTTACAAACTGCTTGGGACCGCGCAAGTTTCTGCATAGTGGGAAACTCTATAAAGCAAAGAGTAACAAGGAACTGTATGGCTTTCTGTTCAACGATTTCCTCCTCCTGACTCAGATCATAAAACCTCTTGGTTCTTCTGGCACAGACAAGGTCTTCAGCCCCAAGTCTAATCTGCAATACAAGATGTACAAAACTGTAAGTACTGCTGTTATATGGAGACTGAGATGGTTGCAGACCAGTGGGGTGTTCAGCAGGCAGCAGCCCCCATACTGGCTGCGTGGGCAGCTGCCTTTATGGAGACTTGAAAGCTTTGGCATAAGCTGGCGATTCCAGGGACTGATGACAGGAAAGCCGGTGGATTGCTTTAGTGAGATAAGAGCAGATGCTTTTCAAGTTTTGCTAAAACAACCTTTTCAGCAAGAGTTCATGTGCGTTGGGGAGTGATGGGGAGAACAACTGTTTGCTGCTCTTTGTGGGAAAGGAGAGATGGCTGCGCTTCATGAGACTGCTTACTGAGACCAGAAGTGTTTCCAGGCTCTGGAGGCATCTGTACCTTTGATAATAAGTAATTTTTTTAGTGACGTATCTGAAGAAAGACTGGGGGCAGTCAGAGGGGGAAAGATGCTGCAGGCATAAGATAAATCTGTTGTAAGTTGCTCTGTGTTAAATGCATCTCTCCAGATACTGTGCAGTGGAACTCTAGCTTTGCCTGATGTTTTACAGCCCATTTTTCTAAATGAAGTCCTGGTAAAATTACCCACCGACCCTTCTGGAGATGAGCCCATCTTCCATATCTCCCACATTGACAGAGTCTATACACTGCGGGCTGAAAGCATTAATGAAAGGTAAGTATGGGCCACGTTAGTACTGAATTTGAAAAATCAGCTGCAGATGTCTCTGGTGTACACGTACACAGCAGCCTCTGACTATCTTGCAAAACCGGAGACGACCTTCTGCTTGATAATACAGTGATGATATGTGAAAAAGAAGGAATAACAACATTGTTACCTGAATTCTGATGGGACCAACAGTGAGATGACTAAGAGGGATTATGTATAGGCCGTACTTTGCAACAGTTTTTGTTATCGTAGGGAAGCCAACAGATGCAGTCCTATATTCTTCTCTTAACGTAGAATCATAGAATCATTGAATCATTAAGGTTGGGAGAGATCTACAAGATCATCGAGTCCAACCATCAACCCAGTGCCACCATGCCCACTAAACTCTGTTACCTAGCACCATATCCACACATTTTTTGAACATCTCCAGGGGTGGCAACTGCACCACCTTCCTGGGCAGCCTGTTCCAACCTCTGAGTGCTCTCAGTGAAGAAATGTGTTCTAATGACCAATCTAACTCAGTGATAATGTGTGCCGTTGACTGCCTGACCTCTTTATTTGTGCCAGTGCAAACTTTTTTATGGCTGCATGTTAAATGAGATTGAGGAACAGGTAGGAATTAGAACTTGAAGCAAAAACCTACCAAGTTAAACCTAGTTAGTTGTCATCTGCTTCAGTTCAGCCTGGAACAGCCAAAAGAATGGCAGCCTCAAAACCTCAACCGGTGATTTTTATTTTGGGTGAGATTACACTGATTGATACTGAACAGGAATGGAAAGTCTTGCCTTCTTTAAAAAGTTAAAGCTGGAAGTGCAGCAAAGCCCTCGCCTTTGGTGCAGACATTGTTATGCCAGACTGCAAACATTTCTGAGCAATGCCTTTGCTTCCTGCTTGCCTGACACTGTTACTCATTATTGTTTAGACACTTCTGGTTTTTTCCAAAACATCAAACTTCTGTGGATCCCGTTGCTACTTTGGGATGCTCTCTCTCCCTCTGTATGGTAGAATGAGCAAACCTGATAGTTGGAGCCTTTGTGAGATGTAAGATCTGTTGCACAAATCGTGCAATAGCAATAATCATAGAATCGTAGGGTTGGAAAGGACCTCGAAAGGTCACCTAGTGCAACCCGTCTGCAACGCGCTAGACCAGATTGCCCAGAGCCCCATCAGGCCTGACCTTGAATGACTCCAGGGATGGGGCCTCAGTAATCGTCTGTTGTGCATTGGAGCACTCACAGCAGTAGTCAGAAACCTCTAAACTCTGCACCACATTCATCTTGCCTAGCTAGGAACTTCAGCAAGATGCTTAGGCATGGTAAGCTGAACCATCAGCTGAATCACTAAGCTAAGAATCCAGGGAAAGGAGCCAGAGCTTCACATACTGAATGCTCTCTGGATGGAGGTACCGCTCTCTTTCCATTGTCTGTAGAGAGAAACCATGGGAACAGCTGTCTGGATTTGGGTGCTCTAGTCAAATGCCCCTACTTATCTAGGACACAGCCTTGGACTTTCTTTTATGCCAGAACCGCTTACTAAATAAATGCAGTGTTTTAGGAGATAGCTCCAGGCTTTCCCTGTCTACTTGTTTTTAGCTAAGAGCAACATTACTATCAATGAGGAATTCATTTGCCCATTGAATCTTAAAAGGCCTTTATGATCAAAGGCTTGGTGTACTTCTAAAGCTGCTGTTTACCGTTTAGGGCTGAGCTGGAAGGCAGAAATGTCCACAAGTGTTTAGTTTTCTTGAGCAGCATTCTGTACAGAGCACAAGTGAGTGTTTAGACCCTAACCTAGGCCAGTAGCTGCAATGCCCTGTAGAGCAGCCGCTCTTCAATTTGGATCAGAAATGGATCCACAACTTGTATATTCTCTTATTTTGCCTTGACTTGGGTCTCAGGTGCCTTTGTATGTTCAAATCACCACAGCAATTCTTCTGCACCCTTGTGGTCCCTTGGCACCCCTTCTTTCATGGTTTTTTATTTCTGTCAACCTTTCCACTCAGTCTCTTAAGTATGAAATTCAGAAAAGGTTTTTCACTGAAAGAGTGATCCGATTTTGGAACGGGCTGCCCACGGAGGTGGTTGGGTCACCGTCTCTGGAGGTGTTCAGGGTTAGGCTGGCTGAAGTGCTGAGTGGCATGAGCTAGATGTCAGATGTTAGGTTTACTTGGTTGGTTTTAGGTTGGACTGGATGATCTCTAAGGTCTTTTCCAGCCTCATCATCATTACTGCTTTATGTCTTAAATTATTTCCCAGAAGGGCCCAGTGGGAACCATGGTCATTCATCACCTCTGTGCTGCTTGAGTTCTACTTCATGTGTTCCGAGGCTCAAGGATTTTTGTAGGAAGCTCAGGTCTAGACAAGTGGCCACTTGTGCAGCATACCTGTCTTGTGTCTGTTGGCTACAAGAAGTTAGTTTATGCCAGTGGAGCCAAAGGTTTGGTGAAAGCAAACCTGGTTGTCTATACCTTTTGGGTTCTCACCAGGTCCCTCTTGCTTGTGATTCTCTTGAGCTTTCTTTGTGTGGTGGGATCTGCTAGCTTGGGAGGTGCAGGTGCTGTGAAGTCCAGTAACATCTCTTCCAGGTGGGCAGCTCCAGTGCAGCAGGGTCTGTGATGGGACCAGAGCCTTGATTGGGAAAGAGAAACAGCTTCACTTGTGTGTGCTCAAGGAAGGAAAAATGGAAATGGTGTCTTGCAACTATTCTTTTTCCTTTCCTTCTGAAGGACTGCCTGGGTTCAGAAGATCAAGGCCGCCTCAGAACTTTACATAGAGACTGAAAAGAAGAAGAGGGAAAAAGCCTACTTAGGTACAGCATGGAATGTGGGGTCTTGTCTTTAGTGGAAAAGTCCACGGGCAGGAAAATATGTTAACAATTTGTCTGTCTTTCTGTTTCAACACAGTTCGCTCGCAGAGAGCAACAGGCATTGGGAGGCTGATGGTGAACATAGTTGAAGGCATTGAACTAAAGCCGTGCAGGTCCCATGGTGAGTGCCTGTGGTTATCATCACATACTCTGTGAAGAAGACATCCCTATTTGTCAGAATAACTTGGAAGAAGGTTCTACCCAAAGCGTGGCTTTGTTTATGAAGCAGTTGTCATGAACTTAAGTGATTCTGAGCGGTTCAGCAGTAGTCATGCCATTGCCCTGCCTTAAGCATTTGATGTAGACAAGCTTGGTTTCTACCACAGGAGCCGTTTTATAGGAGATGCTAAGCCAGAAATGCCTGAAATGAAAAGTGGAACCCAGTCCTTTAACGATGTGTGTAAAGAAGTTCTAACAGGGAGTGAGGCCACAGTCTTTCCCCCATGCCTTGGCTGTAGGAGTAAACAGATATTTAGGAGGAAGATCACACATTTAAAGATGAGATTACTCTTTTCTGTTTGTTTCCATCTTCCCAGGAAAGAGTAACCCTTACTGCGAGGTGACAATGGGCTCTCAGTGCCACATCACTAAGACGATACAGGACACCCTCAACCCGAAGTGGAATTCCAACTGCCAGTTCTTTATCAAAGATCTCGAGCAGGATGTGCTCTGCATTACGGTGTTTGAGAGAGACCAGTTCTCCCCAGATGGTATGTAATGGCCTGCCACCCTTCCCAGGGCATTTTCAAATCCTCTCTTGAAGAGGTGCCTGTTGAGGTAAATCACAACATCAGAGGATGGTTTGGGTTAGAAGGGACCTTTAAAGTTCATCTAGCTCCAACCCCAATATTGAACCTTTTGCATTTTGGCAGCCTGCTCACTCTTGCCTCACAGCAGACAACAACGTGCAACAAGAATCGAGCTCTCTATTGGGGTTTTTTTTTGTGGGGGGGAGGTTCCTTTCTCTTGTCACTTGACAACAACTAAAGTTTGGTTTGCAATTCTGCTAAGTCTTAAAAAAACCCTGGATGCTGTTTGAAAATGGATGCATTAATGCAGGAGGAAGAGAAATGGCCTCAGGTTCCCCTAATAAGCAGTGACAGTGGCAGAAGAGAACCTAGGATGCCTAACTCGTTCTTATTTCATAACCTGGAATGAACATAAGGGAGCACTGAAGGGTTGTATTTTGGAGTCATAATCTCTTGGGAACTATTTGGATAGTACTGTCGGTCATGCGGCCAGCACCTGTTGGCCCGTTGATCTTGTCACTGGTGTGGGGTGCTGCTTGCCTCTGTCATCTCCAGAGGGCTTGACACTCAGTTTGAACTGTGCGGTGGCCTTTGTCATTTTTTCTAACACAACATAACAAAGTCAGCTACTAAAGCAAGGCAGCTGGGAACATCCTCATGTGTTTTCCCAGTCACTGGGCCGTTTACCGGTAATGCTGCTGTTCAGTGTTGTCTAGCCAAAATCATCTTCTGTGCCGGTTGGCTGCCTTTGGCCTCCTTCAACCGCAGAGGAATAGTTGTTCTGAGAACTTGTTTTCTCCTTTTGTAGTGTGTCGATGGAAGCTTGGTTCCTCCTGCGAAGCAGCGTTTCGTTGCAATGTCGTGTCATGTCTCAGCCTGCTGTCTTTTTGCGTTTCAGACTTCTTGGGCAGAACAGAGATCCGTGTGGCAGACATTAAGAAGGATCAGGGTTCAAAGGGACCGGTTACAAAGTGTCTCCTTCTGCACGAAGTCCCAACAGGAGAGATAGTCGTCCGACTAGACCTGCAATTGTTCGATGAGCCTTAGAAGGAAAGGGACCAGTGTCGTCTTTGAGCCTGGGTTCACTGCAATAGGTGTCTGCAGAAGCTGTGAAAAAGTCCTTACCGGTGTGGTATGAAACTACTGCTTGCCCTTCACACATAAGAGGGTTATCAAAGCAAACAGGAGCATCTTTGTGCCTTGATAATTCTCACTGAAAAATGAAGCCCAGTTTAGTGAGGAGATCTCCCACCATCTCTCTCTGTGGAACTTGACGTTAGTTGCCTGGGTTTCTAAAGTAACCTAGTTGTTCGTTGTGTTGCAGTCTCAAAGACTGGCAGACCACATAGGTTGCTGTGCTTGCTCCAGTTACCCTACTCTTGAATTTATGTAAAGAAGGCAATGGTGGAATGTCTTGGAGGCTTTCTGCAGGGTTTTCCTCTTAAGGAATTCTGTGCCTATTGCTCAGCAGCGTGGTGTATAAATGCAGTGTGAATGGAAGGAGCAGTTACATGGTGAGAAGATCTTTGAAGATCTTCGTGATGGTACTGAAAAGACTTGGAAAATAAATAGTCTATATCTATAAACAGAGAAGATTCTATTAACATACCACTTCATGACTCATGTTGCCCCTGCAAATGAATTTCTTACAGGCCTTCTGCTCGGAGATGATCGCTCTCCAGAGGAGTCCACCCACTCGGTACCTTAGGAAGTTGTTATTTTCTATAGGACTGTAAATGTTTGAACAGTAAGTGAAGAATTAAACATAGAGCCCTGCCGTATGCTGTGCTGTACCTCTTAAATACTCCTACTGCTGCTGCCTGATGGTGTGAGAGGGATGATCTGTCACCTGCAGCAGGGAGGGAAAACATCACCTGAGCTCAAGCTCAGGAAGCTCAATTTCTGCCCTGCAGAATCTGGTTTGCAAAGTGATCACTGGTGAGCAGTTATTACATTGTGCGGTGCCTAGCTTTGTGTTTCACATCATGATACTGACTGGAGGGCAGCAGCAGCGCACTGTGGTTCTCAAAGGTGTTGGGGTCAGTCTGGGTATCGGTTGCAGTTCTGACCAGAAACATAGTGATTGTGATGGTGCGGAGTGGGTAACCCCAAAGTAAAAGCCTTGTGATTTGTGCGAATGCCAGGGCTGATCTATCCATTTAAATCTACAAATACCCATGGTCATCAGGCCTTGGAACACGCTGCCCAGGGAGGTGTTTGAGTCGTCATCCCGGGATACGTTTAAAAGTCCTGTACGTGTGGAGCTTAGGGACGCGATTTAGCAGCGGGCTTGGTACAGTTAGGTTGGACTCAATAGTCTTAAAGGTCTTTTCCAACCTGAACGATTCTGTGATTCTATACAGCCCATATCCAGCAAACTTTCCCTGTTTGGCAAAGTACCCGGCTTTCAGCGTGCACTTGCATCCTGTTTTCCTGAAGCACATGCGAGAGTGCTTTGCTGAGTCTGGGCTTGAGAGAAAACAGCCCCTTGAGAGTAAAATTCCTCTTTGTTCCGCCCGGATTATTTGTTTGTTCATGACCTACCATGCATACACTGGTATTTTTGTAAGGACTTTATTTCTGACTGGGAGGTGTCAGCCTGTTTCATTAGCATGTGAACGTTCTTGTGGAACATGTTGTTAGGTTTCGGTGTTCTTGCATGTCCTTTCAGTACTGGTTTCCACCTTTCCTGTATAGGCGGTGTTCTCTAGCACTACAAGTCTTATTGATTTCCATTAGGAAATTAGGATATAATCATAACGGATAGGTAGATGCAGTCTGGTAATAAGTGTAACCTGTGCTGGGAAGTGTCTGTGTATAATTTCCTAAAAAGACCACTGTAATGTTTCAAGCAATGGGAAAAAAAATACTGTATGTTGGAGGGACAAAAGAAGTTTACATTTCATACTTTTCAGAATCGCTTTATTATTTATTTATTGAAGATAGTGTAGAATTTTGTATCAGAAATGACAGACATACTTATGTATTTTTTGAAACAAACCAGAGATGCACACTTTAGTTAGAAACTTTCCACTGACCACGTTTTAGAGGGAGCGTGACTTCCTAGGCATGCATTTGTTTACCACTGACTGGCTGAAAACACGATTCAGAGAACTTTAAGTTTCTATTTTTCAATGTTGTTAAGAAAATTGTTTCGATTAAAATGTGTAAATAGTACTAAACCCACACTTTCCTAATTCCATATCAATACATTTTATTAAATATAATGTATATGAAAATACACATTGTTGTGGTAGGATAAAAAGAAGTGATAAAAATCTATTCATGGAGTAACATTAAATGTCATTGTCTAACCTTTTACTGCTGTCCTAATTTTACTCACTAGCTGTGACTACGGTGAACATTCACTTCAGTGCTTAAAAGGTAGCACCTCTCTTTGGTGGTATCATTTCACCAGCAGGAATCACAGTAACAGCTAAACAGACAAACAGGACAAACATCCTGGCCAGGTTTTCAAAGGGAGCCTCAGGGAGCTGCACCTTCTGCTGAGACTCAACTGGTGTGAAAGTGGAGGACCCTCAGCTGCAGGGGATCCTCTCAGATCGAAGCCCTGGTCAGGGACATGCGTGACTGCATCATTGTGGGGAACTGTAACAGAGGGGAGCAACTCCCTGACCACCATCACTTGTGAATTCCCGTTGACCCTCGATGCACAGAGGTGTTTAACTCCTGTCTGTGGCAAATAGGAGTTAGGCAAACGTGGCAATGATGAAAGGCTGGGGTCCGGCTCGTGGATATGTGATGAATCCCTCATTAGGCTCGTCCTAATCCCAGTGCATCGGGGACTGAACGTGTACGTACGCTTAGAGAGCTGTGCATCGGGATATTGCTGTTTTCTCGCTGGCTCTCCCGTGGTGCTCTGTAGCATATTGGCACTGCTCCCAGTGCTTCCCAGATGGATCTGCATTTCCCCAGGGTTAGCCAAAGGTTCTTGGAAACCCACAGAGTCTGGCTTGGTTTTCCCTGTTGAGGAATGCTGCAGCCTTGTGCAGTGCTTTGCATTAACTCCATGGCTGTGCAGGACACAGGTGTCTGTTTCTCTACCCGCTGTAGCTGCATAGACCTCCTGCTGATTCAGGTCTTGATGGTGTTAACAGCTCAGGCCTTTTATTGAAAAAGAGGGGCTTTTTAGCTGTGTTCCTACTAGTGCTTTCATAGAGAAACCTGCAAGCTATCATAATTTAAAAACCCCTTGTGTTCTGAAGATTTGTGGAAGGAAAGGCAGACAGCAGTACCTTCAGAGTTATGTATCACCTTACCTGGTCAGAAAGTCAGCTCTCATCACCACAATACATGGAGGTTGAGCTGTCAGCCTCTTCAGGAGTGCCACGTGCTGGCTGCCAGGCCACACTGCTCCTGTGTGCTGCCAGCACCAAACCTCTGTATTTCTGTGGACTCATTTTTCAGACGCTCGTTACTGTCCTCTGGATAGCTCTGTTAAACGTCACGCTTCGGCTCACAGGTCCCTTCCCAGCCCCACCAAGTTTTTCCTAATGTTATACGATGCAGCTGCAGCAACAGGTAGTAGTTGATCTCATTTTGGATTGAAAGAACAGATTAACACAGATAAATGTCCCCACTAAAAAAGCAGAGGCTGTGAGCCTGTGGATTTCAGAGAGGGCTGAGTCCAAGGTCTTTCCATTACTCATCCTTTGTGGGGCACTGGTGAGATCAAACCGGTACAAGGAGCACGGAGACTGGCCTTCAGAAAGGGTTTCATTTCTAGCTTTTCACATGCTCTAATTTTTTGGAGAAGACATTTTACTGAGAAGTAATTTTTCAGCATCAAGCTCCTTGGCTCGAAGTCAAGCCTTTCTAAAAATAATGCTGTGACTTTTAATGCATTCACTGCCGTCACCGAAGCAGGGCTCTTGCTTTTGATGAACTGGGATTAAAAGCCCTCAGAGAAGAAAATCTGTAGGTGTGAGAAAACATGCATTGGGAAAAATTGCACCAACCATTTGGCTTCCAGGCTGTAATTCTGGGAACCGCGTTTTCCCTGAGGTACCTTAATTTTAACAGGAATCATCTTCCTGCCTAGTATTTCCTTGGGTTTGAGTCATGCAGCAGAACGGAGTGAAAGGGTCAGAAACTGGAAGGGAGCACCAGCACTTTCAGGAATCATTAAAATGACTTCTGAAAGATGTGGGTAGCTGAGAACTGGCCAGATGCTAACGCTGTGGCTGCAGGCAGGACAGGATACTGAATACAAAAGAAAGGAAGGGGTTTTTCTTAGGGATGGGGGCAGTGGTGTGGTGTCTAGTTCGAAATCAGACCCACAGTCTTGCAGCAGAACTTTTAGTTATCCAGGACCCAGACATCCATACATAGCTGCAGTGATCCATAACGAACGCTGTGCTTGTCCTTGGCCTGGGAGAGCCAAGCTGGATTTGGTGTAGCTCTGTATGCATGTGGAAGTTTTCATACACCTTCTTATGGAACTGGAGCTTTTGGGGTCTATAAGAGCCCTAATGCTCCTCTTCCCAGGGATTATCTTTTGAGATGCATCTCTGAGGTGCTGAGATGCTGCGTTGTTTCAAGATGCTTTTGATAGGACCTCATAGGCCTGTCAGTGCTGCTGACAGCCTGTGTCAGTGTTCCTGGTGCCATCCAGGCTGTCCTCGTATGACCATCCCGGAGGTACACAGGGACATGCTCTTTCCATACAGGAAATTTGCTACACCAGCATCACCCTGCCCCTTGTCCGTCTCCCCCATCCTGTGGTCTCATGAGTGCCAGCGATGCCATTTATCCATCGCCAGGGTGAATGTCTGTCCTTTCACCCATGTCCCTCCCCGTTTAGAACTCCTCTATCATTGTTTGATTGCAGGAAAAGCCAGCCTAGTCTTGTGATTTGCCTGGAGAGTGTTTTCTCCTCAGGACAGTAGTCAGCCCTTTAGAAATGCCTCTCATGGAAACCAACTGAGCTCATTTTCCTCTGCACGTGGTCAGATGTAGCTGGAAGTCACTGCTGGGGCAGGTGCAGCTCTTCCCCTTTCAGGGATCTGGTTCCTTGCCATCAGGGTTAAGGCTCAGGTTTGAGATCACCCAGATCCCCTCCCAGCCATGACTTTCCCTGCCTGCTGAGCCTGTTGTCTCCCTCCAAGCCAAACAAGGGATGTGCTGCAGGTGGAAAACACACCTCGCCTCAGCTGCTGCTTTGTTCTCTTGCAGTCCCACTGGGTTTTTCTTCTGTGTACATCTTGTGACTAAAATGGTGCTCTGCTGTAATCATTGAAGTCATTTGGAAAGCATCACCCTTTCCTTCCCTTTAACCCCAATTCCCAGAGCTCAGCTGTGTCAGACGGTGCTGGTTCAGGGGTTCTTTTGGAGGCTTTTCCCTTACAGCTTACGTGGCAGCTGCTGTCTTGTGGTCTGTCTGCTGATTCAAGCTCTGTAAGGACTGGGTGATCGCAATAGGGCATCAAACAGAAAGTCAAGATTAAGATAAAATACAGAAGCAGTTTGTAGTCTTTGCAGCTTGATCTGTTTTCTTCCTTATCATCCCCAAAGCAGTTTTAGACACTAAACTCACCAGAGTCGTGTTTACAGGGCAAATCATGATTTTTAGAGATGGCGATGGATTTGGAAGCACTGTAAGACTCTAGGCTGACCTTGGCCTCAGGAATACCCAGTATGTCACCAGGCACAGCGCTGGTAGGAATCCAGTCTGTAAGGCCCCCCAAAACAGCTTGCAGCTGGTGAGTTGACTTGAGCATCATCAAAGACAGAGCAAGTTGCCGAGCTGACACCAAGCCAAATAACTGACAAAACCCAGAACACTTTTCTAGATGCACTTGATGATGATGTATTTTCTCAACATGAGTTTTTATGAGGGGACTTTTAAAATGTTCATTTTACGTTTTTTTTTACCCTTTAGAGGGAAATAAGTCACTTTTTGTTACGTAGGGGCTAGGGGGGGCGTGGGGGGTGGGAACCATTGTGGATAAGGCAGTTTTTGTAATGTTATTACAAACATTTTCCAAACTAAGATGTGAAAACTCTAGACTTGTACTGCCACAGCAGTCGCGGGTTTCATACTGCTCTGCTTGCCACTGGTACTGTTCCGTTTATTCTAACCCAGCAGCCAGAACCCTTGAAACACAGAAAACCCGGGAATCGGATTAAACCTCCTTAGTTTTGCACAGTTTACTCTGTATCTACATTCCACACCTCCCCTGGCATTTGCTGAGCCCAAACACTCCTGTCCTACACGCGTATTGTTGTATCTATAGTTAAATACATGCTGAGATAGATATATATCTATATCTATGTGATTATGTGTATATAAAATATAAAAACACAGCTGTGTTGTTGTCAAATACTGAGTAAACCTTCCAGAGAAGTGTTTATAGGCACCCGGTTTCGTTTGTTCATTTAAATGTTTTACAACAAGGACGATCTGTGGGAAAGTATTTTTCTGTACACACGAGGATGTATTTAGGACCTAACTGAAAAGAATAAAGAGCTGCAGTAAGACCGTGTTAAACAGTTGCTTCGTATAGTTGTTCAAAGCTGTAACTGCAGGTTAATTCCTTGTGCTGCCTGTAAAGCTGCAGAAGTGTCAGAACCCTGGATTTAGGGTCAATTTTGGAATCGTAATGTAGGAAGCTGTTGCTTCCTCTGAGACTCCTGGGCAGCAGCTCCTGCCCTCCATGGTGAGGGCAGGTGGAAGGAGAGGGCTGGCATGCAGGGGAATAGAGGGGAAAAGAAGTAGAGGCAGCAATAAGTAGAGTAAAAGCTTGGTGAGCAGCGGGATCCCTGCACTCCAGAAATACCATGGGTGTCTGTTGGGTGATGGACTGGGAGGGAAATCCTGCCCTGCTCTGGTGGCTGCTCCATGGGAAGGGCCTCAGGGGGTGACCTGTTCTTGCCAGGAGGAGGGGGGAAGGTTGAGTCTGGGACTCAACTGCCAACTCAACTTACCTGGCCAACTCACTGCCGCCACTCTCACACCCTCTCACCCTGTTTCACCATGTGTTGCGGGCTTTCTTAGGTTTGCACCCCCACACTCATCCCCAGGATGGGCTGCATTTGGGGTGACCAGGCAGCACTGCTTGAAAGACCACATCAGTGTGGGGGGCGCCTGCACTGGTCCTCCTGCACCACAGGTGAGGCCCATGGCAACCTACCCATGGCAAGCACGTGCTTCCCCCAGGGAAAAGGCAAAGCCTCCTGCCCTGGCACAGGTTTTCCCAGAGGCTTTGGCTTTGTTACCATCTTGGGCAGGATTATTTCCAGTCTTCAAGCTGCTGAGAAGGAATTCTGATTCCAGCAGCCTCTGCAGACTGCACAGCAGGTACTTTCTACTCCATGGTGATGAACTTCTGGAAAATAAAAGAAAGATGTAGTATTTTTTAACATGTTAATACTTAGAATTGGGGCAATCCCTCCTCACTGGTGGTGCTGGTACTTTTC
The DNA here is from genome assembly GCA_013397515.1 of Upupa epops. Lineage (NCBI taxonomy): Eukaryota > Metazoa > Chordata > Aves > Bucerotiformes > Upupidae > Upupa > Upupa epops. The sequence continues at coordinate 75,657 of VZRI01000319.1, forward strand.
AGTGCGCTTTTTGCTCCAAACAAATTGTACCAATCCGTTTCATTTCTTTTTCCTGGAAAATGTTGGTCTGTCTGTAGTGTTCACAGAGTCCGAAGAATCACAAAGGCAGTGTAGAGTAAGATGTGGCCACACAGGAGAATTAGACCCTTTATTTTGTCCAGAGGTATTGGAATGGATTTGTGTTGTTCATTCATGTCACATCCAGCTGTTCTCCAGTAAAATACTCACACCCTAAAGTTGGCTTCTTTCTTCTTTTTAAAGCATTAGTTAATAGGTACAGTGAATCCTCGTCCACTGCTGCTCACAGGGCAGTTTCAACTCTACTTTTGTTGATGTAAACGTTTAATCTCCTCAATATTCACGCAAAAGAGCAAATTAAGCAAGAGGCCTCAAAATGCAGTCTCCTCTTTGCGCGGTGATGGAGTGCTGTCAGCGCAACGTAAACTGCTGACGTGGTTTAGGCTGTGCAGCGGGCGTGAGGCAGACGAGGCTGGGCAGTGAAATGGTGCGAGGTGGGTTTTTACAGGTTGACTGTGTCACATTCTCAAGAAGCACTGAAGAAGGGTGATGGGGTGCCAGATGCATAGCGTACATCTTCAGGTGAGCATCTTGCGACAGGAAGGCTATGCGGGTGTCAGCAGAGCCCCAGACCCAGCAGCAGGGGAAGAACGGAGCAGCAGTTGATATCTGACAGGCCCAGTGGAAGTCACATGCTCATCCCTCCTCTACTGTTTGTTAATAATTACTGGATTTGCCCAGCTGCCCTGAGGACAACACCCTCTGTCTCCTCTTAGGTGGTGGGTCCCTTCCTCCAGCTCAGCACCTGTCAGTTCCAGCACGTTGAGCATGTACTTTCTGGGGCTGGGCTCGCACTAGAGGACAGGGCAATAGCCAAAGCACTCTTTGGGGACCACAGCTGCTGTAGTGGCAGGTAGGATGGGACCTGCCAGGAAGCTCAGCAGATGTTTGGGGTCAGGGTCCGGCACATTCACCGCACGGCACTGAACTCTAGGGAGCTGCCTGTCTCACGTATAGCTCTATGCACCTTACTGGTGCCACAGGGCAGCACCAGGCACAGGCAGTGAGGTGCAGCAGGTGTCTTTGGCTCACCTTCTGCCCTGTGACCTGCTCAGCCTGCCCCTTTCTCAGGATCATGGGTGTCCAGCAGCCTTTCTGCCCTGTCTGAGCCCCATGAAGGTCCCAAGAGCTACCTGCCCTTGTCATTGACCTCTCAAGCACTGCTGAGAAAGAAATGGAGGCAGAGCACTTGGGACAGAAAATGGGCACCCGTAAATCCATGTCTGAATGTCAACTGGGAGCACATACAGCCTCAGTGCCCACTGGTATGGAGCTCCTGCGCTGCTGCACAAGTGTATGTGTGCAGTTTCAAGCCACCAACCCCTCGACCAGTAAAGCTTGCAGAAGGCAATTGTAGCTTCAGGCACACCTCTGTTCAGCAACACAGATGTGGAAGTGAACCGGACCAGGTACAGTATTTGCTGCTCAGAACACACATACAACGCATTTATTCTAACAACTGCTGTTCCTTTGCTGAAAGCATCTACCCATCGCTCCACTCCACTGCCTTGATGGGACCCTGAGGTAAACTTTTCTCTGAAGACTGACAGAACACCAGCAGCAGTGATCCCCACTTGCCAGCTCCTAGAGTGTTACCCCTCCACCTTAACCCTGTCTACAACTACATGAAAGGAGGTTGTAGGGAGGTGGGTGTTGGTCTCTTCAACAAGTGGCAGGATAAGAAGAAATGGTATGAAGCTGTACCAAAGGAAGTTTAGCTTGGGGGTTAGGAAAAACTTCATTGAACGGGTCCTCAGGCCTTAGAACAGCTGCACAGGGAGGTGGGTGAATCACCATCCCTGGATATCTTTAAAAGCTTAGGGACAGGGTTTAGTGGTGGTACAGTAAGGGGAATGGTTGGACTCTACGATCTTGAAGGTCTTTTCCAACCTAAACAATTCTGTGATTTCCTTCAGAGTACCGTTCACCTGCATCTGAAGTGAGCTGCTTTTTCAAACTGTGTCATGAAATGGTTAGAGAGAACCAAGTGAACCTCACTGCAGCATCATGTTTTCCTCTTCCATGCTGTGTTACCTGAATCAAAGTACTTCGCACTTGTCTATTTGAGAAGAAATACTTTTATTGTTTCCATCTGGCAGGTTTCACTGTTAATCACCAGGTCGCTAGGCAGTCTCTTTCATGATCTTGACGAGTTTCTGGATCTTTGACTTTGTGGACATGTCCACGTACTTCTCCCCAATATTGACAATCATGCCACCAAGGATTGACGGATCAGTCTGAAGAAGAAACATTGAACAAAGCTGTTATTGGCATAAATTTGTCAGTGTAGTATGCAACGTTCATGTTAATTAAACAAGAAGTGCTTTTGAAAGAGCCATTTGTAAGGTAACTCTGCAGTTACTCTATTCCAAACTTAAGATTCTAGTGATGAAAGATCATCAGGTCTCCAAGGAAAGCACAGAACTGTGTAATACAGCAACTGGATTCAGTAAAGTGATAAATTAAAAAACCCAACCCACTGAGATGCAGAAACACAGCTTAACGTGAACTTGATGAAATTACTTATAACAAGATCCAGACCTTGGTCTCCAGCTTCAAAACCTCTCCCTTAGTCAAGAACCCATTCAGAGCGCTTTTCAGATCAGTAAGGCTGGCATCATCCAAGGGCTGAAAAATATGAACAGAAGACAAGGAAAATAGAAAACCTGGTGATACAATGGGTACCCAGCTTTCTTATTTAGATTGTTCCGAGGACAGGTAATCCACTAGGAATTCCATGAACAGGAATAACCAGAGGACAGCACACAGAGCAGCCACTTTGAGCCCTCCTCTTTTCATGAAACATTTGTGTACATATTCCCATTCTCAACACCAACATCATCAGACAGCATCACAAATCCACTTGATGGAAAAACCTTGCTGGATCCAGCGAGCTCCCAGACCTGCTGCAGGCACACAGGATGTTCCTGGCCAAGGACAACTCTCTCCAGCACCACAGAAGAGCTCTGCATGCCTTGTGGAGAGACACGCTGAATTTGGCCTTGCTAGCCCACAAGTCACACAGATATCACTGAGACTGGAACAAAAGGGACTTCACCAAGGAGTTTGACAGCCAAAAGAAACTAAGAACAACAAAAAGCAGCAGGGAAGTAACTTCACGTGTGAAATATTCAGAAGAATTTTACGTGCAGAAAGGTTTGCAGTCTTGGTAGCCTTCAGGAAAGTGTGGACTGACAACTGGACTGTCACTCTGCACTTACAGCCCACAGAAAAGCCAGCTGACCTTAAGTGGATCAGTCTCTTCACTCAGCCCAGGCAGGCAGTCCACTGCAGCCCTACCCAACAATCCAGTAATGAAGTTGTTACTCAAGTACCTTCCTGGGAAGACTGTTCCAGTACTGAAGATGAGGCCTTACAAAGGCATGATAACTTTCCTTCTCCTGCTGACTACGCTATTCCTGATCCAGGCTGGGATCCTGTTGGCCTTCTTGGCCACCTGAGCACACTGCTGGCTCATATGAAGCCGGCTGTCTACCACAGGGTCCTTTTCTACTGGGAAGCTTTTGAACCACTCATCTCCAAGCCTGTAGTGTTGCCTGGGGCTGCTTCCAGCCTAATGTTTACAGCTCACAGAAATCTCATCTTCCCTACCACCTTCCTAAGCACTAGCCAGACTCCTCTGTTGGCTTATTCTGAAAAAGCCTTGCTAGTTTTGGAGTTAGCCACTTATCCTGATTACTGGAGGCAATGAATTATATAGCTGCTCCCACTGAAGCACAGCACCACGCACCACACGCATTCTCAGATCTACGTGTCCTGCTCTAGCTGATAGCTCTTCTGTTAGTTCTGACCGATCTGTACTATCCTGATGACAGAAATAAGTAACAGGGCAGCTAGGTCTGTGAACAGGGTTGATTTTTATCAGCCTCTGGCTTCACACCCAAAAAGAACAGATACAGCCCAAAAAGCTGAAATGGGAAGAATAGGTTTAATTTTTGACCAATTACTGGACATCAGAATCGCTGGACATCTACAGAAGGACTTTTCATCTTGCCAGAGGTATTTCCTCACTAGCCACACGGGAAATACTTAAACAGCAGAGGGCAAAACTAAGCTGAAAAAAAAAAGCCTTTTATATTGCTGCTAAGTTCAATGTAGAAGTTCCTAACTCACCTGAGCAGTGATGACTGTGCACAGCACTTCTCCTCGGTACGCACTCATGATCTTCCCAAACGCAGAAACAATGTCTGGTGTGTAACGCAAGCGACCGTTTTCAGCAAGCAAATCTGTAAGAGGCAAAAGGGTTTGAAGCACTCACTAGAAGCAGCTTTAGTCAGTGAAGAGTAGTAACAAGTGGCCTCATGTTTGTTTTAAGTCAAATGGTTACTCACTCATCAGATTGACAGTAATAGGGGACATCTTCTCTTTTGCCAAGGCGTCATTAACAGCCTTTTGTTTGACAGTGCTCTTGGTGTGAGGGTTCATAACAATGCTGGATAGCTTTGGGTCCTTCAAGAGAGTCTAAGAGGATATAGAAACAATGTGATAAAGACCAGGAGTTTTCCAAGCATTACAAAGTCTAAATGGAATACCCAGAGAAGGTAATTCCTTAAGTAAAAATGAAGAGATTTGAAACTGACAGGACATATGGGTCCAAACACAGATGGCTAAGGTTCTGAAAAACAAGCCTTATGAGGAGCAGCTGAGGGAGTTGTTTAGTCTGAAGGACAAGAGACTGAGGGAAGACCTTATTGCTGTCTACAGCTACCTGAAAGGCGGCTTTGGAGAGGTGGGTGTTGGTCTCTTCTCCCAAGTATCAAGTGATAGAGTGGAAGGAAATGACCTGAAGTTGTGATGGAGGAAGTTTAGGCCAGGCATTACGAGAAACTTTTTCAGTGAAAGGGTCCTCAGGCACTGGAATAGGCTGCCCAGGCAGGTGGTTGAATCACCATCCCTGGATATGCAAATCTAGAGCTTAGGGACAGGGTTTACAGTGGGCTTGGTACAGTCAGGTTACTATTTGGACTAATGCATTTTAAATGTCTTTTCACAGATTCATAGAATGGATCAGGTTGGGAGGGTCCTTAAAGATCATCTAGTTCCAATCCCCCTGACATGAGCAGGGACACCCCTCACTAGATCAGGTTGCTCAAAGCCTCATCCAATCTGTCCTTGAATACCTCCAGGGAGGGGATATCCACAACCTCCCTGGGTAACCTGTTCCAGCACCTCACTACCCCCATCGTGAAGAACTTCCTTCTGACTTCTAGTCTAAACCTACCCTCTTCCAGCTTGAAACCATTACCCCTGGTCCTACCAATACCTGTAGGAGAGGTGCTCCAGCCCCAAGTCATCATCGTGGTCCTCCTCTGGACACATTTCAACAGTTCAATATCCTTCCTGTGTTGAGGGGCTCTAAAACTGGGCACAGCACTCCAGACAGGGTCTCCAAGAGCAGAAGAGAGGTAGAGGATCACCTCCCTCAACCTACTGGTCACGCTTCTCTTGATGTGGCCCAGGATGCAGTTGGCGTTCTGGGCCACAAGCAAACACTGCCAGCTCACGTTGAGTTTCTGGTCAACCAACAACCCCAAGTCCTTCTCCAACCTCAATGATTCCATGACATGGCAACTCCAGGAGCCTTTGTACAACTCCTTTGCACTATGTTTCCTGATGCCTCTCCCATACCACTTTCCTTTAACAGCACTGCCAGCACCCACAGCCTGGAGAAAAAGCCCACTTCCCTCCTAACAAAAACCAGCTGCTCCCAGAGCCCCTCTCGCCGAACACCTTACCCACACCCGGCTCAGTTCCTTCTCAACCTGCTCCAGCTTCTTCTCCTTGGTGGCGGCCGAGTACAGCGCGGTGGCATAGCGCCCTTCCAGCCCGTACACCTGGATGGGGGGCTGGGGGCGAGACAACAGACCGCTGCTGAGAGCGGGGTCCAGTGCCGGGAAGCTGGCGGCTGCCCACCGGTGACATCCCCTTCCCCTGCCCCCCGCCTCCTCACCTTCACCAGCTTCGAGATCGGCCTCGCCGCCGACGTGCTCAGCTGCCGTACCTGCAGGACGGGCCACAACGGGCATCGGTGGGGTGGGCAAGGAACGTTCGAGACCCCGCGCAGGAGACGGGTAAGGGCGCAGCTTGCGCCGCGCCATTCCCTCCCTCCCTCCTCCCCTCCCCGATACGGCACGAAGGCCGCCGTCCCCGCCACTTCACCTTCAGGCAGAGCTGCCCCGCTGCCGCCATCTTGCCGACCGCCGCTCGAGGTCACCGCCGAGGCCGCTCCCCGAGCTGAGGCGGCGCGCAAGCGCGACAGCCGCCACCGCCGCCTTCCCCCCGGCCGTCTGTACCGCGGGGCGCTCTGGGGAAGGTAGTTCTTCTGCCCGGCGCCCTCCGAGTAGCTTCGTCCGGGTCTGCTGGCGACTGGGGGGAAAAGCCGGGTGTTGAGGCGCTCCAGCCGACCGGCAGGCCTCACAGTTATGGTACCATGCTGCTCTTGTCGTGGCGAACTGCTGCTTGGCACAGAGGGGCGGCCTGCGCCGGTGACGGGATGACGGGAACGGGAACAAACCCTAGTGGCATTCCTGTGCTGGAGCATCTTTCGTGCGAACATAGATTGAGGGAGCTGGGGTTGTTCAGCCTGGAGAAAAGAAGGCTCCAGGGAGACATTATAGCAGCCTTCCAGTAACTGAACAGGACCTTACAAGAAAGCCAGAGAGTCTAGTGATAGGATATGGAGGAACAGTCTGAAGCTGAAAGAGAAGAGATGTAGGTGAGACCTTAGGAAGGAATTCCTCACTATCAGGTGTCCTCTTCCTGGAAACGTACAATGTCAGATTGGATGGGACTCTGGGCAGCCTGGTCTAGTGACATGTGTCCCTGCCCATGGCAGGGGGGTTGAAACTAGATGATCTCTAAAGTCTTTTGCAACCTAAGCCGTTCTATGGTCCCTTGCCTGCAAGGGCTGGTGCTGCAGTTGGAATGTCCCCTTTGTTGCATCTTCTCCCTGTATGAGCATGCCACCTTGGAAAAAGCCCTGCTCTTGTCTTGAAAGCTTAGGCAGGGTTGGGTCTGGTTTGTACTTGGATGGGCAGACTATCGATGCACTGTAGGTTTACCCTGCTCTGGCAGGGGGGTTGGACTTAGATGATCTTTTGAGGTCCTCTCCAACCCATAACTTTCTGTGATTCTCACACCCTGGTTCCAAATGTTGCTTTCCTCAGACAGAGAAGCTAATGGTGCAGGGCTCTAGAAAGCAACACAGTGACCAAGACAATGGCTTCTGTTGGGTGCCTCCCTTCAGTCTCTGGTTTTTCTTATATACACAGAGTTACACTTAACCCCTCAACAGGCCATGCATGCATTTGTGGCTGTGCAGGTGGAGAGTCCATGGGATAATTTGAAAGATGGGCCTAGGTAACAAGAGCTGCTTGGGGGCTTTGCAATTACTGTAACAGCCCTTTCTGTCACCACCCTGTAAGGGTCCTGTAACATACAATCCTCCATTCAGATGAGAGAGCAAGCATTGTGCAAATTCCTCAACAGAGAAAATATCAGCTATGCTTTCCTCTAACACAGTGAAACTGCCTTTGAAACACATTTCTTCTCCTCAGATGAACTAAATCAAGCACCTTCTGGGGCAAAGACACAATCTTGCAGGTAAAGCAAAGGGGGACAGCTCTGATTTTGTCAGTCTCTGAATGGCCTTGAGCAACTCACTGAGGTCTTGTCTACTGAACCACCTTGAATGGTTAAATTCTTTCTATGACTGATTCTCCCCCCCTTTTCGTAAGAGTAGGTAAAACATCTGGCTGCTTCGCAGAGATGTTGCCAAGTCTGAGTAATTATTTTCTCTTGTGCGAGTAGCTCGGATAGGAGCCGCTAATGAAGCACATTCTGGCGTTAATGAAAAGCGTGCTGCATGAAATCTGCAGGGCAGACTTCAAACACTAGATGTTGCTGTTGCTACAAATTGAAACCGAAATGCTCCAGTGCATTAGCATAAGGCTCTTTAGGAAACACAATTTACTGTCCCATCAGAAACAGGACAGTATCACCATCAGGCTTTATTCTGGGTGTCAGAGTTTAGTTTTCTGTCCCTGCCTGTATTTGCTGTGGTAAGATTCCAATGAACTAGTATAGCCCATGACAAGTTTAAGCCTGACATATCCTCATGCTTTTCTGTAATTTCAATAACTGTAGTAACTAGAAAAACATATCTAAAATGTAGAAAATCTTTTGCTTTTTTTTAGAAAAAATATATTTCTTTTGTGATGATGTGCATGCTCTCCAGTTTTGGAGTGGTGCAGAGAATGGGTTTATTTGAAATGGAGTTTTGTATCCACAGTTTTGCAAGTGTAACTCTAAATGCTCTATGATCTTGTAGCACTTTAATACACAGAAAATCTGGCTTACTGAGACCAACCAAATCATTCAGAGATGAGGTTACATTAATGAACTAGGGTTTGGGTCAAATCTTGATAGTGCTTTCAAGAATTAAAGTCAGAGCACCTCTCTTAGGTTAATTTTAGACATGTAAAATCCCACAGGTGCTAAACAGTCTGTGCTTTTATGCCTTTTACTGGGAATAAAACTTAAATACTGAAAAAGGTGCTCTTGTATTTTGATATCTGTTATAATAACAGAACCTTCCTGTCACCATTCTGTGGGAGCTTTTAGGTGTATTTTTTTCCTGCTACAAAGCAATTAAACTCCCCATACTGCCAGTTACTCATCATTTGAGATTGACCTCTCACCCTGTCTTTAGTTTGGTGGCTTGGTGAACACAGAAACACTTAGGAGCTCTTCCATGACAAACACCTGGGAAAACATTCACTTGTATGCCTGCAACTTCAGTGCTTGTAGGACTGGTAACCTCACAACACTTAGTAAATTTTGTGATATTGTAAACATCACATTTTTCTTTGTTGAGACAGATGAGTACTTAAATAATGCAAAATATTTTTCTTTTATTGAGATATCTTGGAAATAATTTGAGTCATTTAGACACTCTTGAGCTTTTGTTGAAGGCATATGGATTTCACACAGGCATAACAACCACAGAGTTCACTGTAATCAGTGCTTTTACGTGTCTAGAAAGAATGTAATGATTCTTCAGCCATGGTGGTTGTGGGGATGTGTTTTGATCAGGGTCCAGCTGCAAGAGATGTCATAAAACATGTGGAAGACTTGAAAGCATAAGTTTTTTGTGTAGTAGTCTATCAGGTCAGTGCTGCAAAACATGTCAAACTTAACCCTCAGCTAGTCCTTTAAAGGAGCTGGCCATTTAAACCTCTCATTAACATTGCTCATTAAAAACAGTAGTAATTATACCATTGACACCAAATTTTGAAGCAATGCTGAAAACATTGAATATGTTACTCTCTCACTTTGAAACTAGCCAGAAATGTGAGCCTGTGGCCTGTTTGGAATGGTGCACTATCCCTGCTAGTCAGAAATTGCACAGGGCTGTTTCCCTTTGGCTGAGCTCGGGATTCCCAGGTTGGGCATGGGAAAGTTCCAGAGGAGCCACAGTGTAGCTGCGAACAAGTTCCTGACCTCTGTAAAAGGTTTATATTATTTAGAAGTGGAGGAGTTTTCCTCTCATGGTGCTTGAGTTAAGCTCAGGGTATGTAGCACAGGAAAGCTATGACCCAGCTTACCTCCCTCTCGCTACTGTGTTCCTGCAGTTGCTGAGGAAAAGTTTTTGTTTCTTTTTTGGGATTTTTTTTTTCTTTCTCCAGGGGCTGCCATTTATCATCTACAGGATCAGTTGGTACTGTTGCTGAATTTAATTCACCTGGTTGTTTTCTATACCTCTGCTCCATAAGTAGTTCTGCTCGGGCAGTTAAGTGCTTTGTCACGCTAACTGTCTGGGGACTAAGCCTTTACAGGCAGAAAGACCCACCCACTAAAGTCTCACTGCATAGGGAAGGCTTGACTCATTTTACCATTAAGAAAAGGGTTTTTCACTCAGAGGCAGGGGACAGAAAAGGGTTTTGTTGTTTTTTTTTTTTCAAACTGGAAAGGGTGATTGTAAAACCACAAAAATGGTTAGGGGAATTCCAAGCAGGAGCAGTATTAATTGAGCTAAGTGACTGAACTCATTGGCCTTAGCATCAGAACGTTTTACTGAAAGCTCTTCATAGGGATATTTGCAAAACAAAGTACCTATGCCTACATTTTCCTGCTGTCCAAGGGTGGTTTGAATCTAGCATTGCAATATGATAAAATGATTAATTATTATATTTTTACTCTGTGTGTGATACTTCTGGGGGTGCTCACTGTGTTCTAGTTTGTGGTCCATGCTACCAGAGTAATCTGTTGTAAAAAGGGAGGAAAACCATAGCTGGAACTTGTAGCTTCCTTAGAAAAATATCTACACTTCTGAAGTGTAGACTTTAAAAAATCTAGAGTCTTAGGATACCCTAGAAAGCCTCAAAACTTAATTTAAAGGTGAACTATGATCAGATGTTTATAGGTTGGTAAAATAAGTAGTAATTTGCAAGACTTTATACTAGAAAAGCTGATGTGGACTCAGTCTGACATTTGACTGTTTCAGAGGTTGTCCATGAAATATCAATGGTAAAAACTGGCTTGGGAAAATACGGGAATAATAGATAACCTTTAGTGTATGTACTAATAGTTGAGCATCACTATATTGGCAGAGGAGCAGTAGAATATTGCACTGAGACTCAGGAGGTTTGGGATCTATTTTTTTGCTCTGCATTGGGCTTGCTGATTGGCTTCTAATTATACTGTACCTCAGTTCCCCCATCTGCAAAAAGCAAGAATGAGACCAATATCCTCTATAAACAGCTTTAAATTCTGTTGATGAAACACACATTATTAATAGCAATCATACCTTCTCTCACAGGCTGCTGTAAAAGAACATTGTAAATTACAAATGTCAGTCAAATTATGGTAATGTGCAAGTAGCTATGGAAAAATAAAGAAGAGGAGGACCACACCTGCTCCATCACAGGTTAACATCTACTTTTACACGGCTAACTCTGGACCCAGAATGGCAACATAGACAGTGAATTAGAAGTGTTGGTCCATATCACAAAGTCACATACAATTTGGTTGGACTTGATGACCTTAATGGTGTTTTCCAACGATTGCCCTGTTTAGCCAGGCCTATTTGCTTCCCTGACAACTTGTCTTTCAGAATATTGGTAGGCCTTGCTACTGTACCTTTAAGATTTCCTTCCTGAAGCATGTTCAATCTTCTTGAGCTACTTTGCTCTTCAGGACTGCCTCTCAAGGGACTGTATCAACCAGTCTCTTACACGGGTCAAAGTTTGTCCACCAGAAGTTCAAGGTGGTAGTTCTACTGACCCTCCTCCTTACTCCTTCAAGAATTAAAACCCCTACCATCTCATTACATTCTTGATGTCTGTTACAGAAGTGTCAGAATCGGCAGAGATCATTGACTGGGCAGATCTAGAATATTAACCACCTTCTCGGTCAGACTGAAATTGCACCTTCAAGTTGATGACCTTTCTGCCTTTGGTTTAAACTTGGACCAGATGTAATGGTGGGGAAGATCTCTAAAATACTCGAGTCAAAGGTGTCTCTGCAGAGCTGAGATCCCAGCCTGCCGTGTACATATACATCTGGCTTGAACTGAAATTAGTTGTGTTGTGTGCTGATGCAGGGACGTTGCCCAGTGAGCACATTGCAGTGTTTTGGGTCAGACAGATGTCTCAGTAGATTCTCCTTACATATTAGGGCTACAGCTTACTCATTACCACAAGAGGGAAGCCAATACTAATAATATACCTTTATTCATGTATTAACTCTAGTTACTGTGGCAAGGTTTTTATACATTTCAAGTCTGTTGCACATCTCCTTCTCTATCCTTGTAGTAAAACTTATATTTGATCGTATGTCAGAAACTAAAGAACATTCGGCATTCCATTTGCTCAATGTCCTGTGAAATGAATTTCATGGATTTGCCTGTCTTGTTTGAATGGCAAATACATAAACCTGAAACAGAAATTTGGGATGAAACTATGCTGATTGCTTTCTTAGCAAATTTAAACACTCTACATGTGAGTAAGGGGATGTTGTGGAAAGATGGCATTTTCCCTCATTTGGATGAGCATGAGAAATTAAAGACTATTCTAGGAGTCATAGACTTAACTATTTCTAGTAGATCTTAACCCATAGTAATGACAAATTCACCAAGACTTTTGACTCTTGTTAGCTTGTTTGGCAATGTATATATGAGCAGCTTCTTTATGGATTCATTTATTACATCAAACCTGATCTCTTTTACTCTGCTGCAAACCAGAATAACTCTGCTGATTTCAGGAACTTCATTGAATCACTTATCTTCTTGTATGCTATCTGTGAAAGACATCCTTGTTTAGATCATATGTTGAAGGCTTACATCTGATGGGTCACTTTGTTGTAATGTTTTGCAGCCAGATGTTATAATATGCATACAGCCTTTTGAAAAAGATCTTTGTAAAGTGGTGAAAGGAGTGATTTTTCAAACAGAGATTTTTAAAACGGTCTATGTGTAACACAAATTCATCAAACAGATTTCTTTGGTTGATGTTTTCCTGGTTTGTATTGTAGATTATTGCAAAATACTCTCAGACAATTTCTGTAGAATATTACTGACATAGGACACTGGTTAGAGTTTGTAATTCTTGGTGTGTGGTAGTAATGATTTTTGAAGAATAGCAGAAATATAAAGACAGAAGCGATGAAGAAAAACACATATGTTAAGGCTTCCTACAAAGAACTCTGGAGTGTTCCCTGCAAGTGCGCAAGAGGGAATCAGGACAAGGTTGTGAAAGTCACAGACATAGATTGCAGTCCCCAAAGGACGTTTGCATAACTAGCTTCGTTGTTAACATTTTTATGAAATACTTAAGGAGCACTTTGGGTATTTTATTCTCCCTCCTTTGCAACATTCATATCTTAAAATGCTTTCCTACAGATGCTGCCAGTCTCAAAGAAATTGTCAAGCTTGAATGGGGAAACATAGCTGGAAAAATTACTGTTGCCCAAGTGGGCAGACACCTTTCCTAGACCCTCAAATGATACACTGTTGGTCAAGTATTTCCACACTCATTTTCTTTCTTCATTCCCTCCAATGCTGTTTTAGGCCCTAATCCCCTGCGTATGTATATATGCATGCGCTTAAGTGCATGAGCAGTCACACTGCCTCCAGTGAGAATATTCACATGACTGAAATCATGTACTCGCATAGGGATTTCCTGAATGAAGGGCATAGAAGGAAATGGCCAGGTTAAAAATAGTGGGCTGATTTTGTCCCTGATGTAATGCCTTTGACACTAGTGGAATTATACAGGGATGAAACGGATCCAGTATGTCCAAACAAAGAAAACTCTCCAGCTGTCTCACCTGCCACTTTATCTGTGTTTACTGTATAAAGCCAATCCTCCTTTCCTTGTGCTTGGGAGGAATTCAGATTACTTTGTGCTAGCAGAGACTCTCTCCAGGATAGCATCTCCCCAGGTCCCAGGTGTATTTCCCCTGCAGAGCTGTTATGCCTGTACATTCTGTGTTTCCTGTGTCCCTGTTACCTGGTTGTTGCCATAGGTTATGGCTGGGGTGGCTAATAACAGACAACATCTTGCTTATTTTACTTACATTTACCTGCTACTGTCGGATGCTGCACCTTTCTGTGTCCTTAGCAGTAGCTGCTGATCTTGGAGCAAGAGCCCCTCTTCTTTTGGTGTCTAGGTTGACTGTCTTTGTTTCGTCCTGCGCCGCTGCTGCTTTGTTCTATGGAAGTATTCGATGCACTAGGTGAACACTCACACTTGACAACAGCTAGTATGTAAACATTTGGGAAAAAAAAAAAGGAAGAAAGCTTAGAAGGGTCAGAAGAAACCCCTTTTGAAACTGTTTATCCCTTCTTTCTGTGTCTGTCCTAACCTGTGCCTCTGTGGTGTGTGGGAGTCCCCAGTCTGTGCCATTTTGAAGCTCTGATCTGACACCTGTGTGAGGCTGAGACCACACCTGCAGCTAGACTCCTGTGCAGCCTGCCTTTGATTTCCTCCAGATCACCAAAAGCATATGCCATGTTCACCCAGTTACTCACTTGGGATGAGTATTGGGATGACATGGGATGGACCTCTGAACATCAAAAGTTAGGCAGTCAGGAATGAGAGGAAAAAGCCCACCTCAAAATGCAATGCCACATAAACAACCTCTGACATTCAAGGCTCATGACTGCTTTTGACAAGCTCTATCTTTAGTTATAATAGTGAGTCACATCATTGTGATCTGACTTTACGGTTAGTTTGAGGTATGAGCCAGGCCATGGGATTGAGAGCGAGAGCATCATGGGATGTAGCTGTAAAATTCCACTACTTGCTACTCTCTAAATCAGGTTTGAAGAGCATTAAGAAACAGGAAGCGTGGGGGGTGGGGTAGGGGGAGGTATTTTTTCGGTAGAAAATTATTGCAGCGCACAGTGCGTTGTGGCATACTTCTTCAGTGCAGGGAGAATAATAGGGGAGATGTGTTAGAAATCAGAGACAGCCACAATATTCTTGAGCAAAGCACACTTCTCTCTGCATAGCTCTGTGTGCAAAGTGTCACGTCTAACCCACCCCACCAGCCACTACAACCTAATGCAGGATTTTCTTGGATGGTGCTGCGTTGCTTAGCAACATTGCTAGGCAGCATGCTATACATCACGCACGGCTCTGGCTACTACAGGGTAGCAGGGCTGCTTCCAGTTCTTTTTCTCTGCTATAAAACAATAATTTTCTGGTTACCAGCAGGTGTGGCACCAGGAGGTTGAGGTATGCTGCTTCCTGGGTGGACATGTGAAGCTCCTGTTGCCTGCAATGGGAACCACAAGCAGCCCTAGACTGAGCTGAGCTCCCAATATTTAAAATGTGGGTATGATTCCTGAGATATAAACACTTGTCATGCCTTAGATGGAAAACAGGTAGGCTTTAGCATAAATAAATAAGTAATGAGGCAGCAAAGGTGATGTGACAGACAGAATAATGCATGTAACATATACCCCCCCTATACATTTTTTCCTTGACTGGCACAAGCAAGTCCTGTTTTGAGGTGTGAGCATTCGTATACACAAAGACAGGGAGTTTACTTGACATCCTGGCATATTTTCGAGGCTCTTCCACACCACAGCATTGTTGGGTGAGAGCTCATATCACAACATCATAGGTGGTTTTTTAGACTGATGAATGTGATTTCAGTGGACTCTGCCTGCCAAGCCCCTTCCCCGAAATGATTGCATAATCAGCTGTTGCATACAGGAAAAAAAAAAGGGAAAACCAATCCCATTGTATAAGAAGCTGAGGTGCTTTTACAGAAGGCAAACAAGAGTGAGTCTGGTCCCCAGAGCTACATGGCATCCACAGCTCACTTCAGGTGTGTGGACCCAGAACCAGGACCTTTCTCATCTGATGATAAAAGAGACCTCTGCAAACTGTCTAAACAGGACAGGGTTTGGATAGTTTTGAAATTATCACACCTAAAATGTTTAATTTTGGGTCATACTGATATTGTTAGCAGGTGCAAGAAGGGAGGGATGCAAAAGAGCTGATAAAAAGCAGCAGACCATTTCTGGCATCTGAACACTGTGTTTTTTCTTCTGTGTGTCAGCGGACAGGCTCATTGTTTGAGCCAAGCAAAGAGGGAAGCAAGAGGGGAAAACCACACTGTCAAAATACACAACGGTCTGAGATGAACAGCTCCGTTACCCTTTGTTTATACTCGCTGATACGGCTGCACTGATGGAGTCAGCAAAACGGTGTTTTGTTCAACAATTATTTTTTAATTTAGTTTTGGCCTAACCCATCGTACTCAGACAAACCATAGTGTTTAGTGTTTTTTAGTGGAACTGGATAAATCAGACTTGTCTACAATAGCGTGGTATGTCTTCACACTAAAGATCTGGGAGTAGCACAGTGACTGCGGTTTGATACATAAACTGTTCTCATGGCTGTCAATGGCATTTCTCCAACAGCATGACAAAGACAGTGACACAACTTCCATTCCACATTTTTCACCAAATTGCAGCAGACTGCAGTGGCTTCAGTGCCCAAGACTCGGCTCTTCCATCAGGCTCCTCAATCTTTGTACGTAAGGCCAAATTAATGGTAGGAGAATATTATTAGAATCTGCACTGAGTAGCACGTGTATCTAATACTTTGATGTCAAAAAGGCATGAGTAAAATAGCATCCCTCTTGTACCTGTGCTTCAGGTATGGGTGTCATCTGCAAGCCTGTGCTGGTTTTGCAGCCGTTTTTGTCAAGTGAAATACAAAAAAATATTTACGATCTCTTTATTTTTAGTGTGAAGGACTTCAAGTGGAGCAATAGCCCAGTTTTATTACTAGATTTTGGGCAAGGTATTTGTTCCATAAACAGTTCAACAAATATTGACAGTAATATGTAAGTGGCATGAAAAATGTGCAGGATTTCACCGCAGGTTTGCATATCATTCTGTCACAAAGCCTCTCAGCAGTGATCACTTGAAAATGGATGGAGCTGCTGTACTTTTGGTTAATGAAGACCAATCAAAAAATACAAGGCCAGGAATTGTGACAATTCACTGGTGTCTTGAGGAATGGCTTCCCCTTGTTACTCAAGCAGAGGACTCCTGTGAGTGGTAGCGGAATGCCAGTCCCTGTGCAGGTGTAGGACGACAAGGGCACCATGCCAATGTGAATTGTTCAGCCGCAGAAAGGTACTTTGCTATGAGCATGAATGTGACTTCTAACTGCTGCAAGGCCTCTGCAGAACCTTAATACAAATTGCAATCTATCCCAGCCCTTCCTGAAGGCTGAGGATCATCACAGCACTATTTAAAAGATAAATTACACCTTATCATAAAACGGTGCCAAATACAGTACGCATGTGTCTGCAGTCCTGTGTTGGGCAGGAGGAAAGAAANTGACAATTCACTGGTGTCTTGAGGAATGGCTTCCCCTTGTTACTCAAGCAGAGGACTCCTGTGAGTGGTAGCGGAATGCCAGTCCCTGTGCAGGTGTAGGACAACAAGGGCACCATGCCTTGTTCCTGCCAACACGAATTGTTCAGCCGCAGAAAGATTCTTTGCTATGAGCATGAATGTGACTTCTAACTGCTGCAAGGCCTCTGCAGAACCTTAATACAAATTGCAATCTATCCCAGCCCTTCCTGAAGGCTGAGGATCATCACAGCACTATTTAAAAGATAAATTACACCTTATCATAAAATGGTGCCAAATACAGCACGCATGTGTCTGCAGTCTGTGCGGGAAGCAGAAGAATACTGTGTTGGGCAGGAGGAAAGAAAAAAAGCAAGCTAGTCTCTAATGAATTTGGAAAATAGCTGAAGGACCTTTTCTCTCTGTGAGTTTCATGGTAAATACCATTAATATGTTATTATTATGATTACCACAAAGCAGCAGCCCCACATACTTTTGTCTGTAGTTTTGGGCACGCCTTAGGTTTTTACAAGTTGAATGTTGTGCTAAGAGCTGGAAATATTGTATCATCATCTCATTATCACCTGAAGAGAGTCTCTGTTAATCTACTTTTGCAGGCAACTGTTGTAAGAAAGTAAGGGAGGAGGCAGCTACAAACTCTACCATGGTTACCGGAAAACTACTTTTATTTTTTTTTTAACAAGAGGCAATATTTTTCTTCCACTTCCTTAAATTGATCATCTCGAGCTTCCCCTTTTTCTTATATTCATTTGCAAGAAATAAGGTTAGTTGTTTCGCTTGTTTCATGACACAAGAGGTGTCACACTCTTCTGTCTCCAAATGACTCAGCGTCAATGTAATCTGAAAACCAACTCTAACAGAACCAACATTTCACAGATAAACTCTCAAGAACTGAATCCAGTGCTGGTTACCTCCAAAAACTATTCACACACTTCCCTTTATTCACATGCACTATATATATATATAAGGAACAACATGCAGTTATGTTCAGAAGCAGAAGACCTCCTCTACAAAGATGTGGGTAAATATGTGGTATGTCAGAGAGGCTAAATGTCACCTGCTTTACCTGGAAGTATTCTTGAATGTAGTTGGGAAAAACGTGAAACCCAGTGCTTAATAAAAATTAGGTTTGCATAGGATGTGCGTATGTATTTGTAGAGGTATCAGTCTCCCTGAGTTGATCTGATACTTCAAAAAACAGTATTAAAGTTATGAGCCGCAATCCTGAGAATGGAGAGGTGTAAGAGAGAGACTAGCCTGCACCCTCTGCCCATGCTTTAAGACAAACTTAATGAAACAGTCACCTACTATTTGTTCATAGAATACTTATCAACTAGAAGGTGAGGAGCAACTGAAGAGTGTTTTCAGAGCCCTGTCAGGGTGGAAGTGTGAAAGAAATTTCTTCGAGAAACTTCCAGTGAAGGACTGGAAGCAAACAGATGGAGTATAATGCAGAGATCACAAGGTAAGTAGTGAAGACAGAAAGGAGAAAGTCAACTTGTCCTTCAGCTCAGTGGTGGTGTTTGTGAGCATTGATCGTGCTCTCTATGTTAGGGAACATCTTGGTTGTATTGAACTCAATGAAACTAATGGTAAGTGCTTATGGGTAAGGATGGAGGGGAAGGCCAAAAAGGCAGATATCCCATTGGGAGTGTGTTATGGACCACCTGACCAGAATGAAAAAGTAGATGACATTCTACAGACAGCTGACAGAAATCTTGTTGTCTCTAGCACTTGTTCTCACTGGGGGCTTCAACTTACCTGGCACGTTCTGTAAAGACAATACATCAGACTAGAAATAGTCCAAGAGGTTCCTTGAATGTGTGGAAGACAACTTCCTGACACAGCTGGGAGGCGAGCCTACCAGGAGAAGTGACTCTCCACACCTGCTGTTTACAGTGAAGGTCCAGTGGGAGATGTGGTGGTCAGAGGACATCTTGGACTTAACGATCATGAAATTATTGAGTTCCTGGTTCGTTGTGAAATAAGGAAGAGGTCAGCAAAACAAACACAGTGGAGTTCCAGAGGGCAGATTTTGGCCTGTTCAGGACATTGGTTGAAAAAGTCCCTTAGGAGTCACTCCAGGGGCCAAAGAGGTCCAGGAAGGCTGGACATTCTTCAAAAATGCATCCTTAAGGGCTCAAGAGCAGGCTGTGCTTATATGCTGTAAGATGAACTGGTGAGGAAGAAGACTGGCCTGGCTGAACAGGGAGCACTTGTTGGACCTTGGGGAAAAAACCCTAAAATTTACCATCTTTGAAAGAAGGGCAGGCAACTCAAGAAAAGTAGAGAGATCCAAACAGGACATGCAAAGAGAAGATTAGAAAGGCAAAAGACCACTTACAACTCAGTCTGCCCTTGTAGTTAGGGACAGCAAGAAGTGTTTTTACAAATAGATCAACAGCAAAGAGAGTCAGGGAGAGTCTCCACCCCCTTGCTGGATATGGAGGGGAATATTATCACAAATGATGAGGACAAGACTGAGTTATTTAACACCTTCTTTGCTACAATCTTTAATGACCAGTCCAGCTACCCTTGGAGAATTTAGCCTTCTGGGCTGGAACACAGGGCTGGAAGGCAAGATACACTTTCCACAATCCAGGAGGAAGCGGTTAATGATTTGCTAAGTCATCTGGACACTGACAAGTCTATGAGATCAAATAGGAGTCATCTGAGAGTGCTAAGGAAGCTGGCAGAGAAGCTTGCCAAGCCACTCTCCATCAATACTCCTGGCCAGCAGGGGAGGTCCCAGATGATGAGAAGCTCAGTTATGTGACACTCAACACAAGAAGGGAGAGACGGATGATCCACACAACTAAAGGCCTGTCAGCCTGACCCTGGTCATGCGGAGGTTTATGGAGTGGTCCATTCTGAGCATGTTCACATAGCAAGTGCAGGGCAGTCAGGAGATCAGGGCCAGCCATTATGGGTTTATGAAAGAGAGGTCTTGAACAGCCTGATCTTCTATGACCAGGAGACCCACTTAGTGCGTGAGGGAAAGGCTGTGGGTGTTGTTTACCTAGACTTTAGTAAAGCATTTCACACAGTCTTCCACAGCTTTCTCCTAGAGAAACTGTTGGATTATGGCTTAGACAGGTGGACTCTTCACTAGGTAAAAACCTGACTACATCTCTGAGCCCACAATACATTCAGCAGGAGGCCTACATTGCCTCTAGGTTTAGTTTTACCCGCAATGTATTTGAAGGAGCCCCTTTTGTTACCTTTGACCTCTCTTGCAGGGTTTAATTCCAAGGAGGCTTTGTCTTTCCTAGTTGCATCCCTACATTTTCTCACCAGAGCCTTATAATCACTCCAAGTGGCCATCCCCTCCTTCCATGACCTATAGACTTTCTTCTTTCTCTTGAGTTTGCCCAGTAGCTCCCTGTTTAATCAAGCGGGTCTTCTGGCTCCCTTCCTTGACTTCTTTCCTGTCGGAATGCTCTTGTGTTGTGCTTCAGAGGAGTGGTCTTTAAATGTTAAGTAGCTATCTTGGGTCCCTTTACTGTCAGTACCCTGTCCCATAGGATTTCCCCTAGCAATTACTTGAAAAGGCCAAAATTGGCCCTCCTGAAGGCCAGGGTTGTGATTCTGCTAGGTATTCTGTTCTCACCACATGAGACTCTGAACTCCACCATCTCATGGTCACTGTAACAAAGGCTGCCCTCAGCCTTCGCTGCTTCAACCATACCCTCCTTGTTGGTGAGTACAGGATACATCAGTGCTCCTCTCCTAATGGGCTACTCCGGCATTTGCTTCAGGAAATTGTCTAGGACTGTGGATGGCTGGCTGAATAGGTCTTCCAGCAAATATCAGGGCAGTTAAAATTCCCCATGAGAACCAGGGCCTGTAGCTGTGAGGCTGTTGTCAGCTGCCTGTAGAAGACCTATGAGCTATGTTCCTTGTCTCAACAAGTTTTTCCTCTCTCTGTGGACAGACAGCTGCCAATAATTGATCTTACATGAGTTTGATGAATGGCTGGTTTGGATGGATTTTCCTTGTATTATGTACTTTCTCATTGCCCCAGGACTTCTTTCTGGGTATTTCTTATCTGAGGTGGTCTGCCTTGCCTCTGTGATTGTGAGTTGTGTAATAAGGTATATAAACTTATCATTACAATACACAGAGTCTAATGGTGACATGTGCTTTCTGCTTATGACTGCGGTCTTTGGGCTGTGTTACAGCCTTGTCAAAACATGGAGGTACTGGGTTGAGGGTCGGACTTAACGATCTTGGAGGTCTTAATGATTCTGTGATTCTAATGCGGTAGATATTCTTAGCTTATAGAATCTCTGATCTTGCAGTAAAAATATATCATGATAAAAAAGCACTAAAGTGTTAGTTAAACGTGTTTGGGCCAATGTGATTGTCTCATTAGACTTTCTGCAAAATGCAGGTCATTCATCCTCAAACTACAGTTCCTTCCCTCATTTTCTGACAATTGTTTGAGCTATAGTATATGTGACTTTGCTGTGATTACATTCTTTTGATGTGCATTTTAAATATATCATTTGTGTTGTGCTTTGCATTTTAGATTTGGCAGAGTAGCCAGCCCAGATTTGGTTACAAATATGCACAAAGGCTTTGCATACAAAGTTGTTTTTATGATGTTGCTAGAAGCAGTGTACATTTATGATTTTTAAAAAAAACCTATGTTTTTATATTTACTTTTAGTTTTATTTAAACATCTACTTATGTTTCTATTGCAAATTGGAGTGAATTGAGAAGTGAATAAAATTCTACGGGGTTTTTTTTGTCATTTGAAGAAACATTCTGTCTAAGCAGAGAAGAAAAAGCAATCAGGAATTTTGTAGGTGTAGCTGTTTCAAGATGACAGTGTCAGTGAAAGTGATGCCAACCTATGCTTTTGTTAGCATGTCATTTTGCTCCTTGCTCCAGCAGTTGTACTTCTTTGTAATGTATATTACAGAGTTGTTCTTTAGTGGTTTGGTTTTTTTTCCTTTTTAGTTTGGACAGAGTTTGATTCTGGTCTCATGGGGGACATTAGGGATCATGGGGCTGTAATGCCCTATGAAGACCTACAGGAAATGTAGTTAGAATCACTGGAGCTGGATTGTTCTAAAATTGGAGAAGAGCTTGAAGAATTAACCTGTGGTTGAATTCACTCAGCAGTTGTTCTCTTGTGACTTTTTACTCACTTTGTTGGTGTTAGGAAGGCAAAAGTAAGACAGACAGGAGGATACAAGTTTCCAGCTCCTTGCCCAGGCTCTCTGTTACATAGACAGCCTAATATTTCTTATCACATTGACCTCCCCCTGATAACCTTTGTGGTCCTCTTTCCAGCCCTGAAAGTTCACTTAAACTTCATGTAAAATGCTACCTGCATATGGGAGGAACTCCATCAAGTTTCAAGAGCTATTCATTGCATCTGTCACACAGCCATTCAGTCCTTCCTTCCAAGTATTTTTCATCTTCTCCTGTATCTTTCAGTTTCTCTTTGATGAGCAGTGACCTCTTCAGAGGAATCTTAACTGATCTTTAAAATACCTTTCAATCCACTGTGACAGTATAAACAGAAATTAAACGTTAATGTTTATGTGTTGCATATTGTAATCCACTAAACAGTTCTGAAGAGCAAGTCAAGGAAACCTAGTTGGAGAAATATGTTTGCTCGTTATCCCCTGTCAGTGCTTAGCTGTTTCTCCACAGGACACTGTTGAGTGCTTTTTCCAGATGATCTTTAACTGGCTTGTTCTGCCTGTCCAGATTAAACTTTCCCATGTGGGTTCCCATTGAGGGGGGTGTCCATAGCAATAAATGCTGTGAATACCCTTGAGTTCAGCTAGCTGTCTCTGGGCTTTGCTGCCTTGGTAGAAGATTCCAGCAAAGGAAAATCAATACAGACATGTAAAATTGTTGGCCAGAGGTTTGGAATAGCTCCTGATGCAAAGACAGAAGATGAAGACCCTGTTTGTGAGAGAAACACAATTTTTATTTAAATTTAAACAGGGTCAATTTGGGAACAGAAAGTGCTAGAATTGATATATCTGTTTCCAGCTGACAAAAATAAAAAAGGATGGGAGAGGGAAGGCATGTATTTCTCAATCAGCTGAAGTGTCCTTGGCCATATGTATTGGCATTCTCACACCTCTTTACACACAAAACTAACCCTGAATTTAAGAATGCAAGTAATTATTTGCTGAAAGTTCAGTCCAGAAATAAATCTTCTCAGGATCCAAATGCTATTAAGTATTTTGTGGCACTGGTGTATGACAGACCGGACAGAAGAAAGATTGCAGTCTTGAGAATATCCCTTTCTCATTTTCCTTTCATCTTTCAATGGCTTAGTATGGATAAATGCTACAGTTGCAGGATTGTAGAAAATATTGGAATAGTCATGATAGTTAACAGCTGGAAAGGTTCAAGGCTAATTAGATGTAAAGTGAGAGAGAGAAAGGACTAAACAATGGATGCTATCATAATGGTCAAACAAGTTACTATAGGTCATATTTGTTAAGATTTAAGCAGGATCTTAGAAGAATCTGTTGTATTTTCAACAGAACCATAAGAGTTAAAATCTGACACTGTTTCTGTGTGTAACATTCCATCCAAAATCAGGACTGTCACAGGTACAAAAATACCTTCTTCCACCCAGAAAATTCGTGCTGTCACTAAAGGAAGAAGGTAAGTATTCATCTTGAACTTCCAGGCCAATGTCCCAGGTCCTACTGAGAGGGCTGTTGTGTCTATGTAGTGTGCAAAGGATGTGTAACGAGTCCAGAATATTTGGCTGTACTAAGCACTCTGCTCTTAGAATGCAAGGCTTATCTCTCTGTTCACACTAAATTCAATGCATAATCTTGTTGTGGTGAGATTTCCCAAAAGGAAGAATGGTAGCTTGAGGAAGATGTGCAAGTAGAAAAAAGGCTGTGTGGGTGTCCTCACAGGTGAAAAAATCACCACTGAGCAGCCGCATATTTGAATACAGGAGCTGTCAACATCAGTCTGTGATCTTATTGTTGGTCTATGGTTACTCCTATGCAGTCGTTTAAAAAAAGAGAGCCCACTGGTTTGTGATCAAATCACTACAGAACAATCCACAGCTCCACTGGAAATTTTCTAGGGGTGCAAACTAAAAAACCTTAAAAATACAGGCTAGTATTTGGTTTAAGCACAGAATGCTGCAGTGAACCAAGGCAGCAGACTGCAACGCCTATTTGTAGCATTTTGATTTTGGCAGAATTTGATGTTGGATGTCATTTTCTGCTGACACTGAAGAGAGATGCATATATATGAATGACATTGATAGTTCACATAAATACATAGATAAATATTTGGGAGTATGTATATGAACACACACACATATATATGTGTATATAAATATGCAAACATATGCTAATATATATTTCTTTGCTCATTTGCTTATATATTTAATTATTAATCTTTTATTTACACCCACGTAGCTCAAAATGTGCCCCTGTTACTGTTACTGTCCTACCTGTGTGCTCTCTGTGTAAAACATGGAGAGAACAGTGAGAAATGTTTTACTCATATTGTTGCTTGTCAAGAAATGGTTCAGTAACACTGGCTGAAGTGACATCACCTCAAAATACACTCTCCATCTTTATTTGCTGATTCTCCTCATTTTCAGACCACAATAGGGATAGGGTCCTCTGTGTAAGGACTAACTAGGGTTAATGGGTTTTCAATGTTTCTCGGGGTATCAGTTCCTCCCAGCTACTTCCTAATATCTACAAATGCATTGCATTGTAGATAGGTTCCCTTCTTTCCTAGAAGACAAAGCAACAGACCTTTGGTGCTTCAAAATGGATGAGCCACTTTGAACTATACTGAAATCGACTATTCAGTTTCAGCCTAGTCAACCTTTAATCATTATGCTAGTACTTCACTTTCTTTCATTCCCTCACCCTTGTATATATGGCAACAGGTCATTCAGAAGTGCCAAGAGAAACAGGCTAATCATTTTTAGTTCCTCCTCCAAGGTCAGCAAAACACTTGAGTCATCTGTGAATCTGGTTCTTGTCCTCCAAAAGCAGTTATGACTGTGTGAGAATGTATCTGTTTAAATCGTACAGATTGCTGTTTGCCCAAAACAGTTTGTATAAAATTGTACAGATTGCTGTTTGCCCAAAATAGTTTGTATACTAAGGCTTTCTTTTGTAGGCCTCAAAGCACTTGTTAGAAGATATTTTACAGAGACAAAAAGTAAGATAAAGGTCTTGCCCAAAGTCTGTGGTTGAGCTGGGAGCTTGATCTCGGGAATGGACCACCACGTCACTCCCAAGCTCTACTCTGCCTCTCACCAGGTGGGATGGCAGAGAAGCAGTAAAGGGTTTCTGGGGAAGCTGGCAGCATAGCTTCTAACACTGGTGTATGATCAGGAGGAATTGCAACTAGCTTTTATGCGTCCACTATTGAACGAGTATCAGTGTGTATCTTTATAGGTAGGGTTTTACTGCACTCTACCAGTGTAAATGCAGGATCATTTCACTGCAACCACTGTAAAATTGGTGAGACACAGCTCAATCCAGCCCACACTGCTTTTCAAGTGAAAATAAGGGAATATTTTATTGAGAGGCACTGAAAATAAATGTGGCCATTTGTATCTTCAAACTACAAAAAAGAAAGAGTAAACAATTGGTTACTTCATATTCCTATTGTTCATGCTGGCTATGCCAGTATGTCTTTACCTTCACTGCAAGCAAGAAATAGGCCAGTTTTGCTCTGCTTTTTTGCCATTATTTTTATTATCTTAGTACATTGATCAGTTTGGTGGTAATAAGTAACATAGATCATAACTGTGTTACATATTCCTAATTCCATATATATTCCTAATGCTGTTTTATTGAAATGAGTAAAATGACATCAGGAGGACAGTTGACTCAACATGTTTTGTTTTTGTTGTAATCACAAAATCTTGCAGGACACTGATCAATTTATTTTTTTTTAAGCAAGATTGCTCCATTTTAAACAAGAATAGTACAAACCAGCAGGGTTTGCTTGTTTCGGACACTCTTTGCACAGGTGTAGCTTATGTGCATCATGCCAGTTTAATCAATTTAACAGTGCATGGGAGAAAGCACAGAGTGAGTTAACTATTTATTGTACCAGCTACCTATGTGATTATTTGAATCTCCTTACTTCAGAGGACCTTTAAAACTTACTTTAAAATGCAATCACTTTTGATCAAGGGGAACATTAAGGTCAGCTCTTCCTCTCATACCAAATTAAAGCCAGCCACCACTGTGCAAGCAGAATTCAACCTTTTTAAAGGATATAATTATTTTATAACAGAAAAAGATGATTAAAAAATGAAAGACTGAAAGAAATGTGAATTTTAACAGTGTTTTAAAGACAAATAAATAGCGCCCAAATATGTCCACATATAAAATGCTGTCAATTGTTAGATCATCATATGCATCTTGAATTTAATCCTGGCTGTTTTGGGATATATCTGAGTAAAATCAAACATGTTTGAAAATGTATGCAGAATTTGGCAGAATCTTGTGTGTTCACAAAAACAGGCTGCTGCTAAGAACAGCACATTTCAGCCCTGTGGACCACCTGAAGTGCTTTTCAACCATGTAATAAGACTGAAAAAAGATGTGCAAGGCCAGAGGGTAAGGTTTCGCTTGCTCTACTCACTACTTCCCTTTCCACATTAAACACTCACTGACAGTTTGTCTTAATGGAGTAATAATTGAATAAATCTCAAGGTTTGACTTGTATAATATCTCTGTGATCCACCCAGATATAGAGGCCCATTGCTCTGCTTACAAAAAAAAAACAAAAGTGACTCTGTTTTGAGTGATGTTATCTTCAAGAAGAAAGATTTTGTCCTTTAACAGCTGTTGCTGTGAGAACATTCACTTCCTGTCAATATTGTAATATCAGATTTAGGCCTTGTGATGTCCCTCATTTGGAGATGTGGAAGCTCAAAATTTAGCATAGTGGCATGGTATGTGTTTTGTCTTGGCTTTCAGTTGTTTGATGACTATAGAGATGGGCCTCAGCTCTGTTGGGTTTGACCAGAAGGAAGCCTACAGTGTGAGCTGTGTTTCTCACTAGGTCCTTGCTGGACATCACAGGTTGGACCAATTATAAATCTCACAAATCATTCTGCAATGGTTTAGGTAGAGGGTCTAAATCAGTTTGGGTTGGTGCCTGTAATTCTAGCACAACAACCAGCTCTCATGAGAGTTCAACAGGCAATGAAGCAACTTTGCTAAAAAGACAACAGTTTATTGAACTCATCACCAATAAGGAAAGGAAAAATCCCCTGTAAATAAAAGAATCAAAATGTAAAACAGAAACTGTATCAGAATGCCTTTACACACACTCAGAGAAATGGGAGACAGCTAACACGTCAGGTTTTGGCCTCAGCTGAGAGCTCTGGGAATAGAGAGTGTAGAACAAAACTCATAACCACAAAGCCATCACACACACACTTGCACCCCACTTTCCAGAAGGGGGAGGAGGGGCAGTGGCAGGACTACAGCACAAAATACACATTTGATGCTTGTGGGAAAGTTACTTTTCCTGGTCCTCTTGCAGACATCAGCACTCGGTGACATCTCTACCATACTTCTCGCTCCTGTTGGCTCAGGGGCTCTTCTTTGAGGCTGTAGCAGCACCAAATGTAGAGGATATGTCAGAATCCCAGACTCTCTCTGTTTGCCAAAGGCTCAGGAGATCAGTACTTGTGATTTCGCTTTCTCTCTCTTATTGGAGGCTTCTCTCANGCTTTCTCTCTCTTATTGGAGGCTTCTCTCATTAGCAGAGTATACAGGATCTTGACCAGTCCAGTGGAGACAAAACCAACATGGTACTGGTCACATGGGGCAACGCCTCTTATGGCAAATGGGCTTTTCAGGGTCTCACCCAAGGCTTTATGCAGAGCCTTTCTTTCTAATACCCTGTGGTTAGGCACAGGGTTAAGAGCTCACTTCTGTCTTCAAAGGTGATCAAGCTGTAGAAGTGGCTGTGGAGGAGTTTCCCTCTCTTTGGCCCCCTGTCAAGAGCTGGAACAGGCTGATGCTGGCTTCCTACATTTGAGCCCTCAGTGAAAGAGGGGAGGACTGCACCCACCAAAAGGGGTCTGCAGGTGAGGACAGTGGCTTGTCTCTTCAGCCTCCAGCCAGAAGCTAGGGCAAGCTGGTGCTGGCCACAGTCCAAAAGATCTACTCTCTCTACATTTGGGCTCCCATGCAAAAAAAGGCCGTGGCTACCGTCGCAGCAGAGCTGTAGCCACGCCTCGGCTTCTTTTGCGTTCCATCCTTTGGTGGGAGAAAGGCTGGGAGCCATTGCTTGCCCCCTCCCCCCCAGGGGTGGTGGTGGTAGCTCTGTTCTAGTGGAGCTCTCTGTCTTTCAAGTGTTGAAGGAGATGCAGGAGAAAGATGAAGATGACAAAGAAAGGCAAAGAAGCAGGAAGTACATTTCCTTTTATAGACTCTGTCCACCAATCACCTGCATAGTCCAGACACTGACGCAGGAGGTCTACTAGGAAAGCTACCTCCAGCTTCAAAATAAAATGACTTTTTTTGCATAAAAGCATCACAACTAACACTTGAAAATTTAGTAATTTTCAAACCATGACACATCCTTACTTGATTGATTGAGTTGAGAACAAATTGTCAACGGAGTAAAATACTTTCCACTTGTTTTCTTTCCATATCCCATGAAGTCATTAACACTCTGGCTTAAATCCTCAGGCCCATTTTCAGCGCAGAGGCAGTCTCTTTTTCATCTTAGTGTTAGTGTCAATACCTCCCACACCTGGTACCACACGTACATTCCTCCAGAACATCAACATAACTGTGTTACGGTGTCGTTTTTCAGGTTCATATGTTAAGTACAGCATGTATTAGAGGTACCAGGCTTTAGTCAGACTTTAGAAGTGCCTAATTTTTACTCTGACGGCACAGAGAATACACTGATCTACTAACCTGCTCCTTGTTTCCCCCAATAAAGCATAAAATGCTAGATATTCTTCCTGCTTAGAGTGGGCCAAGATGATGAAGGGACTGGAGTATCACTGCTATGAGAAAGGGCTAAGAGTGCTGGTAATGTTCAGCCTGGAGAAGAGAAGGCTTGAGGGGATCTCATTAATGTCTATAATGCCTGAAGGGAGGGTGCAGAGCACGTAGGGCCAGACACTTTCAGTTGTGCCTGGTGAGTGACAGGACAAGAGGTATTGGAAACAAAGTGAAACACAGGAGGCTATGTCTGAACATCAGTAGATTTTTGTTTTTTCCTGTGAGGGTGACTGAGCACTGGTACAGGCTGCCCAGAAGTCTCAATCCCTGGAAATGTTAAAAAGCTATCCAGACACCATTCTGGGCTGTGGTGGCTACCTGACGTATGTGCTGCTTGAAGCAGGAGTCTTGGACCAGATACCCTCTAGAAGTGCCTTCCAACCTCAATCTGTCTGTGATGCTGTGAAAAACGATTAGGGTTTATTTACTACTGTTGTCTCTGTGTCTTGCAATAAGAGATACAGCCCTTGTCAGCAAACTACAATCATGTCATTCTGACCTCAGTGCCAGGGAAGGTTATGGAGCAGATCATCTTGAATACCATCATGCGGCATATAGAGGGCAACTGGGTGAGCAGGCATAGCCAGCATAGGTTTATGAAGGGCAGGTTTTGTTTGACTAACCTGATCTCCTTTCTTAACAAGGCGACCTGCTTAGTGGATGAGGGAAAGGTTGTGGATATTGTCTACCTGGACTTTACTAAAGTCATTGACACTGTTTGCCGCAGTGTTTTCCTGCAGAACTTGTCTGCTTGTGGCTTGGATGAGTGTATGCTCTGCTGGATAAAAAAATGGCTGGATAGAGTGGGGGTGAAAGATCAGACACAAGGGGTGATAGGCAGTCACAAATGATGTTCCTCAGCATTCCTTATTTTGGACAGTTCTCTTTAATGTTTTATCAATGACCTGAATGAAGGGATCAAGTTCACCCTCAGTAAGTTTGGGCAGGAGAATTCACCTGATCAAGGTAAGCGAGGTTCAACAACACTAAGTGCTGTGTCCTGCACAACAACACCATGGAAGGCTACAGACTTGAGGGGGAGTGGATGGAAAGCTGTTCAGCGGAAAAGTACTTAAGGTTGTTGGTTGACAGGCAGCTAAGTATGTGCCAGCAGTGTGCCCAGGTGGCCAAGAAGGCCAGCGGCATCCTGGTTTGTATCAGAAATAGCATAGCCAGCATGAGAAGAGAGCTGACTGTCCCCCAGTACTCAGTACTGAGTTCAGTTTTGGGCACCTTAATACAAGGACACTGACATGCTGGTGCGGGTCTAAAGAAGGGCGATGCAGGGTTTAAAGCACAAGTTCCACATGGAGTGGCTGAGGGAACTGGAGTTGTTTAGCCTAGACAAAATGAAGCAGAGAGGTGACCTTACTGCTCTCTACAACAACCTGAGACTGCAGCAAGATGGGGGTTGTTCTCTTCTCCCAAATAACAAATCATAGGATGAGATGAAATCCTCAAGTTGCAGCTGGAGAGGTCTGGATTGAATGTTAGCAACAAAATGGTTATAAAGCACAGGAAAAGGCTGCACAGGGAAGCAGTGTGGTCCCATCCCTGGAGAAACTGAAAAGACATGTAGATGTGGTGCTCAAGGACATGGTTTAGTGGTAGACTTGACAGTGCTGCATTACTGGTTAGATTTTATAATCTTAAAGATCTTTTCCAGCTTAAACTATTCTATGATTATATATATGGTGAATTCCAGAACCAAGTAATGGTATCTTAAAGCAACTTGATATTCTATAAGTGGGTAATTGTTCACTTGTGGAATTGAACATAGATAATTCCACAGGCTATATCACATATCTCTCATATTAGTACATGGGTGCAGTAGGAAATGGGCTACACCTGAGTGAATTTATATCTTGTAATAAATCAGGAGGGGGTACTCACTTAATGAACTCATCTGTAATGAGTCACAAGGTAAATTGCTCACTGTTTTCTGTAATAAATAAATAATTTATGGATAACTGAAGATCTAGTGTTTGATAGCAGAGAGCAATCTAATGCCATCAGATTAAAAAGTCTGGGTAGGCTGGAGAAGACAAGCTCTGGCCTAACAAGACAGCTGGTGCAGATACATGGCGATGTCATAACAAGGGAGACAAAGGACTCTGTGCTAGGATAAGAAAGGTGATGGTAAAGACCACTTGCCCTAGCCAGAAGTGGCACTAGTCATCAATAGCTGTAACTTGGTTTCCTGAGGCATTGAGATTTGTGTAATCAGGATCAATGTCCTATTCCCTTTCTACCACTTTGGATCCTTTTGGATAATTTCAGCAATATGATATAGAGGACTTGGCTTTTAAAGTTATTGAATTTGATAGAATCATAGAATCATTAGGGATTGGAAGGGACCTCAAAATATTATCTAGTCCAATCCCCCTGCCACAGCAGTTTCATGAAAATTAGAAACTGGAGAATGAGAAGTCAACTCAGCATCACCAGTGAGGGGTGGGCAGAATTCAGACATTAGCTTGTCTGTGTAGTGAGCATTTTGTGGGGTGCTCGGCCCATACATAGCCCTAGACTAGCTGCTCTGTGTTTTATCTCTTGCTTGAGAGGAATCTCACAGGGAAAGGTACAGGGAAATGGCTTGTGTAGGGGACAAAGGGCAGAAAACCAGGCTTTATCCAACCACTGGTTCTACAGTGCTGCATGGGGTTTCCTCATGTGATGTTTTCCTTCTCTGTGTTTTAATTTTTCTAATACAGTAGTTTAATTAAGGACTTCAAGAATCTGAACTTAAGGTAGGTTACTGAGCCTGTATTCAATCAT
Source organism: Upupa epops (assembly GCA_013397515.1). Classification (NCBI taxonomy): domain Eukaryota; kingdom Metazoa; phylum Chordata; class Aves; order Bucerotiformes; family Upupidae; genus Upupa; species Upupa epops. Next base: position 107,448 of record VZRI01000319.1, read on the forward strand.
TCCTGATAGTTATGAGAGTACAGTAGAGGGACTTTTAACTAGAAGTTGGAGCATTTTCAACAGGACTCCAAATGAGTGCCGTGGAGATGGGTCCTATTTTCCTCAAAATCTGGCTGTTTTCAGATTGAGCATTTTGGATATGACTTCTCTTGAATGGTAATTGTTTCCTAGCATATCAATAAGAAATCTTTTCCTCACAGGCTGGGTATTAGGGCTTGATGGACAAGCTGCCTCATCTGTTATGGCAGAACCTATGTTTCTGCTAGCATCCTCTCACGTAAATATTCCACACAGCAAATATGTATGACAGGCAGCACAATTGCATAAAAAGGATGACGTATGGAGAAAAATACATAGTGCCCATGGCTAAGAATGTCTTAATCAGATGTTCAAAATGCACATCTATGCACCAAGGAAATATTTTGAGGTGTATTATCTAAGCCTGCTATGAATAATGATTTTTTTCATGTTAAACGTAACAGCTATCATTGGAGGACAAATGTATTTGCAATCTTTTTTTGCTGGGGCATTGGTTGTTTTCTTTCTTTCCTTGCAGTAATTCAAACAAATAACATTCTTTGGTCTTTCCAGCCAGATTACTTCAGTAGCTGCCCTCAGGACAGCTTGTTTATGCTTAAACTTATATAGCACTCATGGGGTTTTTATAATTCCAAGGTCTTCTATGCTGGTTTCTCCATTAAAACTAAAGGAGTGAATGACTTTGTCGTTGTGACTGTTCCCAATGAAGATGAGATGTTTGTTCCCAGACTGTGGAATACCCTCACTTTAAGACCTGTAATTTAACAGATTACTGTTAAGACTGGTAACTTGCAGTGCTTTGGATTTAAGAAGTGTGTGGTAGCATAAGAACCAGCTGGAGACAGAGAACTTTAGGAGCTTAAGTGCAACACAGACTTTCAGGACTGAGGATCAAAAATCCATGTAGCAGAGTTGGGAAAAAGAGAAGAGGCTGTGTAGTGGTATTGTTGTTTTGTCTCCTTAGTGAAGTGTGGTGGTGAATTTATGGCTTTCACTGAGGACAAGTTGTTTTTCCCATAGCCTGTTAATTTCTAACAGGAATTAATGAATAGCTGAGTGGGTGAAAGTGGCAATGAACAACAAACAAATAATAAACTTAAGTAAAGCAATATTAAATGAAATGTTATAGTATGTGACTACACATACTCAAGGGAACTGCAGAAAAGACAGATTGAAAGGGAATGGGAGTTTGTAATACAGTAAATACAAATTAATGCTAAGCTACAGTGAAACTCCCAAGGAATTATATTTCACATCCACATGAGTGCTAGGGTAATTCATCATGATTAATGATGTTACAATGAATCCTGGTATGTATTGAAATACTTGACTGTTCTGAAAGTAAGAGAAAAATGTTCACTATGAACAGCTAAATATGGGCATTAATCATTATATCTTTAATGCCAGGTCAAAACTGTTTTCCTGCTGTGAATATCTACTCATTATTATAATATTTAGAGTTATTAGGTTGACTGAGACAAATGTAAAGTTCCTAAAGGAGCTGTGCAATTGCAGGTAGAATAGCACAGAATGTCTTACACCTATCAAAATGTTCAGATAGTCCTCATTGCTTCTTTTAACTGGACATGGGTGCAAAATGACTAGAGGAGCAATAAGTGTAACATGAAGTGTGTTGACATGATACTCTTTGTAGTCAAGGTGTGGAATTGAATTCTCAGTCATACTTGCTCTGTGAAGGACAACATGGACTCTGGGTGAACAGGTGAATTGCAGGGGAATTCCATGCCCATGAGGAAGTGTTCAGTTGCTATATTGAACAGGCTCTCAGGAGTCTGGCTTCTCTGTCCAGAGCTCCTAGGTCCTGCACATCCTTGGACAATCCCTTTGAAGTCCATCCTGCTGCAAGTGCCGTCAGTGCCACAGCTGCTGGTCTCCCCAGGAGCAGAATCAACCTCCTGATTTTTTTCTGTCTCTGGTCCTTACCTGGAGTCTAATGTAGAAGCCTTTTCCCATTCTGACTTCTGCTCTCCTTGCATTTGAAAGGACAATGCCTCCACCTCTGGACACACTTTCTGCTCCAAGTTCTGACCGGGTCCAGCCAGCTTGTGTTTCCCTTCCCTGTTTTGGCACAAGTATTTTTGTGGTTGGTGCTGCCTTGGCTGTTTCACAGGGCTGTTTTTCAGCCATTTCAGTTCCCTGATTTGCCTCTTCCTTGGCCATGTAAAAACTACACCTAGCTCAAAGGAAACAGTAGGACATACCACAGGGCTGCACTGTTGGCTTTTGTTGTGGCTTGGAGGGAATTGAATACTGTAGCCTGATTCTGGTTTTCCCTGACATTCACCATTTCCCTATCTGTGGCCTATCTGCACTGCCTTCCTCTGATGACACTGCCCTCCTCTGATGAAACAGCTCATGTTGTAAGTCCTCCTCCTTTTATGGATACCTTATGATAACTTGGAGCCAAGCCTGCCCATCTACTGAGCTTTCCCTCTGCGTGGCTCAAGGCTGTGCTGATATTCAATGGAGGAGCTGTTCAAAGGTAGAAGCTCAAGGAAGGCTACAAAGGAGCTAAGACCTCTGGTGACATCCAAATGCTACACATGCACCCTGGAGGGCCAGACACCTCTGGGGAGTGTGTGACAGCTCTGGCAGCATAAAGGAGCACAGGACATGGCATCATTGAGTGCCTTGTTCAGATCTGGGTGACCCAGGCTCTCTGGTGATCCCCTGTTACTCATACGTGGCAGCAGGCTGCAGTAGACTTCTTTCCCAAGCTTGTGATTGAGGGTGTCTTCTCATGCGGGAGTGTTTTTTAACAGGGAAAATTGCACTGGCAGGTGCATAGCCATATCTGTGTGTTTGCATTTTGAAGCTTCTGGGCTGTGTCCAAGTCCATTGAAATCAGTGGGAGTATTTCCATTTATTCCAATGAACTCTGATCAGGCTGTGTACCAACACAGAAAGGAGACTTAACATACTTTGCCACCTTCCTACTGCCTTTCTGCCCACTTCCCTCTGTCCCAGCTTCTTGTCTCCCTCCTCCCTTCCCCACTGACACCATCACAACATAAACCAGAAAGGCTTAACAAAGATTTGTATTATCAGCGACATTTAAAGCTTCCAGAAATTAGGAGTCTTTGTAATCATGGTCATAGGCTTTGTAATCCTCCTGTGCCAGTACTGATTATACAGGTAATGGTGTGCTGTAAAAAATGTTATCACTGCCTATTCAGAGTGCTAATCCAGTGACTAGGAAATTAATGATCGCATTACGTTTACATGTATTTCTGTCTGTCTAAGGTATTGGAACATCATTCTTGCTTTATTGGATTTACATTCTCACTTTGTACTGTTTCCCTAGAGGAAACATGAGCACCTCCCTTCTGTTGCCACACCCAGAGAAACTGAGGTGGACAAGGTATTGTGGGCAGTCTCTACCAAGACAGAGAAATGAACATGTGATTCCAAGTACCAGGCTAAGGCAGGGAGGGTGGATTCCATGATTTAGAACAAAACAGTTTTTTTTTTAAGGTCAAATTCATGATGTTTTGCAACACAAATGGCTGACTGTTGGCAAGCAAAGAGAGGTAGGAAAAGGGCAGGAAGAAGAAACTATATATTTCAATATTTTCTAATGTTTTAAATTCTTTGAGAGAGCAAGGCTTCTAGCTTAATCACATCTATACTTGGAGGTGATGCTGGAACAACCGAGTGGCTTATGTATGGGGACCAGTGAAACTAACAGTGCTTCTTTTTTTATCTCACCCTGATGATTCCTCTGCTTTATTAGCCCTGGAAATCATTTTGCAATACAGTGTGTCCTGTTTGTAAGTGCTGTTGAGGGATGGTAAGTTTTATGTAATGGAAACAGACATCTATCTGCCTCAGATGAATATTTAGAGGAAAACATCCCCTGGAAAACCTGGCTTACTACCTTGTTCCATCCCTTCCACTTCCTAACTATGCAGCACCCATGGCCTTTGCTGGGAGGAGGCCCCTCTGCCTCATGCTAATGAGTGGAGGAAGAGGACCCTGGCTGCTTTCAGCCTTCAGGGTGAGGGCACCATGAGGGAAAGCTCCTGGGCCGGTGGAAGAATTTACTGTCACCCCCTGGTGCAACCCCTACCTCAGGAGCGCAGCCAAGAGGAGTGGGCTGGGAGGAACCAAAATGTATTGCAACCAGTTACTCTCAGCTGACATCAGGGGCCCCCAGGGGCTGCCTGCAAGCCTGCTCAGTGTAAGCAGTCCTGGCATGAGTTATGAGACAAGAAAGTGGCTTGCAGCCACCTTTGTTTGTCCCCTTGTTGCCCCTCAGCTGTGTCTAGGAGTGGAGGACCTCAGAGCACTGGGATGGAAGCAGTGACCAGCCAAACACCCACGGGGAGGAGAGTAATTTTAGACAGTAATAATTTTGATCAGCTCTGCATTGTTTAACTTGCACAGTCCTTACAAGGAGCTGCAAAGACATTAATGGCTTATGTGGTATGATATTGAGAACAGGATTTTGTTTAACATAGTGGGGAGTGTATAAAGTAGCAGATGAGAGCTTTGGAAAGATTGGATTAAATTCAACAGATCTGAGGAAACTCTGTGTATGTGTGTGTGTAAATCCTGTGGTCCTTAGCTTTGTTTTGGGCTAAGCACAGGTTGACTGGGGGTGCAAAGTCTACAAAACCTCTAGACTTTCCTGATCTTATACTGTCATTTTCATCCTAAGAGTAACTTATTTCTGAGTTATTTATAAATGCTATCTAAAAGTCTAGTACACATATATTCAAATTGTTTTAATACACAGTACTCTTCACACCAGGGTTTCAGTACTGAAAACTGAAGTCGCTTTCTGGAGTTAGTTACTGGAGTTGTGTGTCGTCTTTGTAGTTTATTTGCTCGCATTGAGTTAAGCAGGTATGAAGGAATGAGCCTAGTGGAGCTTATGTGAAGGGTTAATTAGATCTTTTCTATCACCAGGATATAACACCCTCAGAAATAGGCTTTACAATGAAACAGATTTTCTTAATTTAAAACAAGAAGGACCTTACCACAACTGAGTGCTTAAAAACACTCAGTAAGTTAACACCGTCAATGAAATGGTGAAGTTTCTCAACCGTTGTAGCAGTGCCTGAAACAAGCATTCATGTGTTTCATAAGCTGCTACATTAAATTTTTAATCAATGTTTGGCAGATGTGTTTATGTTTCTAAGCATTTCATTAATGTTTTAGCAAGTGCGTCATACCTCCCAAAGCAAAGATTTTTCTACAAATGAGAGTGCCCCAGAATCCTTTACCACAGACAGGAGTAATGGTTGGGAGGAGCCCATGATATTGTGTGGACTTGAATGCTCCAGTGGGAACATGACAAGGTGTGGCAAATGTAGAGACTCGGGGAGCCTGAAGGAGATGAAGCGTCCAAAATCTGTTGAGCTGCAGGCAGAACGGGCCAAGGTGTTGTTCCTTGGTGGAGGGAGAAAAGGGAAGGACTTTTCTCAGACAGCATGAATGTACTGGCGATACTTATGAAGAGCGTGCAGGAAAGAAGAGCACAGATGAGAAAACAGTGGAGACTTGAGGAAGAGATCCTGGATGTGACAGGAAGTGGAAGAGCAGCATGGTTTAACCTCAAATACATAATCTCCCAAGAACCAGAGGGTACTGGAAGTCTTAACTGTGGTCTAAGATAGAGTAGTTTGTGCATGGTCATGAATGACTGAGATAATGAGGTAGGAGTGAGTGATGATATTCAGCAGGAGGGAAGCAGTTTCATTCCTTCACTGCTTATTCCCAGGCACTCTAAGGTTCGGGCAGTATTTCAGTGGCAGAGTTTTTATAAAGAGAGTGTAATGTTGTTTAATGGGGTGCTAGCCACATCCCACTGAGCCATACTCTCAATTTCTGTCATCTTTGTCACATTTTTTTCAACAGAGCATTTATCTGTTCATAAAGTTGCCAGTGTTTCAGCGTTATCATTGCTAAGGTCTGGCCTACATTTAATTTCATCTTTTGGGCCAATATAACGGTCTCAATTAGTAGTGTGTGTTTTAATGGTTTGGTATTGTAACCAAGGTGTGGTCATTAGTGTGAGTGCAGGGACACCGAGACAAAACTCACTGTGGTGAAAGTTATCCCACTTAGTGCCTGGGAATAGTTGGATTACTATAAAAAGCTCTTCACAGGGTGGTGTGAAGGGTGTATTAAAATGCAGGTTAACGGTATTGGAATGGGAATGCACTACAAGGGTTGTAACAGAAAGAAAGTGGAAAGCAATGTTGGAAATGTGCTACTGAGTTTTCAGAGCAGCTTTTGAGATTTTTTGAGGAGGTTTTTTGAATTTGAAGGATCTTTCTGATGATCTAGAGCTTTTGTCCTTTCCCAGAAGATGCAATTTTTCTAAGTACACCATGTGTTTCATCTAGACACATTCCTGAGGACTTAGCTTCATTTGTTTTAATGAAATACCAACAAGGGATTAAAAAATTCTCTTTTTTTATTTCAACTGCACAGGAACAAGGGTACAGTGAGAGGAATTTGAAACAAACACACTGTTTTCCCCTTTCCTGTGATAATTCTCCACCAGTTCAAGACAGCATTATATTGTGTATATGATTATACATGTCTGTAAGGTCTTCTGGATATTGCTACCCCCGAATCCTTAGAAACAGCTTTTTCTTAGTGGGATATCTTTTCATCTGTAATTTTGGGCTCCAGTGGTTGACATAAGCCATCATAAGAAACACTTGGAACAAGACTGTCAAATTGAGGGCTACTGAAACAGAGGATGTATGATTTAAAGCCAAAGTATCTGTTCAAGGCAGAGGGCTTTAGAAAAGGGATAGTGCACACATGAGCAGGAAAATCACTTAAGGCATGAGATGACTTTATGCTTTAAAACTTAAGCAGAATCTGTAAGTTTAATTTGTGTGCTTTCTGTAGAAAAGTTTTAAAGTTTGGTTTAAAAGTTGAAAAGTATCTGCCCCCCCCTCCCCCCTCTCCTTCATTTCTTTTTCACTCTTCTCCATCTTTCATCTGTTCTCTCATCTCTGCTGAGAGAAAATGTTATCACTTGTGAAGACATTCAGGAGAAACTATCAAGGTCTACTAATTTGCCTGTGTTAAACTGGAGAGACTGTAAGAATTCTGGACTTTGGAGATTTATGGGGATTGAGACTGAAGTTGGGCAACTACAATGATTTCATAGAGAAATCTATAATGTGTCTATAATGGGCACCCTGGGCATTTTATCTCAGTTCACTATAGGAGCATTGTGACAATCCTCTGCATGTCTGTGCCTGTATTGTGTGGGATTTTTCCTGATGTGTGTGGTGGGAGAATGAATTAAAGCATCTTGGTGCCTTTCTTCCACAAATTGAGTTAGAATAAACATTAGGGTTGCTCAAGTAGTTAGACATGCGCAGTTTACCTGTAGCAACACTCTGGCCCTGCCCAGATTTCCTTCCGTAGCTCCAGGCAAATTCTGCATTGGTGATTTCCAGCAGTAGTTCAGCTCTCATATACTAAATTGCCATGAATTTATGGAAGGGCACGGTGTGTTATAGGCAGACTTAGGCAGGGACAAATTTGGAAAGTTTGGAAAGGGCTTTGCCAGCATTCTGAAGGCTCAGTACATACCAGGTGCTCTGATTTGCTCTTTAGTTAAATTTTAGACAAAATGTTCAACAGCTTCTGTTACATTGGGACTAAAATGCAGTGATTCCATTAAAGAGTAGTTGCTTGTCAGATTTAAGTGCCTTTGTGTTCCCTCAGGCTGTGGTCATTGTTTGAAGTATGATCACACAATCCCATTAATAAAGTAATGAATGAATACCAACCTGGTTTTGGGGATGAGTAGTAATTCTGTGAGAAGAACGCTGAAGTTGGGTAGGAGTTCAAATCATTTAGTGAGTCAATAGCAGGAAGGAAGGGACCAGGGCTCCCAGGAATTTACTGCCAACTCTAAATGTAGGAGCAAAATATAACAGCAGTAAAACCCCACTAGTTTCATGGAGAGATTTAGCCGTACGGAAGCCTGGTCCTCGTAGCAGGCCCTGTAATATTCTTGACCCATCTTACATACTGAAATAAAAGAGACTTAGTGCCACCTTTTATTTTAGAAATGCTGTTAAAATTCTTTTTAAAAGCAAAATAAAATCAAGAGACACAAGAACAGTATAAACCAGTTAATCATAAAAATACAGCCATCCAGAATCAAGATACTTTATTAAATAAAAAGCAAATCAGTCTTAAGACTAAGAATGAAGTCACCAAATGAATACCAACTCTAAGCAATCCTGAACTCGAGTCTAGAAGGCAGAATACAAAACTTTGCTGTAACTTTCACCTAAATTATTTTATCAAACACTTAAAGATGTGAATCTGTTGGTTACTTCATACTTGGTTCAAAGGATTATTTTGGGTGCCCCTTTGTTTTGATGAAGATTGCATTTTTACAATCGGCTACATTTTTATTTTTGCACCTTAAAAATGAAGATCAGGTTGCCCACACAACTGGGTTAAACATAAGATGAAAGACGTTGCTCCACAAGGAAGAAACTCTACTTCCTGTGGGTTTATGCCCTCTCTCTCTCCCCATTGGTTTCCTAAACTCTCTTCCTGTTTGGCTGAGCAAGCAGCTGTCCATGGTTGTGCAGAGTTCATTGCCTGCATGTTGGCCATCTGGCTAGCACCACATGGCCTTACACAGGGCACTGGCTTCTGCCTGCTTGCTCCATGGAGTCACAGGTCCCATTTCCAGGTGAAAAGGAAGGTGTAGAAACCTCACCTCTCTGAAACCTCCGCTTCTTGAGCAGGGACAGACTGTTGACTTGCAATATTGTGAGAACTAATAGCTGGGTGAACAATGTGATTGCTGCACCTTTGTGTCCTTGGGAAACCAGACTAAGGAGCAGAAAAATAAGAAGATACTATAAATATAAGGGCAGTGCAAGCTTTCCAGTTCTCAGTCTTCTGCATGCTTATGTAGTAGGAGCTGGAAGTGCAGAGCAGATGTGGCAATGTTTTGCTGGCATACTGCTTTCCACTAGGAGGGATTTTTTTTAGTCTGGAGACAGAAGATGATTGATTAGTCAGCTACTGAAGGAGCTTTTAAAATGTAGATGCGATGACTTGCTTTTCCCCAAATGATAACTGTTGGTATTCTAAAGCAGCAACATTCCCTCAGGTTGCTTGCTGACCCATAAGATGAAGCTTTACTGCCTCACCCTCAGATTTTGTGGGTTGCCTTGCACTGTTTCCCTTAGGGCCAGGCATCTTTGTCCAATCAAGCTTGAATTAGGTCACTGTTAACTAGCGTCAACTTGGAGGAGTCTTGCTGAAGCTGGCAGTCTAAAAAAATTGAAATATTTTCCATGCCACAGAGACTATTAGTCTGTGACCCACCAAAATATCGAAAATCCAGATGCGTAAGACCAATTCTGATGAAGTTGGCATAGTCTTATCTGGGTCAATTGTCTTAAGAAGACATTATGTCACCGGTTAGGGGAAAACACAATCTAAAACCCCTAAAAATAACTAATGGGAAAAACCTTGCACAACAAAGCCGGTCACATAGCATTTGATCATCAGAAAAATAAAAATAAAATCAGACTCATGATATATTTAATCATCTGTATTTATTCCTCTGCTAATCTAAAAACAGGCAAATGTTCTTTTTCTTCTTGGAAACAAGGCAGTTCCGGAAAACTTCATATTTTAAGCAGCTCTTCAAACAGCTTTTCTTCTAAAACTTAAATTTCATTATTTGTTGGGAGGAGAAGCACTGTAATAAAAAGAAAATCACAATTGCTTATAAACTCCTTTTCCCATACCAAGTATGTTGAGGAGAAGTGTTCTCTAGGCTCTCAGAACAGGCACCACATGAATAGACTCCTTGTGTTCTGTCACTGAAAGAGAGCTTGGATTTCATGATAGTCATTGTGACCTGGCCTGAAGAAGACAGAACTGAAGACACCTGACAGGAGAATGAAAAAGCATTAGATGGGAACCCATACACTTAAGCCGCATTAGCTGCCATCTTGTCCCAGAAGAGGAGTGACGGCTCTGTAGCAACAGCAAAAAGAGCCCTGGGCAGAAAGGGAAAGGCAGAAGAATCTCCAGATTAATTATGTGTATGCAGGCAGCATCCTGCATGTGAAAGTATTTTATGGTGGTGATGTTCAAAGCCTTCAAAACCACTGTTCCATTAGGACAGAAGTTATGTAGACATTTTCAGCCATCCACTTTCCAGGCGTTCTGTATGAAAAAGCCAAGGCAAAAAAAGAACTGTGTTGGGAGCACTCAAAATACCATGCTGAATCCAATCACTTTTGGAGTTTTTAAAGACCAGTTAGGATTTGAGAGGGAAACTAAAAAACAGTGCAGTGAGAGGGTTGCGGGGAGCATCTCTAGGTCTGTGATACTGCAAAAGCACTAAGTGGTCCTGTAGTCCTTATCGCAGCAGTATCCAGGAAACCCAAGAAGTTTTCCTTGAGAGGATACCTTTGAGCAAGGAGATGAAATACAGCATTTCAGATGCATTCAAGTTCTTAAGGATCTTGAAAATAGTTGTTTGAATAGTTTTTTCTTTAGCTAAGTGGATTAGAGATTTGGTTGGATTAGGGCCTTAATAAATACCTACAGTGTTTGTCTTTCATCTGTGAAGTGTTTGCTTGCTTTTAAATAGACTATTCTTGCTTGCTCCAGTGTTGTCATGTTGATGTGAAACTTTGGAAACACAAATTCTCTCCTTGATTCAATAAAAGGATTTGGAAACCTGAGACTAAGACTCTTCAAATATAACTGGCATAAATCCAGAGTAGCAGGACTTTATTTCAGTACTGGAGAAGCAGCAGGAGACTAACTCCTTGACAATTTTTGATGTCTGGATGACTTGTTTATTTGCCTCATGATAGTTTGCGGTAGTGTAGCTATTATTTTTAAAGCTCAGCCCTGGCCAGAAGGCAGACATTCTGTTCCATGCGACGGGGAAACCCAGCGGTGCTTCCCTGAGCAGGAGACAGTTCCTTTGTCTGGAGAGTAAAGGACCGCTGGCTACAGCAGTGGTGAATAGAGAGGCAAGGTCTGGACATCTTCACTACTCCGGCAGCTGTCTGATTGTTAAATAAGAGCAGGTCTTATGAAGCAAGGGGGGACTTTGTCAAATCTGTAGGTGGCACTGAGTCAACAGGGTATAAGGAAAGGTATTGTCCAGCCATACTCTTTCCCTTTGCTGTGCCCTACCCTCTTGTATTCTGCTGAGTGGTGTGGTGGCATGGTGAGCAGCTACGCCTGTGTGTGTGGTGAAGATGATGCTACCTGCTCTGTACAGAGGATTCATAAAAACTGCTCCCTGTCACTCTGGATGTCCTTTGGATGCGGTTAACTGGTGAACAATGTGAAGGTGATAACTCGATGATGACAATTTATTGCAGCAATTTATAACTTCGGTCACATACAATTAACAATCTATGGGCAATAGGAGGGCAATAATGAAAATTTACTGCAGCCGTTTGTCATTTATATTGGTGGCCAGAACAAAGTGTGTCAAGACACAAAGACAGGCCATAGACCAAAGAGCCAGCTGCCAGCTTTTTGGACGAGGGTGCTCCAGTTCTGAGTGCTGACCCATGGCATGCCAGAGCCTTTTCATGCCCTCTTCCATGGGGGCACAGTCAGAGGGGTTCTATGGGCTGGGTTGTGTACTGTCATAATGGGGAGGATTTCTTACTGCCTCTAATGCTGAGGTGAAATCTGACAGTGGGACTGTCAGGACCTGCTATTGCAAGGTGAAGCCTTGGGAGTTGTGAGAGGTGTGGTTGTACAGAGAGGTTGTTATGGTGGGTCCAATTCATGGTCTGAGGGTGTTGTTCACCAAGACAGGCTGAGCTGGCTGACTCTTGGCAGTCTCTCACACCGGTTGTGTCTGCCCCTTTCCTTTTCCCTACCACCACCATCCAGTCTGCAGGCCAGGGCTGCTCATCTCTCCCTGCCAAGAGGTGAGAGTGAGTCACAAACTCAGCAAAAATTTTCTGATGGTGTAGTGAGCCACAATGGCTTGTCAAGAGCTCAGCTGAGCACTAAGGAAGGGCTTAAAGCAGAGCAGGAAGCAGTGAGTGGGATGGAGAGGAAGAACCCTGCCCCTTTTGATGGTAGTGCGATGAGTCTGCAGTGACTGGAGATGAGACAGTCCCAAGACTGCTTCCCAGCTGCCTGGGGAAGGGGCAGGGCTGTGCCTGCTCCACAGGCAGAAGGCTGTTTCCACGGGCGTTATTGACAGTCACTTTGTAGAGCAGAGATTAGCTCAATAATGAATGCCTCAGAATAAATCAATGGAGGGTCAACTTCTGGATCTGGTTATTTTCCACCCTCTGAAAGCTTCTAGGTAGCAAAGCAACACAGGCTGCAGGGACAGCAGGATGTACTTCAACTCTACCTTGGAAAGAGCTTAAGGAGCCCTCTTGCTTTTCTTCAGTTCAGGAGTGTGGCCTTTTTTTTCTCCAAGGTACAACTCAACAACATTTTACACATCTTCCAGTTCAATTTATTCTTCAAAGAGCTGTAAAGGTCACCAACAGGGCTGTCCAGATGCCATTACTCTCCTCTCTCTTCAATGCTACTCCACCCTTCCCTATCTGATCTTTTAGTGTTTGTGATGATGGGACTGGTTTTGATTCTGTCTAATGAAGACAGCTGGTAGCCTGTGGTGTTTTGTTTCTGATCTTAAAATCTTTTAAAAAAACTGTATTGATCTCAGAAAAATAGAGTGACAAGGTTGTAGGACAATTATAGCATGCTGAATTGAGTGGTCTACACCAGTGCTAGAGGGGTCAAGTCCTATGTGTGAAGCTGAATCTTAGATCCAGGTTCTAATGATAATCGACAAACATGTAACGTCTCATTGAGTGACATATATTAGTAACTTCTATTGCTTATGCTTTAAGAATCCTGTTTCACTGGCCACTACAGCCACAATAAATGCGGTCCATTTGCCACCTTATGGTGGCCACTCATATGACAAAGAATCAGGTGAGAAAGATCACCAAGAAAGGAGAAAGGCAAAAGATGTGAAAGGACACGGATCAACCCAGTGATCACAGATGTCAGTGTACTGTCTACCAGCCCCCGTCAGATGATCTATAGACATAAACAGTTGTTCATCCCCCTCTTCTCCTACAGCTACAGCTTTTGATAAAGCCTTTTTTGTCTTCTTTTCCATCATTTTTTCCCACCAGAGCAAGACAGCAGTACATTAGTTGATATCAGACACACAGAGAAAGGAAGAACTGAAGAAACAGAAGATCCAAGTCAGACTGAACAGGGAAACTGTTCTGTGATTGTGAGAGATGTCAAATGATAGGACCAACAGTTTGGGCAAACTGAGGCGTTATTCTCAGTGGTTTTTCAATAGCTGATGATTAATTAAGAATAAAGAGAGGGCAGGCAGGAGTATTTTACTATTAAAAGAGATGAGAAGGAAAATTTATGTGATCTCCTAGGATAGATCACACACCCAGAGCTAAACTTGTCACAACAGAATCAGGTTGATTGAGAAATCTAAGTGTTGCATGTAATTATACCCAATTTAAAAAATAAAACTCAAAGAAAAAAATGGTCTCAAGGTTCAGCCACGATGCTCTGCAGAGCAAAGATAGATAGATTTAGCCAAGATACTATTTAATTTTTGTGAAAACAGCCTATTTTTTTCTGAAGTGTCTGACTACCGTGCACATCCTACTGAGATGAGGGGAGGGTGAAGATGCAGGTGCTCAGTCTTGTTGAAGACTTCTGCAAAGGGCTGTGCTCTTCATCTGTGTGTGATGAGGAGATGGGAAGGACTGTGAGGTCCAACAAGTCTTGCAGATGTACTTTCTGTTCTTGCAAAATTTATCTGTGGCTGAAAGGATCCAAGGAAATCTTTTCTGACAGAAACACAACACAGGGAAACTTTAGCCTGAGCAGAGAATTGCTAGAATTGTAGGAATGTGTGATAATGGGATTCAAAAAAAGTGTCACAGATTTAAGTGGAACCATAGCTACCCCAGAGCCTCTGTGTGCTGATCAAGGGTGGTAGGCAAACTAGGTTGGCAAAACCTCTCTCTACTCAGCCCACCTGCAGTTTCTGAGAGTGGTATTTCCAAGCTTTCTCTATTAAACAGCTGAAGTTCAACCCCTTCCACAGTATTTGAATATTTTCTGTCTCGTATGTCCTTGATTAAGTGATAGCTACTGATAATATGAATCTTCCTCTGCCTGCTCCTCTTCATGTAAACTGCCACTCTTAGTCATCTCTAAGAGGTGACTGGACTTCCAGATTTACTGCTTTGAAAGCTTCTGTTTTTCCCCATTCCCTCTGCCTGGCAATGAGCAGGGAAAGGAAGATAGTGCTTCATGGAGGGCACTCACCAGGAAGGGACACAGACAGCCTGAGCTGCCAGGAGGTGGATGCCAGGACGTTTTGGGAAACACCCCAATCCATCTTCATGATTCCAGATGGTGACATGGGACTGCCTCGCCGTACTCCACCAATGGCATTGTCAAGAGTCTGGAGTTAGGTCAGTTAAATATGTGTGATTTAGAGCTACCCCCTACCCCTTCACAAATTAGCTGCATTATTAAATGTCAGACAGCTTTCCTTACCATTTTCTGTTAACAGAGCGCCCATCAGAAAGTATGTTTTCCCCACCTATTCCAGAAATCCTCACCATTCTAATCTTCCACAAGATTTCTCTTATCTCATGCCTGACTTGTTTGCCTTTTCTGATTTCTGGTTGCAGGACTGAAAGCTCCTCAGTCTGGAGCACATGGGTTTCCAAGGTGAGATTTGTTTTGCACAGACCTTGTTCTTCCATACATTGTTGAGTTAGTGGGTGTGTTACCTCTCACTGAATAGCAGAGCATTAACCTGTATGTGAAATGAGCTAATAAATAATTACCTTGGTGAAGAAACCATAGAATAGCTATCCAGCAATAGCTTAGTATTTACTTGTCTTCAATGAGCTGCTACATTTTGTGAACTCGGTGTGGAACAGGCAGGAGAAGTGAACATCAGGCTCTTCTTTAACTCCATCTTTAGAGCTGGTTGGGGAAGTCAAACCACTCATGATACCACCCTCTAGACAGTTTTATGCTTATCTCAGTCTGTGCAACCAACTTCCTCCATACATATTCCCCACTGGTGTTGCTTTCTGCTTTGATATCCATGATCACACTAGTGACCATATGGCCATACAAGCATGACCATGAGGATATCAAGGTGGCAGGGAGTACTGACAGGGAAAATGGATGTGGGGAAAAGGGAGACATAAATGTGCACCAGAGGAAAAAGATTGACCACAGACACTTGGACATACATCTGGTGGTGTGCAACTCTATGCGTCTTCTTGGAAGTTGCAAAAGCTAAAGGGCCCTGACATAGCCACTCTACCTCTTGCTGTGTTATGGTTTGAAGGGCAATTAAAGATGTCCTGAACCTTAGTAACAGCAACAAGATGTTTGTGAGCATGACAAATCTTCTGCCAGGTGGTTAAGATGGGTTTCCAGTCAGTTTGTGTCATGTGAATGGGACGTCTGGGTCAAGCCCAGGTTGTATGTGCGCACTAAGGCTGCCCAATACTTTGGAATATTGATGTTTAGACACCTAAATGTTGAGTTGAATCCTGTTTTCGCTTCAGCACAGTATTGATCTTTAAATAGGAAAAGACCAACTGTAAACCGGAAACTCTATATCCATGGAAACATGGAGCTTAGCATGTATGACTCCCCAAGTGAACAGTAATTATTCCTCTGTCATGTCTACAACTTCATAGCTTAACAATATTAAGAGACCCTCAGCTCCTCTTGTTTATTATCTGTCACTTGTGGTTAAACGATACTGCCAAAAGAATATTGCTGACTGACATTGTATGTTCCCATTTCAAAAATAACACCTACCACATACTGCTGTATTAAGTAGCAGCTGAGGTTTGAACATCAGACAGACAGACAGACAGACAATTGCTTTGTCTATTTCCCCCCTCATTTTTTAAAATGGAGACATAAACCTGTTATCTGGCTTTATTACAATCCTGATAGAGCCTGGTAGATAAACTTCTTTTCCTGGTTGTTGGGCTGGTCTTACACTCAGCATTGAAGGATGCATTTTTGTAAATCCAGTTTCAAAAATCCTGTTTCAAAACTGAAAAGGCAACAAGAATACCTCTGGCAAGACCAATTTATGCATAACGACTGCTTCTTTTACTGCAGAGTCAGTACTGAAGGAACTGGTTTTAACAGTCCTGCTCTTTTTAATGATAGGTTTTTTGGCTTATCTCCGAGCTTTCGGCACCCAGGACATTCTGAGCATTGTACATGGCATAAGACCCTCTCTGAAGAAACCATGACAGTTCTGGAAAGAAGGGTAACATTCTCTGCTATAAATAGGACAGGGCTGGTTCTCAACTGTGAATGTGGTCAAGCTTTGAGCGACAGGACGTTTCATATTTTTAATAAATGGTGGTGTACTATATTGGATCCCATGGTACTGTTGACTTCATAAATATGTGCTTACTCATATTGAGGAAGACTGTTTCATGCCATGTGTGGAACAAACTAGCATTAGATAGACTATTTTTCGCTAACTTTGTAATAAGATGATGGCAGGCTCAAGGCAGCCTTGGAAAACCCGTTTTGAACCCTGGGGTGAAGGAATGAGGGTGATCTGATTTCCTTACCAGAGCCTGCAGGATGCTCCCTAAGTGTAACAAGTGGTACTGCAACTTGCAACTTAGAGGGCTCATAAACAAGGGAACCTTTATTGCAGAAAAGTTTCCACTGCAGGGAGTTTTCAAATGGCCCATAAAAGGGCATAAATTGGCTCTTTCATTTCAGAAAAAAAAAAAAGCCTCCCTACTTGATAGCACAAACAGTAGAACCCGAAGCCAGCTCTGGTTTAAGGTGTTTACACAATTCAGCACACACCAGGGAATTAGGGGAGGTATAGAGCCATGGAGGAACCTCAGAACATCTTCCTGGGTTGCTGCATCATGTACCTGGACCCAGAAAATTCATTTAGGTTTCATGTTTAAAAAAAAAAGAAAATGAACATCACCCCTAATGGTTGAAAAAGCACTGGCAAAAGAAGCACCAGGGAAAGCGCGGGTTTTGTTGCAGTCTAACAAAAAGAGAGAAAGGACTTAAAGAGTTCCAGGGCTTTTTCTTTTTTCTTTTTCCTTTTTTTTTTCAGTTATTCACATGAGAAAATAACTAGGCATTCCAACAGCATCATTTGGCAGAAACAAAATCTAAGTGCTCCAATTTGAGTTTCAATAAATCAGTACTAGAATTGGCTCTGTCACTCTATAAACTCTTGGGCATTAGCTTTTGTACCCTTTTGGAGCTGGCTGGCTGCACTCTTGAGCACACTGAACATGACGTAGTGATGGTTTCATCATGACACACTCGAAAGGAAAAAAAAGCAGGACAATATTTGTACTGCCTCCTGTGCCCCAGAGTTGACTATGTTGTTAATGATTTTGTTACAGCCTAATGAAGATAGAATAGTTTGGTTAACATTCCCAGGATTTTCTTTCTTTTCTTTCTTTTGGGGTTTTTTAAATTATTTGGAAAAAATACAAAGGCAATATGATACCACACAACAGCCACTGCTGTTAACATGATCCTTCTGTAATGGCGTGTGGAAAGAATGCACAACAAAGGAACGAGAAGAGCTTTGTAAACACACATTGCCTGTTTCGGCAGGGAATAAACCTGTCTATCTTTCTGCTCCTGCTGTAACCGATACTGTCCTTTTATTAAGCAGATGCGAGCCCTTCTGCATCCAATTAACAGCTTCTCAGGTGTGCCTAATGAGCGCATTTTGCATGCTGGGGCGCGTGGGCATCGGTGCAGCAGGTATTTCTGTTGTAAAAGCTATGAAGGCTGAGTATGAGTGTATACATTGTGGGGACTATGTGTTTTTCCATCGTGCATGCTGGCAGAGGCTTTCGGTATCAGTAAATATGAAAAGCCTTGTTGTTTCTCTGAATGTTATGGCAAAAGTATGAATGGAATTACAGCATTTCTAAATATTTTGCCTAATTAGTCTGTTGGGAAGAATTTGAACTCCTCTTGTGCTGGATGTGAATGCAAAGTATTGACTAAGCCTGAAACACACTTGCTGGGCACCAAGAAGGCCCAAGGTCAGTTCATCAGACAACTGTGAATCCCAAAAGATGCTTTTAATGAAATCCTCCTTCCCAGCCTTTGCATCTCTGATGCTTTTTTAACTCTGAACCAGCAGTGTCTCAGATTACAAGCCCAGGTCTTCCTCCCCTGGCTTAGAAATGAATGATGCAAACAAAGCTGAAGGCACAAGCTATTTAACTTGAAAGTAATCCAGAAAACCATTATCACAGTAATGATGAGGCTGGAAAAGACCTTAAAGTTCATCCAGTCCAAACTAAAACCAACCGAGTAACCTAACATCTGACATCTAGCTCATGCTACTCAGCACTTCATCCAGCCTAACCTTGAATGCCTCCAGAGACGGCTACTTGACCACCTCTGCGGGCAGCCCTCTCCCTGCTGGCCACA
>VZRI01000320.1:0-65506 GCA_013397515.1 Upupa epops
CATTACTGTGATACTGTGCTACTGTGATGGGATTGGTTTATCTTACATGTTTTTCAGTGTATTGTGGATAATTGAATAAAAAATCATTAACACAAAAATTAGACAGGAATTTTAAATTTCCCTAAAGACTTTAATCTCCAAACATGCATTAATTGATCTCATCACAATTTATTTTCCATTTATCATATGTTTTAATCTTGTATTAGACATAGAATTAAAGATTGCTATTTTCTTCAGTCCAAACTTCAATATTTCTGTCAATTTAATCATTATATGCAAATATTGTCTTGTCATTTCATAGATGTACAATGCACACATAGTACAAATGCAAAGTAGTAGAATTATGAAATAGACAGTAATAGAAATTTTACACTTTTATATAAAATTGTAAATATGTTTCTGTAGTAATTGCTTAAGAAAAGTATATTTCAGGTGATTTGCTTTGGTCTTTTAAAGAGCTATTTTTCTTAATATCTTTTGTTAAGCCCATCAGGGAAATTGGTTCCACATGGGCAGTAATTACTCTTGAATATGCTATTTTTCATAGAGCTGTCCTGTCTTTTTGTATTTGGAAAATTGATACCTGGCAGTCCTATGACTGTTACGCAATTTTTCAGAAAACAATGTAGGAAATGGTTTTCCTGCTACTGGCTAGGTAATTATTACAGAAATTTTCTGTCCAACAGTGTAGTAAATATAATTACATATAATTTATGATACAATAAAATATAATAATAATAAATACGCAGTAATGACTTCATATTAGTGTTTTGTGCTGATATGGTTAATACCATTCATTATGTTCATGTCTACACTTTGTATTTGAAATTTGAACACTGTAAAAGTAGAAGTCAAATAGTAAAGTATTTCTATAATGACATACGTTACATTTTTAACTAGTGTAGTCTTCTTTCATAATGCATGTCTGTTTTATAAAGGCAGGTTTGGCTCTTATGTCTCTTAACATATGGTGCTAAATTCCAACTTTTTGTGCAAGACATACATTTATATAATAAATGGTTGTGTAAATTCATTAGCTATGAATTTGTTTATAATTCTTAAAGAGAAAGATGAAAATGCATATGATGTAAGAGTAGTCAAGTATTGAAACAGGGTGCCCAGGATAGTGGTGGAATCCCTGTCCCTCAAAACATATATTCTTCAGAATATATGAAAACATATATTATTCAGAAAACATATACATATGGCATGTGGCTTAGTGGCCATGGTAGTGTCTGGTTTTCAGTTGGATTTCATGATCTTGGACATCTCTTCCATCCTCAATGATTCTATGATACCATGCTTCTGTGTTATTTTTCCTCTTTGTTGCACTGTTGTATTGTTCTTATGGACTTTTAACAGAAAAGATAATTACAGTAGTTGGAAAAATGCTGCTATACTGCCCCAGACCTTTCATCTGTTTGAAAATAAGAATTCTCTATAACTTCTGTACAATAAAAAGTGAGTATTCAGAATGAAGGTTACTGATGATAGTGCTACTAGCATATTCAGCATAGATTATGTAGCCAGGTAAAACATGGAGGGTTTATTTAATCTTGTATTGTTAGAGTTTTATCAGTGCTAATAATTCAAGGTGCTTATAAGACAGATTTTTTCTTTTTTCTTCAATGATGTGGAATTTTTTCTTTTCTGAATTACTTTATGTGGCTTTATATACATCCATTTATACCTGCATAAATCTGTTTGTATATAAGCAGTTATAGTTATTTATCTTACTAAGGATTTGTGGTCTGGTTTGTATTTGGATGGAAAACCATCTGGCTACACTGGGTGCTGTAGGTTTATTCTGCTCCGGCAGGGGGCAATGGACTCTAGATGATCTTTTGAGGTCCCTTCCAACTATAACATTCTGTGATTCTGTGATAGGTGGCATTACTGATGTGGGAAAATTTGTTGCTAGCACAATTACTGTTTCTAGCATTATGAACTACCTTCTTAAAATAAGTGTGTTAATTACATCATACAAATCCTAAATCAAAACTACTCTGAAGAAATTGAAATAATATGATTTTTGGGGCAATGTTGTTTTTTGCTATACTTTGATACCATTACCTATTCCTTTCTTTTTTTATTGTCATTATGTGCAAGAAAGTTGTTTTATGTATTTTAAGTGCATTTGACTTGTTTTTTGGAAGTAGAAATATTCTTTCCTATCTGAAATTCACAGGTACTGATTTTTTAAAAATATATCTTCTGACAGAAAAGTTTAATATCTACAATCTGTAATTTTCTTTTAGCATGTTAAATTTATAGTTAGGCTTTCTGAAACACACACTTTTCTGCCCTTTCACTTTCCAAAATGCACACAATTTGCATAAAGCCTCTGATGAAAGGACAGATCCTGTGTCATGCTTTGCTTGTGACAGAAAGATTAAAAGGTGTTTAGTGGCACAGATAAACTATTTATAGCAGCCTTTGTTGAGTGATAAACCAGTTACTGACCATTTTAGGAAGCTTTATAATGGGAGAATATCACCCAAATTTTCACATGCCACCTCCCCTATCTGACCCATATCCCAAACACAAATGTCTCTTTCATATGTACAGTACTTTCTATCACTTATTTTAAAAGACTTGTAATGAAACCTTTCCATTATTCCTAAGAATAACTCCAGATTCCATTTACTGCATTTTATTTTCTTCTGCCTCTCTGAATTGTCTTCATCCTGAAGTGTTAGGTACATTTCTTGAAGTGGGATAGGTCATTAAATACCTCCTCAGGACAGAATACTTGTTCTTTATTAAGTCCATAAAGAAGCAATCAAAAAAAATGTGGAAAAGTACTTTTTCCCTGATAGGTCAAGGCGACCATCAAAGAAGCAGACGTTCTGTCTAACATCCTTCTTCCCTAGGGTGCATTCATGTTCACTCTACAGAAGTTGTAATACTAGGGCAGAAAGAACTCTGGCTTCATTTGATAAATTTCAAAGACTAAACAGAACTATTCTGTGTTATGGGAAATGCACAATGACATATTCTGTTAGATTTCTTTACAGTACTTTGAAAAAAAAGATCTTACTTTCTTAGGTTTTTTTATCATACCTTCATGAAATTATTTAGAGCAATGTGATCATATATTTTTAAGCAAATACACAGTTAACAAAGTTATGCTTTGTTAATAATGAAAAGATATTATAGATTTTTTCAGTAGTTTCTTGAAATAATCAGTCTGAAATCAAGCATATGAGGTGTTATATATGCTCTTACACTTTATATGAGAAAAGGCACTTTCCAGGTAGCATAACATTTGCACAGCTTCATCTCTCTGTATTATTATAAGGAAAAATCAAACTTCTGAGTTATGCAAGAAACTCTTTTAACAAAGTGTCCAAAATGCTAATTTTTGACAAATTTTAGAACATTTTTAAGGAGTATGTAACAGTGTGAGAGCACATACAGAACTAGGAATCTTGTAAGAAACTTGTAAGAGTGGAAATCTTCCCCTCCTTTTATGAACAGGAAACTTAGGAAGGATGGGAATAATACAGAAGGAGTACAAACAAATAAGTGGAGGGATTGGCTCAACCTTGGAGAAATCATAAATAATATAATAAAACCATGGGAAAAATGAAGTACGTTTGATCCTACAGACTCTTGGCTGGAAAGAAAACAAAAAAAGAATTAATATTAAATGAGCATTTACTTTTTTGTTTTAGTAAAGCATAGAAGCGAAGGAGAACAAGTAGTTATTTATAAATCTGTAGCACACAGTAGCTGAATGGCATAATTACACCACAGTGATAGCACAAATGAAATCATTTTCATTACATTTATTAAAGAAAGCTTTGAAAAAGGGCAAAACCAAAAGACTGAACAGATGCAGGAAGTGAGTATATACCCATTTGCATGAGGAACCAAGCAACCAGGAAAATTCAAAACTGGGAGAGAGGAAAAGGACTTTGATAACAGAACTGTATTTTGTTGTGATACTTTCTGAATGGCAATGAACCTGAGAGTAAATGTGACAGAAATTGTACAGAATCCCTGAACTGAGTTGCCCTCAGGGCATACAAAATTGGGTGATATATAACAGTAACTATAGTGCAGTAACTATGCAGGATGCTTGATAAGTGACAGGTATACTAGAGACTTTAATTAAGTAAGCAGGAGTGCATTTCTGCCAACTACTGAACATTTGATATGGCCTAATAGCAGCAAATCCCTCTTACTCACTTTTTAATGACAACAAAAATGTTCAAGATGTGTTTTTAGCTTTATCAGAGGCACCAATTAGCTGTTTGTGGTGTCTCTTTCTCCACTGTTTTCAAGAACAATTGTACCAATAGAGCACTTAAAATGCAGAGTTGGCAGGAAATAGAACAATAGCTGCAAGCAAAAAATATTACAAAGCATAAAGACATTATGTGGGTTTTGTCCTCAGTGTGGTGTCTCTTGCACAGGATTTTTCTTATTTTGCTGTGAGGAAGAAATGGAAGATAATTTAAGTAAAAAAACCTCCAAGATTTAGGAGGACACTTGTAAGTATTTTGAGAGGTCCAATGTCATTTTCTTAGTGCAACTTGTTTGCTTTTAATTTTAAAAAAAACAACCCAGGGGCTCTTAAATTCTCTTGAGGAAACTTATGAAGAGTATGAAATCTCACAAAAATACAGTGATACAGTTGTTAATCTGTTCCTTTTCCAGATGACTAGTTCACAGCAGGATGTTTCGGATGTTTAGAACACCTGACAGTATGGGGTGTTTTTTTTCAGCAAACTTAATATAGTATAAAAGCCCTAAGATTTTAGGGCTCATTTTGCTTAAATTAGTATCTTCTCTCACACATTTTTAGGATACATGAGCAGAAACATTTGTCTAAGGCTGAAATCAGATTCTCTCTCATCTTCCTATTTTAAATTCATTTGTTCTCCAGTTTTATCTAGGACATCATGTTTAATAGTTGATATGGCATCTACAACTATGTTATAATGAAAATTCTTTTAAGTTTTTTTAAAAATTCTAAGGCAAAAATTCCATGCAGTGTGCAGAAGGTACTTCTATTTGTTGCTATATAGACCTGCTGTAAAATTGCTGAGCTCCTTCAATTCTTGAGTAACAAACTACAGTCAATGTTTAATGTGTTGGCTTCACATTAGTTTGTTGCATTTTGTCATACTACCCTTCTCCTTTCTATTTTCCCAGATGAATAATAGCAGACATCTCTAAGGGAATTCTGTATGAGGGCTGCGACAAAGAATCTCTACTTACTCAGAAGTTGTTTTGTACCTCTGATTACAACTGACACCTACTTATTCTGCTGTATTGTGTTCAACAGTGGAGAGTGCCAGAACTATGCACAGTGCACAATACTATAAAATTGTCCTCCATTTGGTCTTCCATCACTAAACCCTGAGCACACTTTCAGAAACTGATGCTCAAATCAATCCTGCATAAAAATTGTGATTGCCCATGTACACTTGCAATGTCTGCTCCCATATCCCTTTTTGTTTTGCATCTACTAAGAGTGAATTGTATTTGTCATTTTTTCACTCCATTACTAAAGCAATATAATATCATTTTGCTTACCTTTTGGCTGTGTTACCAGCTTTCTTGAATGGCTCCTCTCCACTCTCTTTGCCTAATATGTTAAAAATTATTACAGCACAAGTTAAATCATAGTACGAACACCTTTGGCTTTATGCAGATAACTTCCCACCTCTTCTGGAACTAAACAGTGCCTACTTAAAATGTAAACTTTGTTCTAAGAAAAGTATCTCCACACTTACCACATTTCAAATAATTACTGGAATTTTGGACCCATGATGAGTGTGTTTTCTGGCTGGGGAAGTGATAGAATAACTTTTTTCTAAACTCCAGGTGAAAAATTGAGTAATTGATATACCGAGGAACTAATTTGACACAAAAAAATATTCAGGTTAAGTATAGTCTCTTAAACATTTTGAGGATTTTTGCAACTGAATGTGACAAACACTGCACTAGGCAGTTTTAAACAAACAACCTTAATCTGTAATCAACAAAGACAATGATACCACTGTGCTTTATAATTGTATTAATCTTTCATGAATTCTGGGTTAAAAACAATTAAATATTTCCACTGAATCTATCAAAGAAATAGTATCTTGTATTTGTTGTCTCTGTATTTCTGTTAACTTTGTATAGGATATTCCACAAGGTGGAATATTCAGAGTTGTACAAAAAAATTGAAAAACCATCAAAGAATAATGAGATATTCATTTAGTTATATTGATTCTAGAAACCTAGTTGATGGCAGTGGAGAGACAGACATCAGCAATTAAGTTAGACCAATGGCATCTTGATTCTACTATGATTTTCAGTGACCAACCAGAAAAAAAATCATTCCTGTAGGAATTGTGATAATGATGTTTATACTGTGTAAAAAAAATCTTCTGCATTCATGTAGGCATTAATAAATAGGAATAAGCATTTTCAGGAGCAGTTTAAGATGCAGAGAAGTTACCAGAACAACAAATTCTGATGTTAAAAGAATAGCTTTTTTCTTTTGTAATAGGGCATGTTTCAATTGAAGAGTGTGAAATATATAGCATATAACCAACCAATGTACTCTGTGATTAACAAACATCCTTCAGTTCCTGCTGTAATGTAATGAAATATAATCAATGCTACATGGCATGCATTTCAGTTATATTTTCAGAAAGGTACCATTTTCAGTTTTAAAAAAAATAGCAGACTTAGTGTTGTTTGGTTTCAAGCAATTATGTGTTATCATGTGACTATTACTGGAACTCACTCGTCTCTGAAATGTTACAAAACTAAAATATTAGAAGTTCACCCTAAGGTAGTGGGTTTTATTAAAAAAACAATATACTTAATATGGGTTAATTTGGCATATGTATGTTATTCTGCAAAAGAAAACATACATGTGTATTTCCTTCAGTTTATTTAGGATTCTTTCTGTTGCAAGTCTTGGCATTTTAATTCCAGACATTCATGGTTTCAATACCTTCTCATAAGAGGTATTTTCTCATAAAAGACAGCTTCTATTCCTGAGATTACTGTCTAATATAAGTCCTCTCCAGTGGACAAACTGCCTTAGCCAGGAGGGTCCTCTTTGCAAGGAAATTCCAGGGAAACCTTTGAATTTTATCTAGACTACACTTTTACTAGCATTCTTAATTTTCCAAGATAGTTGTATTCAATTAACTTCATCACTGAAGGTCTTCTATGAGTTTAAGTTGTGTTTATGCCAGATTTCAGAAAATTAGAAGAGGGTTTTGGGGTTTTGAATTATTTCTCCCCAAAATGAACAATTTCTGAACAGCAATATTAGTTCTGTAAAATCTCCAGACTCTGATATTAATTTTGAAAATACTATAAAATGTAATTAAATCTAATTAAAGACAAGGAAATGGAATTTCAGAATGTGGTTTGAATGCTGAAATAGCAACTCTTGTTCCTCAGTGATGTTCAGAACACTGCAGTGCAAGTGTGAGTAAACTAACCAGTAGCTAATCTAGAAAATGGTTTTAGAATTTAGATTTCTAAAATATATTTCATGTTCTAAATTTATGGTACTACTTGTACTGAGTCATTCCTAGGACTTTGCCAGCTTTGGTGTGCCAAGTGTAGAAAAGGCTGTCTGAAAACACAGCAACTTTATCAACTCTGCAAGTTTCAGTGGAATTGTGGCTGGCTGATTCTTAATATCCTTGCATGTATTTAATCTTATAAATACACCTGAATGAATTCACTCCGCCCTTTTTCTAGTGGAAGAGAAGAGGAGGCGGTTTTAATCTTGTAAGTAGGTCTTTCATGTAGTAGAAGGGCTGGAAAATGTATCTAATTCTTTCAAAATTAGTTTTCATGTTTGTCTTTCTCTAAAAGACTCCAAAAGAGAAGTATTAGAAACAAATGTAGTTTGAAAAGGTTGCTTTGAAATGACAGCAATTTTGAAAAATATGTAATCACTCACATGAATATTATTTAAGTAACACAGTGTTCTGAATGCTAGGAAGGAAATATTTACAACCTCAACCCTCCCAAAAGGATTTTAACTGTACTTTTAGACAAGTCAGACATACCTTTCCTTTTGTGAACTGTTTCATGTGACTTTGACTTGGTCTTTCATTAAATGACTGACTCAAACACATAAAAAGATACACAGAGAAATTGAATAATGAAATCTGTAGATTTAACAGTATATTTTTTATTGGAAAAAGACAAACAAGCTTAAATTGATGACGGTCAAACAGTGAGAAACAACAAAGTCCACAGTGAAAATTCAAAACATCCATTCTTATGAAGACTTTGCTTATTTCAGTAATTTGTCCATATTGTAGCTACCAATAAGCAAGCCCAGTAGGCAACAAAACATGTTACTAATGTAAATGAACTGCTTCTCTAACAGAATTCCAGAGAAATTCCTAAGCCATAAAATAAAATAGCAGCTGTAAATACTTGAAGATTTTTACTGTAAATGTGCGGATTAGATAATGAAGACACCTTTGTATGACACAGGACAGAATTACAGGGATTAATATATATTCATTTCCCATATGTAGTAATCGGTAGATGAAAATGTGTAGTCTGATGAAAAAAAAAAAATCAACACAAGCATCTCCTTCCCTCAAATAGCTAAATCAAATAGCACCTGAAATTAAAGTCTTTTGAGTAATTACTAAAACTCACAAAATAGCTTGCATAAAGAACAATCATCTACAGTTGATTGTAGTTGATCTAGTTTTCTATTTATTTAAGTATAGTGGTTTTAATCTGGATAATATAACCACGACTACAATTTTTTATTTTAGTTTTCTTCTATCCCTTCATAATTGCTCCAAATCTAACAATAAAGAGATTTTAATGAACTAGTGAAAATACAGTGCTGGGTGATAAAATACAATTGTAATAATAAACTAGGTACTAAGATACTTCAGATGACATGATATCTCCTATTCCTCATATTGCAGTTAGGAAGATAATTGATACTTTTCCAGATTATACTTAGAATTTGGAAGATTTACTGGACTTTATGGTTACGCATATCATATTTTCTTCCATCCACAGACATAATACCATATTATGTCCTAACTTCAAGGTTAAACCTTGTAAGAGGTTTCCTTCATTCTTTCTGCAGTATTTACCCAGATGTCACATCAACTCGTATTCTCTCATTCTTTATATTGTATTAATTGTAAATAAATGCAAGCATAAGCAATTTTTGAAATTATGAAACCTAAACTCACAGACTTGATAATAGATAAATAAGGCATATGTGTGTAGACAGGACCGTCTTAAAAGTACTATAAAACTAGTTCTCTGCCATAAAAATAGCATCATGGTGAACAAAACTCTCATTACAGCACAACTCTTTAAGTCTCACAAACAGGAACACTTATTACTCTCTGCCATCTATCTCATTCTTTGTAATTCAATAACTAGGATGTCAAGCTTTTTAAAGTTTAAATACTTTATAATTTGCAAAATATTGCATCACAACTGTCCAATGTGATTTGCTGTCCACTAAGATTTAGATCAGATCTTAACTTAGGAAATGTGCAATTTAGCATTTTGAAGCTCACAGCGGTTGTTGGGAAAATACCAGTTACTTCATAGAGAATTTTAATTGTCACAGAAATTTTGGTAAGCCTCAATGACACAGACAGAATTTCTTTGTATCATTGTTGATCAATAATAAAATAACACCTCTGCATTTTTAAGTTCATTTAAATTGCAAGTTTGACCTATCCCTGTGCCTAGGATGAATATTTAAAAAAAACACCAAACTCTATAGGGCTTTAAGGCTTTACAATTTCAACTCCTCAGTAGAAAATCAGAGAAAATGAATCTGCAGTGGATATCTCCCTCATCAGTGAAGATGACTAGACTGGCATTGCAGCATTTCAGCTGGTACTTCAGTTTTCTGTGTTTAGCACACTATGTTCCCTCACTACCTACCACACTGTCATACAAAGTAATACCCTGTTGGAAAACTGCTATGAAGCAAAATTTCTCTTTGCCAGTAAGAACTATGAGCAGAATAAGAAAGTACGCTCAGGGAAATTATTTGAAACTAGGAATAGTTCATGGGAGGTAACTAGTAATAGTGAAAACAAGCATGCCATGAAGAAACAGAAATGTGTAAGTAAAGTAATTAAGGGAGGAGATTAAAAAAAATAGCTGTGCCAGCTAATTACATGATGCAGCTTACCAACAGCATTCTTTGATTTACTGCACATATACAACACTAAAATAGTTAATGTTCATTATTACATCTTAAGTTAATGCTGCCAAAGTCGTACAGAGACTTTCATTAAGCAAGTTCTGAATACCACTGGAGAAAAAAGCTTGAAAATAATAATGGCCTCAAATGTACTGTAAGGTAAATATGACCATGGAAGAGAATGAATCATGTTTCCTGGTACCAATAATTCCACCTCCAGAGAATGTACACATACTTGCAGTGAAATTAAGTATCTGATTTACAGTCAGACTGTCACAGTTTTTACAGATTTCATGTTTATCTCAAATCATTTCCAACACACCATAGATATCCTTGGACATATCAGAACACTGAATCATTTTGTTAGATAACCATTTTGTGATTGTTTAATGCATCTGCATGTTTATATGACTTCATTTTTTTAACTAGTGTGACAGTAAGTTTTTTGAATGAAAACATGTAACACAAAGATAGGGTGAAATGACAACTACCTCAAACAAGCAATTAAGTTCATATTCTAAGAATCTTTAGTATTTCATGGTATTATCATAGCTGTAAAAAATTTACAAATTCCCGAATTTGTATTACTGATCAGATGATTATTCAATACCTTTCTAATCCACAGTACTGGCAGGTATTTGTTTGAACTTAGGTAGTATAAATCAATGGCTAATTTAAACCATCAAATCATATGTTTTCATAATTTTCCTAAATCAGTTCTCTTTTTAGCTGTAATCAAAAAACAGCACTTGTAGTATATTGAAGCAAAATGCTTTAATTTTGCTCAGTACACAAAATACATTTTTAAGAAATATATTCTTTGCTGACAAAATAATCCAGCAAAATAAATTTTTGTACTGTGAATTTATAGCTAGAGATTCCTTTTAATTTTTTGCTCCATTCTTGCTGATTTAAAATATTCCATCAAAACCAACTTTTAATGTATTTTTGAACATAATCTCTCTGAATGCTAGAATAAGATGTGTATAATGACATATGGAAAATCTTGGGTTTAAATATTTCCCTAAGGGAATCTGTGAACACTTTTTCAGGTGAAACTATAATAATTCTATATTTAAGAAATATCCAAACAGACTAGTTTCTTCTAAAACTTATCATTTAATTATGGAATCATAGTCACCACGTTCAACCATTAACCCTACATTGCTAGGACACCACTTAAAGCATCGCCTAAAACAGCACATTACCTTATAAATACCTCCATGGTATTAGCATGGGATGGTGACTCCACCACTTCCCTGAGCAGCCTGTTCCAATGCTCTTTGCAACCCTTCCTATAAAGTGTTTTTTCTAATATCCAACATAAATCTGCCTTGGCCCATGTTGGGGCCATTTTTTTTTGTCCTATCACTTGTTACTTTAGAGAAGAGACCAACTCCCATCTCACTACAGGTAGTTGAAGAGAACAGTAAGGTCTCCCCAAGTCTCCTGTTCTCCAGGCTAAATTCACTCAGTTCCGTCAGCTGCTCTTTATAAGACTAGTGCTCTAGACCTTTCACCATCTTCACTGCCTTTTCTTGGACATCAACATAATTAATTACCAATCACTTTACTGGTTAATAAGAGTTTTTAGAGAAAGGTTTGAAAGAGATGAATTATTAAAACACCTTTCTAGGACTTTCAGGTGCTGATGTAATAATTTAATTACTGTAAAGCCTCTCTTATGTTTTCAGTTGAATGCAGTGTAAATAATATTTCACTGATCAATTTAGAAATAATGCTTGTCATAAGGAGCTCTAAGTTCCTTCAATATTTATGACTGGAAAAAAAAACTCCAAAACATAGAAGTAAACTACAATGAAGTATAGCATCATACAATTACTACATTTGAAACCCTGGACTGTATTATGGTCACATTCAGAAGGATACCACTCTTGCCAATGGGATAGGTTATACATATAATATTTCTATCACTCCCTTGGCTTCCATTCCATGTCTTGGTCTTCTTAACCTTGTCTTACACTTGTCTTCCACTCCTGCAGACTTGCTCCTTCCCTAAATCCACATTGCTCTTAATTTTAAAACTACACATGCTTTTTCATTTATTAGCTGAGTGAAAGTAAAGGGGACAATGAAGTGAACAGCTTCCACCTTGTCTTTACAGTTCCTACTGAATGCTTTGCCTTGATACTGGCTTGATACTCTTTACTCTCCAAGAGTGTGTGTATCACTAGGAAAGAGTTTTCAGTTACAAAGCAATGTTCTATTCAGTCTCAAAGGTATGGTGAAAAAATGCATGCAGCCATCACCTCCATCCCAGGAAACATGATGGAACAATTTGTCCTAGACGCTGTCTCTAGGCACATCAGGGACAAGAGGGTCATTACGGAGAGTCAGTATGGCTTCACCAAGGGGAAGTCATGCTTGGCCAACCTGATAGCCTTTTATGAGAGCATAACCAGGTGGATAGATGATGGCAGAGCAGGGGGTATAGTCTATCTTGACTTCAGTAAGGCATGTGACACAGTCTCACATGGCATCCTTGGGGCCAAACTGGGGCAGGTGGAGTGGATGATTGGGTAGTCAGTTGGATCGTGAACCAGCTGCAAGATAGAAGCCAGAGAGTGGTGATTAATGGGACAGAGTCTAGTTGGAGGCCTGTATCTAGTGGGGTGCCCCAAGGGTAAGTACTGGGACCAGTCCTCTTCAATCTGTTGATTAATGATTTGGATGAGGGATTAGAGTGCACTGTCAGCAAGTTTGCTGATGACAGAAAGGTGGTTGACATCGCCAACACCCCAGCAGACTGTGCTGCCATTCAGCGACCTGGAGAGCTGGGCAGAGAGAAGTGTAATAAGGTACATACAACAAGGGTAAGTGTAGAGTTTTGCATCTGGACAAGAGCAACCCCAGGGACCAGTATATGTTGGAGACTGACCTGTTAGAGAGATCAGTGAAGGAGAAAAGGACCTGGTAGTCCGAGCGGACAGCAAGACGACTTTGAGCCAGCAATGTGCTCTTGTGGCCATCCAGGGACAACAGCATCCTGGGGGGGATCAGAAAGGGGTTGATCAGCAGATCGAGGCAGGTTCTTCTCCCCATCTACTCTGCATTAGTGAGGCCACATCTGGAGTATTATGTCCAGTTCTGGGCCCCTCAGTTCAAGAGAAACACAGAGCTGCTGGAGGGTGTCCAGCATAGAGCAATGAAGATGATGAAGGAAATAGAACACCTCCCTTATGGAGAAAGGCTGAAGGAACTAGGTCTCTTCAACTTGGAGAAGAGGAAGCTGAGGGGTGACCTCATTAATGTGTATAAATATGTGATGGGTGGGTGTCAGGAGCATAGAGCCAGGCTCTTCTCAAGGTCATCTAGTGATAGGAGAAGGGGCAATGGGTGCAAACTGGAAGGGAGGAGGTTCCATATAAATATCACAAGGAACTTCTTCACAGTTTGGTTAATGGAGCATTGGAATAGGCTGCCCAGGGGGGTTGTGGAGTTTCCTTCTCTGGATACGTTCAAGACCTGCCTGGTTGTCTTCCTGTGTGACTTGGTCTAGTTGACCCTGCTGTGGTAGGGGAATTGGACTATATGATCTTTCAAGGTCTCTGCCAATCCCTTATGATACTATGATTTTGTGATTACTATGTTACCTTTAAAATATGAAAGCAGTATCAGTGCTCAGTGGAATACCTATTTGAACATGTCAGCATCAGAAAAAAATCATATTGTAGAGAGAAGGTTGGAAAAGTTGATTTACATTCAGTAACAATTTTTGAAGTGGGGGTATACACTGAATTTCCACCTTCATTGATGCTATACAAGGTACTGCGTAATACAAATATAATGGGAAACCTTGCCATACTCACAATCAGAAATGTAACGGGGAAACAATTTTAGTGAAATGGTTACAGAGTTGTGAATATGTTAAGTAAGGACAGGGAAACATGCAGTTTTAGTACAGAAGACCTTCAGAAATAATTCATTTTAGAGAAGAATAATGGGTATAAACCTGAACATGGAAGGGTCCACCTAAACATGAGCAGACACTTTACTGTGTGGGTGATGGAGCCCTTGGAACAGCCTGCCCAGAGGTTGTGGAGTTTCCTCCTCTGGAGACTTTCAGCACCCCTCTGGATGCAGTCCTGTGTGGCGTGTCCTAGGGGATCCTGCTCTGGCAGGGTAGTTGGACTTGCTGATCTCTAGAGGTCCCTTCCAATCACTAACATTCTATGATTCTATCATTTCTCTCATGTGTCTGCTTCACTGGCAATAAAACAGCAATAGCAAAATTTCTTCACATGGAAATCGTCATTAGTAGCTGCAAAGTATGGCAATGTCTGCAATGTATATTTGCAATGAAAAGTTCTTTTGCAATGGGAAACAAATTAAGGTCTTTACACTTAAGAGTGCAATGGACAGTTTCAAAACCTGGTCTGTTTTATGTACTAGGGAACTGCTGTTCATGATTCAACAAAATTGGCGAAGCAGAATCTACCTAGGTGTAATGAGTTACAAAATATACTTATGAAACTAGAGTAAAATAGGTTTCTACTACTTTGTCACAGCTTCCAAATACTTTATGCAACTTCCTATTTCATTCCAGTTTTCTAATAGAGCTTTAGACGTCATAGAGCAAATCACCTGTTTTTATAGACATGTTACTTTCCTGTGGCAGTACATGTTTGCTGTGCATTTTTAGGAGTCAACATTTCAGTGAAGAGTCAGTTCTACAGCCACGTTTGAAGGGCTTTATCCTGCTAGAACCAGTCACAGGAACAAAACAAGTCAGAAAGCTTGGTAAAAAAAACCAAAACAAATACAAATTGTAGAAATTATATCTGAAATAGCATGTCTGGACACAGACTAACTCAAAGTTAAAAAATGCTTTTAAAACTCCTCCACACAGTATGCCTATGTTAAGAGAACTATAATCATGGTAATTTGGGTGCAAGGGCATCATTAACTAAAAAAGAAAAAGAAGATATAATTAAAAGTTCAGATGTTTTCTTAGTCAGGAAACAATGCTTTCTATTTGAAGGGCAGCAGGAAAATTTCATTACTGAAATTTTCTTCTCACAGCAATATAACCATCTCTGTAATAAAAACCCTCTACAGGTGATCATAGTAATAATAACTTCCATCTAAGATGGTTTGAAGACAACATTGTGACTGAACTGTTTTATGCCAAAACATTAGCTGAGTTAATACATAGTTAATATATGTGAATATTAATCACCAGCTTAGACTACTTGTACCTGAAAATGTAATAGTTATTATGTTCAACAAATGCTATTTTCTAGATAGTTCAGCACAAACCAGTGAACCAACTCTTCTTCTCAAAACATTACATAGTTAAATTTCTGGGATGCCATGTACTGCATATTGCTGGCTTCATTTCATACATGCTTCTTCTGAAGTTTGAGATTCTTTCTGAGGGAGTATTAAATACGTCAATCTAATCAGCTCTGAGTCTGTTGAAGTAAGTAGCAGAAACACTAGAACTTAACTGGCATACCCCTATGTTACAAGTAATTTTCTCTGTGGACAAGAGTTTTCTCAAGTTCATTCATTATTACTTGGGGTTGTAGAATAATTTATTAATTAACATACTCGACACAATAATAAGAATCTTCATAGAATAATAGAATGCTTTTGGGTTGGAAGGGATCTTCAAAGGTCACCTAGTCCAACTCCCCCATACAATGAGCAGGAACATCTCTAACTAGTTCAGGACACCCCATCTAACGTTACCTTAAATGTTTCCAGCAGTGTTACTCTCTGGGCAACCTATGCCAGTACTTACCTTCATAGTAAATATGTCTGCCTTATATTCTTATACCCTTATACCCGGTACTTACTCATCTTCATAGTACAAATATCTTTCCCTTGCCTGGTTTAAGTCTACCCTCACTTAGTTTAAAATCATTACCCTTTGTCCTGTTGGACAAAGGTCTCCACAGAGACCTTCTTTTCTTGGGGGAATATCTAGGAAACCTTTGTGTCACTAATTGTGCATTCTTGTCCAATAATAGGACACAAATAGGAATGATGTAAAATTCACATCAAAAATCTTTTTTAAAATTTCCATCTCATCTCAAAAAAACCCACCAAACCCACAAGCAGTTAAAAGAGCAAGGATCTAGGTACCAATCGTCAATCTTTTTATGCTAACAGAAACAGTAGTCTAATTTTATACTTTTCGCCATTGCCTCAGATCCATAGAGCCTCATTGGTTTAGAATCAGAAGAGAAAATCCAGAACACCAAGAATCATTCACATTTATTTTTGCATTTCAAATAACAAAATGTGGGTAAACATTTACAGATTCACAGGTTCACAGGTTGGCAGGTTGAAAGGGACCTCAGGCATCATCTAGTCCAACTTCTTAAAGCAGCACACAGTTTAAATGAGCTGTCCCAGAACCCTATCATGCTGAGCCTTAACATTGTCTAAAGCTGAGCAATCTACCACTTCCCTTGGAGGACCACTGCATTTTCTAACAGCTCTTGTAGTGACAAACTTTCATCTTGAATCCAGTCGGAAGCTCTCCTGGAGCAACTTGTAACCATTCCCCCTTGCCTTTCCACATGACTCCTTGTGAAAAGGGAGTCTCCATCCACTTGGTAACCACCCTTGATCTACTGGAATATTGTGTTAAGGTTCCCTCCTAAGCTTTCTCTTCTCAAGGCTGAACAGACCCAGTTCACTCAGCCTTTGTTCATATGGGAAGTCCTCCAGTTGCCTGGTCATCCTGGTTGCCCTTGTCTGAACCCTCTCCAATCTATCTGCATATTTCGTATATAGCAGGGAGCAAAACTGAACACAGTATTCAAGTTGTGGTCTGACCAGCACTGAGTAGAGTGGTAAGACAATATCTTTTTCTGTGTTGGTGATGCCCTTGTTAATGTAGCTCAACATCCTGTTGGCCCTCTTTGCCACAGCAGCAGTCTGTTTGCTCATGTTGAGCTTACTATCCACCAAGACTACCACATCCCTCTCTATAGGGCTATTCAGTGTTTTTTTTAAAACTTTTTTTTATCTACCACCTCCCTGGACAGTCCATTACGATGTCTTGCCACCCTTTCTGTGAGGAAGTGCTTCCTAACATCCAACCTATACATCTCAAGCTTCAGGCCATGTCTTCTTGTCTGATTACCAGTTGCCTGAGAGAAGATCCTGAGACTCACCTGTCTACAACTTCTTTTCAGGTAGTTATAGAGCAAGATGAGCTCCCGCCTGAATCTCCTCTTCTTCAGGCTAAACAATCCCATCTCCATCAGCCTCTCCTCATCAGACTTTCCTTCCAGTCCCATCACCAACGTCGTTGTTCTCCTCTGGACCTACTCCAGAGTAGTCCATTATGTCTGTTGAAGTGAGGGGCCCTGAACTGCACACAAGTTTTGACTCATGGCAAAGTCAAAACATTTGAAAAAATACTGCAAATCTCAGTGAAGTCCATCATTAGATAAATACACTAAATATAATTCCATCTTTAAAATGATGTGCCCATGAAATATAATAATGCCTCCCTTTGCCTTAGTTTGAAGATTNATTACGATGTCTTGCCACCCTTTCTGTGAGGAAGTGCTTCCTAACATCCAACCTATACATCTCAAGCTTCAGGCCATGTCTTCTTGTCTGATTACCAGTTGCCTGAGAGAAGATCCTGAGACTCACCTGTCTACAACTTCTTTTCAGGTAGTTATAGAGCAAGATGAGCTCCCGCCTGAATCTCCTCTTCTTCAGGCTAAACAATCCCATCTCCATCAGCCTCTCCTCATCAGACTTTCCTTCCAGTCCCATCACCAACGTCGTTGTTCTCCTCTGGACCTACTCCAGAGTAGTCCATTATGTCTGTTGAAGTGAGGGGCCCTGAACTGCACACAAGTTTTGACTCATGGCAAAGTCAAAACATTTGAAAAAATACTGCAAATCTCAGTGAAGTCCATCATTAGATAAATACACTAAATATAATTCCATCTTTAAAATGATGTGCCCATGAAATATAATAATGCCTCCCTTTGCCTTAGTTTGAAGATTGTGACCAGCATCATGTGATTGTCCCCTTAAAACATACGCACAAAATCTGGATTGAAATAGATAGTGAAAATCAACCTGCTCAGCTCATTTGGAAGACAAAAAGAATACACAATCCCCTAAATACAGATGTAATCTTGAGAACAGAAACCTTAGAAGAATTCCACAGATAAATGACACTATTCTGAATTGCTCTGCTTATAATTGCTTTTTCCGTCCAGACATAATTTTCAAAATTAGGCAATGTAAATGGAAGAAAATTATTCAGAAAGGAGATATTAGGTTAAAAAAAAGCAAATATTGTTTATACTTTGTGTTTAATATTTTGTTGATCATCACAAAAACCTGCCAAATGTCTGTGGAATTACACAGAGACTCAGGAAATTTTTACTGGGGAAAAAAAAAAATATGTAAGAATGAGTAATGATTATTTCTGGATTTTTGTAATTGTATTTTTTTTCCTAATGTAACAAAAATTATTTTTGAACTACCTTGGATACTTTGGAAGCTACAAATTGTCTGAGGGAGGTCCTATGCATAGAAACCTATGTGAATGGTTCAAGACAGGCTACAATGTTACAGTTTTAAAATCACATTTCTAGACTAAGCTGGGATGAAGATAAAATGAGTGTGCCAAAAACTGAGTAAAACTCTTTTTCTCAGAGGACGGAAGTAACTTACAGGGAGAGAGGTCCCTATAACAAATTTTTCATACATGGGTTTTTTTTAGTATTTTTAATTTTTTTTTTTCCTGAAGCAACTAAGAACTATGTAAAAACATAAATTAATATAAAGTATGGGAAAGAAAGGAAAAAGAAAGAAACAAAAATTATCTGTAATACTTTGAATGAAAGTTCCATCATTTATCAAGCATTACAAGGGACAGTGATTAAAGAGAAGTGAAAAGACTTTTAACAACTACATTTTAAGTATCAGTAACATGATTCAATATTGCAAATAAAATATAAGCTCTCCATTTACAATATTTTTCTGTTGATAAAATCTGTTTGAGGTAGAAAAATCTCATTGGAGATGTGACAATACTTTAATTTGATCAATTTGACGCTACACTTGATCAAATGCTTGGAAATAAAGTATAGAGAACAAATCTGTACTAAAAAGATAATCTATATGTCTAATAAATCTTGCTATTTTATTCTGACCACAGAATAAAATGATCTCTTTGTGAACAC
This sequence comes from Upupa epops, assembly GCA_013397515.1. NCBI lineage: Eukaryota > Metazoa > Chordata > Aves > Bucerotiformes > Upupidae > Upupa > Upupa epops. The sequence continues at coordinate 19,378 of VZRI01000320.1, forward strand.
CCAGGATGAGACATTTTTCTTTTTTAAAATATTTACTCCATTAGTCATGTTCAGATTACAAAACTTCATTATTTTTTTTGAAAGTCACAAAGTGGGTTTTTTTCTATTACTGAACACACTTTTTAAGATTTAAAGTAGTTTGGTTTTCCTGTGACAGCTGCAGTCATTTTAATGCACAATGTCATGATAGGACAGCACAATAAAAATATAAAAAGCCAAGCTTGTTGCATATGTATTACTTGTGAGTAGCTGAAAGTAAATTTTGTCAATTTGTGAAGTTTAAAATACAGTTGGGATTACATCAGAGTTACCCTTCAGCTATTGTAAGAAAAGAGAAATGCATGTTAGATGAAACACTCTTTAAGAAACTTCATCGCTACTCCCCCTTTAAAGCTATTTTTTTCTCAGTGTCCTACTTTCTAGCTGCAGTTTACAGTAACTGAGCCATGGTATTTAATTCCTATAAAATGTTGCAAATGGTATCATTCATTAACTTTGGCAAAAATGTTGTCATTGATTTGAACCAGTGGATTCAACTATGTCCATGTGACCTCTGGAGATTGAGTCAGCATTGTTAAATAGAACATTCTGAAGATTTTTTTTCTCTTTTTGAAAATTTGCTTGTTGTGTTCGGGCATAAAAGCTTCATATATGGGGAAGAAAACTTCTTCCTATAATAAAAAGTGTAATCAAAGAAAAGATCAATGTTGCTTTTTATATTCTGGTATTTGAAATTGTAACAGCTAAGCATTGTAATTTAGGAAAATAGCGATGTCTCAGGAAATCTATTATTTTCTAATGCCATTCTTGTCGTACTTTAAATTATTTTGTACACTCTATCTTAAAGCAATCACATTAGACTTAAGTGTGAAAAGTTAATTAATCTATTGCATAAAATCTTTAAAAAAAATCTGTTTCATGCCATCCTCAAAAAACCTAAACCCACTGCTGTTTTCCCAATTCAGTTAGAAGGCAAAGGAAAAAAAAATTGCAGGTTTCTTTGGTTTTTTTTTTTTTTTTTTTGTGAAGATGGAAGGTCATGAGACAAAAATAGTGTATGGAAATGATCTGCAACACTGTGAATACCACTCTGTTAAATATAAGTGCCTAGAGCTCGCATCCCACAGTAAGATCTGGACATATGTGGGTGTTTGTTATATATGTTGCTATCTAGGCCAAAGTCAATTTTCAAGGGGAAGCAATGATTTCACTTGTGGAAATATTAAAGAGCATCAACACTCGCTTACAAAATGCTTTTGAACTTGCTCCAGTGACAGTTAAAAAGGCTTGCAATTTACTGACAAAGATTCTGGCTTTGGTCTTTCATCCCTGACTATTTCTTTTACTCTGTGGATTGGTGTAGAAAGAGGATAGAGGATAAAGGCAAAAAAAGGGAAGGTTTTGTTTGCAGAACTTCTGATCTCCTTTTATACAGAAGCCAATGGTACAGAGAAGCACATCTCTGTAGCAGATGACCATTTTATTCTTTCATTTGTATTGTACTCTACCCACAAGCTGCAACAGCACAATTTATAATGTCATAAGGACATGCTAAACTCTAGTATAATGCAAATTTCTTTGCATAGCTGAAATATAAGGAAAATCAGACAGCCACAAGAATCATGTAATTTAAAACTCAGCAATGCATTGTATGCTACTAGTCAAATGCATCTGTGTATCCCTATATTTCAGTAGGTGCTAGGGATGCCAGAACAACTAAAAAAGAAAAGACACAATTATAAGCATTTGCTAGGCGATGAAGTGATTGACCAGATTAATCACCTGAATCAGTTACTCCCAGCAGAGAAAAGAAATAGTGTCTCCACTTTTGCAACTTTCTTACATATCAATCTTTCATGCCCTCCCATAATTACTCTTTTTTTGTACAGAAGTGGATTCTAGTGTTACTGTTCATCTTCTCTGAGTCTTTCAATAATGCAAAATAATTGGATTTTATAATGCAAAATAATTGGATTTTACATTTTTGGACAGATTTTTGCTTTTAATACCAATTCAGAAAAGGTTCTGCTATGTCTGACTAGCTTGAGCATCTGTGACAAAAGGAGATACTCCTCAGATGATGACTGATTAAGTCAGAGTCTGTATACCTTGTGTTCCCACAGCAGACGTAGGATTTCATTAGAGTTGTTACAGGAGTAGCTCTCGCTACTGTGTTTACTATCTATTTTGAGATCTCTTGTTCATTAATTGTGCTTATGTTTAAACCTATTGATATTATTAGAGTACACAATTTTATGTGGCAAATAATTATGTAAATTTGTCTCAGGCGGTGTCAAGGCTGCTATACAGGGTGAAAAAAATTGGGTGAGGATAAGTTTATCCATTGATATTCTATGTGAATCAAAGTAGTGACTGATGTAGTTACATTGCATTCTACCCCACTAGAGAGTGGTAGTTGGAGCAGTGTGCATGTTTTCAATGTCAAATCACTCTACATCTATCAGGATTTCCTGAACAACTCTTCTGATGAGATGTTCATCTACACCATCTGACAGTGCTTGATCCTCTAAAAGCTATAATCTGATCTGCAGCAGTAAACTGCATATGCCAAGGCAAATACTGGCATGCATGACTTAGAATAAGTGAATCCATCAGGCTTGTAGAAAATAAATTACATGAAAGAAAATATAGTCTGAGGGCTTTTTTCAAGGCATTTGTAAAATGTTTCTTCTCATCCACTTTCTCATTGCCTTTAATGTCCAGGCACAAAACTTAATTAGTAGATAATCCCCAAGTGTCTCTGGAAGTCTATCTGAAATGAAATCTTGAAGAAAGCAGTGTTTTGTTTCTCTGGCAGTTTGGGGTAAATTTTTGTACTCTGAATTGTTCATTGGCATGTAAGTGTTGAAAAATCTTAAGGTAAATTATGAAATTTATGTAGAAATCATGGTGTGTCTTCACAAAGGCTTACCTTTGTGTGTGGAAAAGAGAAGCCATAAGGTATATTCTTCATCATGTAATATAGCTGTTATTCGTATCACATTCCTGTAGATTCAGTCACTTTTTACAGACCATATAAGTTCTAAAGGACATGTAAAAACCTTATTAGCTAAGACAATTGAAAACATAGTAGTAAACCTATTTCAACATTTTTTTATGGTTTCGCTATATGATATTGAAACTGCACATAGCAGAAGTCATGTGAGCTCAGCTGTGGAATGTCTTCTAAGGCAATGTGACCTACATATCATGTTCTAAAGTTGCATGTCATCACACATCCAGAGTGTCAAAAAATTATTGGAACGGGAATCTGACTACTTTGCCTAATTTGCCACTGTTCTTTCTCCATTCAAATTTTGTAATTTCTTTTTTTTTCTAGTTTTATTTCCTTAATAATATTTTATATCAGTTGCTGCATTTACTCATGATAAAATTTGCTTAGTCTTTTCTGCCTTGTTACAATCCAGACAAATGTATTTCCTATCTTAGGGTCTGAAGACCAGTAACATCCAAGGCAGTAAAAGTGACAATCAAAAAATTCTGCTGGGAGAGTTTGTATAGAACAGTTATATTTCACTTTATGCATTTACATAAATAGCTTTATTTTGACTTTAGAGAGAACATTTAAAATATAAACATAGCATTCATGTTAATGCATGTCCTTGTAGCCTTTGGGCAATGCTGTGCAGGTTTTAGTTATCTCTTTTATGTAAAATTTCTAATTTTGGCATTCTCTCTGTCAGATCAATGACTCAGAGGACCATTTCTGTGGCAGCACTTTCTATCCACATTTTTTGATACAGAACTTCAACTTTGATAGAGAACAAGTGGAGGATAAAGCTTTAGTATAAAATGACATACTGCCTTGGAGTCTTGATTTAGAACTCTGTTGTAGGACCCTAATTTAAATTTGCAGGTTACATGGTGCATTGATCTTTCCTTCCTTCCTTCCTTCCTTCCTTCGTAATTGTTACCTGCTGTTAGCTGTTATGTAAAGAAATATCAAAAGTTAACACTACATTTCAGTAAGTAGTTATGACAAGTAAGTTTTTTTTTTCTGCTGTTACTAAAATTTTATTATCTGTATGCCAAGAGATGAGACAGCCATCATCAGCAATTAATTCTTGCAAATCAATAAAATTCATAAATATGAAAATAACACATCCTTTTAGCTGTTTGGCTGAAATTGGTATATTGTGAAGGAGCTATTGAAAGGGTGAAAACCAGACTCCTAAAGAAAGCCACCTATAAATAGAGCTTGGCCTAATTCTTACTTATTCTATACTTGGTTTGTATTGCTTTATAAAATCAGTAAAAAAAAAATCACTCTTTGTATCATACATCAATCTAAGTAGGAATTTTCTGCTATAAACTGAGGAGGGTTATCTTGTCTGAATGCACAGAAAGTAGATCGTTCCACTGGACTTCAGTATTTGGAAAAAAATATATAAACTTTTTAGTTTTAATGTCTTTGCTTGAAAGTGAAATATTTTGTTTAGGAAAAAGCAGATTATTTTATGTTTATGTGAAAATATGTGAACAATACAAATTTAAAAATATGCAGTTTCCCACAAACAATAGACTATACCTCATGTATGGCAATTTGCCTTTTCAATTTTTATGTTGCATCAGAAGGAAAGAAATTGCTCCAGCTATGCTGCACCGTTTTCTACACCTAGTGGCAACATATCAGGAAACTAAATGCATATTTTACCATTCATTTCATTCTCCTAAAATTCTGATTTGAAATACAACCTCAACATCTGTCAATATTGTCTACCTAGACTTTAGTAAACTTTTGACAGTTTTCCACAGCATTCTTCTACAAGAGCAGGCCACATGTGGCTTGGATGGCTGTACTCTTTGCTGAGGGATCTATGGGCAGAACCAAAGACAGATGGTTAATGAAGTTGAATCCAGTTGACAGCCAGTTTCTTAGGGCTCAGGGTTTGTGTGTTTAACTTATTTATAAATGATACGAACAAGGGGATTGAGAAAGTTGGCAGATGTTAAGCAGGTAGGTGTGTTCACCTGTTTGAGGGTACAAAGCTATACCAAGCGGTCATGACAGACTGAATTGATGGGCCTAAGCTAATGGCATGAAATTCAACAAGGCCAAGTGCTGTGTTCGGCACTGGAGAACACAAGCAGGTGGTGCAGGCTTGGGGAAGAGTAACTGGAAAACAACTTGGGGGTTTTGGTTTGTAAACACCTGATATGAGCCAGCATTGTGTCCATAAAAAGGCAGAGAGTCCTGGTTTGTATTAGAATATTGTGGCCAGCAGGACATGGGAAATGATTGTCCTCCTGTACTGGTAAGGTCATAGCTCAGCTACTGTGTTCAATTTTGAGAACACTGATGTGCTGGTGTGTGTCTGAAGAACAGCATGAAAGCTAGTGAATGTTACAGAGTATGGAAGTCCTATGAGGACTGGCTGAGGCAATGAGGGTTTTATTTTCATTTATTTTGGAACAAGTCTCAGGGCAGCTACAACTACCTGGAAGTAAGTGTAATGAACTCAGTGTTTTCTCCCCAGTAACAAGTGATAGAACAAGAGGAAAAAGCCTCAAGGTTTTTCAAGAGGAGATGTATACTGGAGGTTAGGAAAATTTTTTTCACTGAAAGTTTATTAAACGTTGGATTAGTCTGCCCAGGGAAGTGGTGGAGTCCCTTGGAGAGATTTGAAAGACCTTACAATTTGATGCTTAGGGACATAGTTTAGGATGACTTGTGTGTATTGTTTAATGGTCAAACTTGATCTTCCAACAAAAATGATCCTGTGAATTGTGTTTACTTCGATAGCAGCTTACATTCAGAACTTAAAATACATCACATTGTTCCCATTCTATCTTTAAATGAAATGTAAAACAGCACAATCTATTTATATCTTTGAAGAATACCTCAGAGAATTACTTATTCCATAGATGAAAATATTCGCATTTCTGTGGCCATTACCATAAAAAATAATAATAAAAAAAAGACAAAGACTCATTTATCCAAGTCTGACAACTGGTAATCATTCTTTTGCTTGGTTTCTTTTCAAACACTTTACTCAAAAATATATTTACTTTTATTTATTGCTCCTCATCCAAACTGATTTATTTAATTGGTTAACAATTTAATAGTGAAAAATTAGAACCCTGAAATATCTAATGAGTGGGGATACAATTAACAACAAGCCATGGACTGTCTCTTTTATTATCATGCATTCAGATACTTTCATTACTTCAGATGTAAGTTGAAAGGGTATTTCAAGCTAAAACCCTTTGCTACTGTCTTAGATTGGACTTCACTAAACACTAGTGTGTATTTGCAATTCTGACATTTTTTTTCTTTCGCAGTCAACTCTGACATATCTACTAAAATGTAGAGGATATAATAACCAGCCTTCTAAGCATATTGTTACAAGAAATAAATATTAATGTCATTGAGAAGAGTCAAAGCTGGTTTATGGGAAACAAAAGAAACCAGGGCTTAATTACTTGTCATTGTTTCACCTTTCAGTATAACTGGTTTAGGCTTTACTTATTACCTGCTCTGTGCATATTTTAATGCTGATTCTCTGTTTGTTTATTGATGCTCAGGTCTTGCATATAGAGGCATTACAAGGATTTCTGGCTTCTTTCAAAAAACTTATATTGTTCCCTACATTACCTGTTGTATTTAATGCATCATTTTTTTCACATTTTATGACAGAACCCTGGAATATGCTCATTTATTTCATAAAAGACAATAAGTGGGAGCTTACAAACATAAGCTTTCATGACCTGATGTGAGCATAAATTAGTAAGTGCTAGAATTTTTACCAGTCTTTTCCCACTGACTTTGAGTACTTGCAGAATGTTCCTATGCTAATCTACTTTCTAGATTTGAACATCGAGTCCTTGTTCAGACAAATATTAACGTCCTGGGAATTATTCTGTTGTTGAGGTCTGTATATTTGGCAAAATATTGTTAAAAACACTTGTTTTGTTAGCTCATTTGGGACAGAAAATCTCTTCAACACTTTTTATGACACAAGTTAACACATTTAAAACCTTGTCATCTCATTGCACTACAACCAAGTGAGAACTAACACAACTTGGCTAACTCATTTGGATAACAGTGCATATTTTTGCTCCTTAAAATGATGCGTAACAGCCCAGTTCTAAAAGAACCCACATAAAGGTTAGGGCACTTAACAGAAATCAGACATCTAAGTTTCCTTTTCTATTATTCTGCTGGAGGAAAAGAGGCAGAAAAAGCTAGACACTTTACTGCAGAAAGTCTTGAAATGCAAGCACATAATTGGAGACATATAGAAGGAAAACACTTTCAATCTTTTCTCATGCAGACAGGTAAGTGCATTCTTGAATTCAAGATCTGTAAAAGGGGGAATAATATTACCATGCTAGCTGTAATACAAAGAACTGTGAGATTTCAACTATATGAAAAGCACAAAAAAAACCCCCTTTGCTCTGCTTTAATGCTGTTTTTTCTTTTGACTGATTTTGTACCATCACAGGTGTCCCATTTAGTCTAACAGCACATGCTTTTCTATTGTATAAAATGAAGGTATTAATTTTCTTTACCTAACCTGGACAACAAAATTTAACAAACTGAAGCTAGTAAGAACTTTGGTGATATGTTTATTAGTTGCTTTCTTCAGATCTGTTATAAAGATGTAACACAGGAAGAGACACTTAAATCTTTTCCTGGGGGTCACTGGAAGGGTCTACTTTTCCTGCTCCAAATGCATGAGTTTTAGATGTACATACCAAGACTGAATTAGTGTCCTCTTTTATTTTATTATTTTTATTTTTTCTAAGTGAAAGCAAATGCAAAATTGAGCTGCACAACAGTTATTTTTCCTTACCGCTCTCAAACTGATTTTTACTTTTCAAAACAAGTCAATCAGAATTTAATGTAATGATGTTTCTTTCAGCAAGATCATAATATGTTTGATAAACTTAGTTCAGATTTTTTACTCCTATTACCCAAATTTCTGCAGAAATATTTTGAGGTATGCTATTGCCACTGGTCACATTTCATAAATTGTATATGTCTTAAGAGTCAGAGTTGGGGTATTACAGATGTCTTATTTCATTTGCCTAGTTTCTTCAGTATGTGTTGGAATGAAAGGTTTTCTACTAAAACTGTGTCTACTGTAGCAGGAGAGACACTGATATGCTACAAGCGCTATTATTTTTGTAGTTTATTTGTTTTTAGTGTTTTGGGATGTCGTCCTGTTTTTTGTATTTTGTATAGGCTTTTAGAGCTACTGCTGCTCCAAACTGGAAGAACAGGCTATTACTCTTGTGCTTAACAGATGGCTTACAAATAGCCATATAAAAGGTGATTACCCTTATGGATGCTTTTTGTGAAAATTATTTGAACATTACTCTACCACCTTTATGACTTCTGTTAAACTTAAGAATTACATTAAGAAGTTCCTCCAGAGCTTCTCCTCTTAGTCATATATTTCTGAAATTGCAGATATCGTAAAATTCATACAATAAATTCCTCTTTGGTCTCATCAGGGTCCGAGTTACAAAACCTGTGTAAAGAAAGAAGATAAATAATGTAGCCATACTTACAGCAGAAATTCTGCATTCAGATGCTTGCATCACTATGTTTTTCACAAATCCACAACAAAAAGTTATTTTCTTGACTTTATTATAGTAGGGAACATAATAAATCAAGGAATGTCATGACAATATTTAAAAATTTTTGAGAGGTAAGACCACTAAAATTCTTAATATAATTTTATTGCTATTAAGAACATAATTTATCAACTACCTCTCCGTAATAAGTGTATTTAAGCCTAGATATTCATGAGCAGACTGTCATTCTATTCCACTGGCCCCTTCTTGTCATATATAAAGCAGAAAAAGAAACTGAAGACTGAGTGTTGAAGAGTAAGGAGCAATGTGCAAGCTTCCAAGGACACCTCATGTAATACTCTGGGAGGTGTCAAAGTCAAGCTTAAATCTGTCACCTTGACAGAACAGAGTTAGGAGGTCCCTGTAATCTAATTACATCAAGATCAGTAGATGAGTTTCAGTCTTTATATTCTTAAAATAATATAGACTGAATTTTCCTAGTTGTATATTTTAGATTTTTTCCTTCACAACATCCTCATTAAAGATTGATCAGAAGCAATTTCTTTACAATTATTTTAAAACTCTGTGATGTTTCAATTTCAGCATAAGTTTTTGGGATGCTTTTCATGCTTTTCATGTAACATATATAGCTTACAGATTAATTTATTCTAGCTAATTTTTTTTCTTTTGTTGAAACTAACACAAATGCAGATATATTTAGATCAACAAATTTGTTTTCATAGTAGCAGTAAATGGAAAAAGTAGCTACATCTATATCAATTTTGTCTTCTTGATAGTTGTCCATTTCTTATTTAGTCAGTAGGCTTATATTTTTAAAATAGATTATAGATCCAGAAGGAGGATTTTAATAAAAGGAATTTTTCAACTCTTCATCTTTTTCCCCTCACCTTGAAAGAGACCTGTTTTCTTTTAATGATTAGTATGATTTTTACCTACCTGTTACTCTAAATCTCTTCTACTGTTTGCACTTATAGACAGCTTGTTATTTTAAGGTTTATCCTTGACTCTTAGGCTTCACAAGAAAAAAATCAAATTCCACTATCACTTTGTCCCCATATTCAGCACTATAAATTAACCATTGTCTGAAATAAGATTTGTTCAAAGTGTATGCATATGTGTTTGTATAGATTTCTGTTAATTCATATTTTATGTCATCTCCTCCTTACTTGTTCTTTATAGTTGTATCTGTTTTTGTTTTGTGAAAATCCCATGGTTATCATGGGATATAGTTGTGAGCAGATGTTATCGTATGTGTGATTATGATTTTGATAATGTGGAAATTGTAACTTCATAGCTGAAACAACAAAACGACATAGTTATGTTTACATTTCTTTAAATGTTCTCCATTTCAAACAGTATTGTGAGTGAAACAGAGAAGGAAGTGCTTTTAAGTTGTACTTTACAGTGTACTTGTGCTTTACAGTTTACAGTTTGAATTAAATACAGAAAAAAAAAAATCAAAGACAGAGTATTTCTTTGGGTTTGCTTTGTTGTTTTTTCTCCCTATTTTCCAAATGAAATTGGTATGAAATTACATTTTGCATTTTCACTGAATCTTCATTTTCACATTTCAAGGTCGTTTATTTCTGGTACTGAATGAAGTATCAAATGAATGTAAGCAGTGATCTTAGTATTACAAGTTAACAAAATATTTACAAAATTAAACATCTAAATTCATAAAAAGCCAAATAGTATATGGTTACTGATGACCAATAATAAAGCTTTATAATAAGTAAAATTCCATTTAGTTAATATTTTAGCCAAAGAATACTAAGTTCATGAAATACCACTTGTTGATTACAAATATTCAGACCATCAATAAAAATCAGTCAAAAAAAGTTGTTCATGTTTGTTTGAGGATACTTTCATGTGTATGTGTTGGGGACAGGCTTAAAAGGCTGACATATTCTTCTTATGTGGCAATGATTAATCACTATGGTGTTTTCAGTTTTGATTCTTGTTCAGAATGTTCCACTTGCCAATTGTAAAACACTGGTGGTTTCCCTGGTCTTTCTGTTAGAAATATCAGAATAAGCTGAATGTCTTTAAAATTACTATGTGCAAAAATGAATTTAGAGGCAAGGTAATGTTTAACAGCTTAGCAGTGGTGCTTGGAGTAAATTGGAACAGTCAATTATTGTAGAACATCAGTGGTTTAGGCCACTGCCACAAAGACTGTACATATATACATCCTTTTCTGCCTACTATTCTGCCTAAAAATGTTTGTCAGCTAAGATTATGTAATTAAAGTCTTTGAACAGTTGACTGCACAGAAATTGCAGCAGTTTATTATTTATAAGAAACATAATTCTTGCTTTTGTGAAAAAAAAAAAAAAAGTAAATCACCACCACTACATCACCATACAGAATTATTTTAAGCTGACCCAGTTTCCTGTTCATCTAACATAACACTCTGGCAAAATAAAGAATTCAACATTTATGCACAGGTAGAAGAAAAATATTTATTCCAAAATACAGACTGTGTAACTCTGTGGGAGACATTGGTTGTCTGCAACTTTGCAACCCGACAGAATATGTAGAAGTTACTGAAAAAATCTTGGCAAACTTCAGTGTGAGCAATATTTTTAATGTCATGAAAGGAAATCAGTAAAGTTCTTTGAATAACACCCATTTTAAACATTAGCAATAAAAACAGTCATAATGTTTTTAGTTCAACTTTAAAGAGGTTTTTCAAGAGATTAGGAATTAGACAATAGCAATGTTTTTATTTTTTCACTGGACTTCACATTTTGCAAAGTCTTTAAAATAGATTTTTTTTTGTTGTTTTAAGCTGTTCTTTACATAATATACTGTTTTATGACTATTCTTCTTATAGATTGATAATAAGCTTTCTCAACATTCAGAATTCTAGAGTTGAGATACAGACAAATCCTCCATTACATATGTGTTATTTAATAGCAAAATGAGAAAAAATCCTCACAAAACTTAGAGTGAATCTAAGGGGAAAAGAATGCAGAAACTTTTTGTGGTGTAATCACCTCTGGAGTAAGCAACATCACACTATGCCATTCCCTTTGTGGTGAATTTCACAGAATAATTATCCCTTTTGTATTTTATAATGTATAATAATCATATCAACGTCAGTGCCTTAATCCGAACAGATCGGTTGTTGGTAATATTTCATCTCAGTGCCACTCAGTAAAAAACCCACACCATTAATTGAAAAAAACTGCAACTATATCTGATTTTGAGTAGGTACATACACCAACAAGCAATTGATGTTTGTCTTCTGCAGGTCCCAGCCTATGATTAAATCTTTTTCTTAGCACCATTATGATGAAATACAGAGTTCAGCTTCAAACATGAAGTCTGGGGTTGTCAGGAAAGGCATACTTAGAATGCTATTCAGTGTAAGGATCCTTATTGTATTATTAGGGCAATTTTTTTTTTTTTCTGCAGATGCAAAATATTCTTCATGTTTATCAGAGATTTCTTCTCTTAAATATATTCTTTGATTGCCTAGTAGCCCTGAATAAATCTAGTGGGTTTTGTAATATAGTCCTCAGCAGTTTCTCCATATAAACAAATGTATTTCAGTATGTTCTTACATGTGTTAATTCTTGTTAACAATTTTCTCATAAATGCTAGTTCTGTTACAAGCATTAATTTCCTGTGCAACTCTGTGCTACAGTGTTTATGGAATTTTAACATTACTCCATACAGGGTTGACAGTGGAGATATGCTACAGTTGCATTTCACTCTACCTTACCAATTTGTAAAATTGTAATTATTAGGAGGTTTATTCAACTGCTGAGATACCTTCTGGTGAAGCACTGCATTCAAGTACGAAAACCTTTGCAAAAAGCAAGTGAAAAACAGTCAGCAACTTCTAGGATTGCAATTTAATCAATAACAAAAGTTAAAGTCTGGAAGAGAGCTTAACAGTCAATGAAAAAGTCTCTAAAATGATAGATAATGTAATTCTTCCTCATGATTGGATTCTCTCATCTGGTACTACGTTTCAGTTTGTTTTTTGCCCTGAGCTAAAAGATCATGCAAAAATGTGCATGATCATTTAGCTTCTATGTAGGTATTGCTGCATAGAAGCACTGTCAGCATGTGGCAAGAAACTACATATTTTATGTTGATTTCTGCATGGTGTACACTATCTGACCTACAGAGTATCTGCAGAGAAATGCTGAGTATGAGTGACTTGAAATGTTTTTTATAGAAGTGTTTTAATTTGTGAAATTGACAGTTACTTGGAGGCATACATTTTGCTAAATAAAGGCAAATTTTCAAAGATAATCTATATAGAATAGACAAAATCATTACTAGTCTTTTAGAACATTAATTACAATTCTGTTTTTTACTTAAAAGGCACCTTACTAATACAGACAGCCATTCTTATTTGTCTCCTAAAACGGTATTTTATGAACGGTGTAATTTTGTTCTTTACCTTCAGATTATTTCTTCTGAAGTGTCTATGTATAGAATGTGATTCAAAAATTCTAATTTAGGATTTCTGTAATTAAAAAAGGTTAAATGGCTGGGGCACATGGGTGAAAACACCTGTATCTGAATGAATGGGAGAAAAGTAGAGATCATGCAGCACATGCTTGATACAAAGTTAAGAATTGCTTTGATATTGAGACAATAATCGTGTTATCACTGTATTGGCTACTATATTAAAGTGTATAAAATGGTATATGCAGAGTAAAAATATACTGTAGTATAGTCTTCTCAGCACACATGACTTCATGGATCAAATAATCAAATAGTCAAATATATGAAAGATTACATTTTGTATGTACAGACTGTTCACTTTTCTCATCTAATTCTTTAAAAGTAGACATTCTCTGTGCTTGTATATTTATTATAGGATATTGGGCCAACTGTTCTGTTTTAGGCCATATGTTTTCTATAAAAAATTTTGTTGTACACCCTTTGGGTACAGGGAAAGAAGGCTAACAATTCGTAAATGTCATTAATTGAGATATCTTGATTTAATTTCATTTTAATGTTCTTTGAAAATAATGGTTTGTGCTTAAAGTTCTAGAATAGTCGTAGCAATTTTAAATGTTTAAATAACTTCTCAAAGATTTTTATTGAATATTATATTCTGTTAAGGAATATCATTAAAAATGAATGTTTGAAAGTAACCTCTCTTTGTCACAGTATTTTCACACAGAAACAGAAGAAGAGAAAATGGTTATGCTTTTAGATATCAGTTATATGTTGGAAGATCATATACATTAAATATTAAAAGTTTAGGATTTTTAGTTTTAGTAGTAAGTATTAAGGGTCTAACATCATTTCTAATTAACCATTCCTTATACTCAGTTGTGATTTTGAGCAACTAGAAAAAGACTTGTAAAAATTTTATATAACTTAGAGCTAGACATGTATTTAAACTTTCAGCATATTTGCATCAGAAAAATGCTTCACTAAAAAAAATGCTTGCTAATGTAAATGAATATCCATATTTTATATTTAGTCTATTGATGCATTCTGTTGCACATCTTTGACAGCACCTTTTTTAAACTACTACTCTGTTTAGATTTAAAATCTGTTAGAAGTTAAGTTACAATTTGAATGTTATTCTTGTCAAACTAGGCAGGGAGGAAAGTAAAAATACAAGAGACAGAATGTTTGTAGAATTCACTGTGTATTATCCCATTGGCTTTGGATTGGGCTTTAACAAAACAAGAGCGATACATAACATTTTGCATTTTTATGGCATGCATGACCAAGGATTTCTAATAACATACCAAGTTTCCTAGAGTAAATACGTGAATAGTCTTCTTGGTTTAATAGTAACATGCTTTCTAGTGCCTAAAGTAACTTACCTATTCTAAACCACAGAGCTAAAGATCTTTGCCTGTGACAGCAACATTCTTAAAAAAAAAAAAAAAAAAAACAAAAAGCCCAAAAAACTACCAATTCATCTGTTTTACATTATTTTAATCACAGGAAAAGGTAATGAGACAGTCTTCCAAATTGTTCACTGCACTTCAGTATTTTTTCTGGTTTATTTTTTCTTTCAAAAAAACCCCAGTTTATTTTGCATATTCAAAACAGATAAAATGACCTGCAAATATGTAACTTCAATTACTGTATATTTCAATATATATGCTTAGTATATTTTCTGTATTTTGAGTTTTAATTTTTTACTGTTCTAATCATTATCAGCAGATATTTTGTACTTCTGTTAATGTGAATTATTTTGTATTAGGAGGTTGAGGGGAGATCTTATCACTCTCTACCTGAATGTAGGTTGTAGAGAGTTGCTTGTTGGTCTCTTCCCACAAGCAACAGGGTGTACAAGGAAGTGTCTGTATCTTAATCCCTTGTTATGTTTGAAAGTCATGTACATATGAAGCTTAATGCCATGGGTTTCACCCTAAACTTGGTAGTACAAAGGTTGGACTCAATGATCTTAAAGGTCATTTCCAACCAAAACAGTCCTGTGATTCCATAAATTCAAAACAAAGTTGAAAATTCTGTAGTTCGTGGAGTTATGACTACACTCTAGCACATTAGGATATTCCTATTTATAAATCTGTCTGTGCTATAATGCTTTGTTTCTATTTCATTTGTGCAGAGAATGATGTAATATTATTCTTTGATTGCATGTACTATAGTAAGGAACTGCCTAGAAAATTTTATTAATATATACTTGTAATTTCTGTCCACTTTTATCTAACTTGAGTGACAAAGAATGACAATGTCTCTCCATGTCTTCATAACCATTCATAATTTTTCTGATGAAACATACAATAATATATATTACCTTAAGTGGTCCTTTCATCACTCTGAAACGAAATAGGTATAATACTTAATAAAGTTTTTTAAATAGTTTACAAAACTAGAAGGGGGTTTCATGCTCATTCAAAAAGGCATGATACAGTAAATAAGAAAAAAAGATGCTAAATACTTGGGAAATATTCCTCTCTTTCTCAGTGTTTTATCATACCAGAAAGGAGTATCATATCTGCCATGTATGCAGAGGATCAATGAAGTTCTTCTCTACATTTCTCTCTCTTTCTCTCCATATAGATGAATGGTTTATTAGCTTTATAGAAAATAAAGTTGAAAAGATTAGAAAGAATAAGAACAAACAAACAGCAACACACAATAAAGAAACAAACCCCCAAACATAAGTAGTTTTGTATTAACCTACGGCATAGAATTCTAGGTCTCAAGAAGACATGGTAGAAAAGAAGGAGACTCAGAAAATGGCTAATAAGATGCTCAAATTCATGCAACAACTTCTGTATGAGGACACTTTGAAAAAGCTGATTTACTGAAAGAATTGTGCAAAAATATTATTGACCCTTCATGATCTAAGAACATCAAGTGAAACTAACAGGTGGGGTCTTTCTTAAAACCAAATCTAATTTTGATAAAAATAGGAGACCAAATGTAGAGCTCATTAAGATGCAATGCAGTGGATACAGAACATTTACTTGGCTCTCAAAGAAAAAAATGGATGTTCTCTTAGATCTACCGGTGTGTATAAATAGAGGCAAAACCACATGTAGGTGGAAACTCTTGAGCTAAAAAACTGTGCTGCTTGAGAGAGCAATCAGAGGACATCTCCTACTAGACCAAGTTGCTCATAGGCCTCACCCAACCTGTCCTTGAACACTTCTAGGGACAATGCACCCACAACTTCTTTTGGCAACCTCATCACTCTCACGTACAACTTTTTACATATATCTATACTAAAACCACTCTGTGCCCTTGTAAAATGTCACTCTGTTTCCCTAATGACTTATTCGGTACTGGAAGATTGCTGTGAGTTCTCCTCAGAGTTTTCTCCAGGCTTAACAACCCCATCTCTCTCAACCTGTCTTCATAGAAAGCTGATCCAGCCCTCTGATTGCCTTTGTGACCCTTTGTGACCCATTTGTATATTGTGCTGGGAACCTCAGAGCTCAGTGCAGTACTCCAGAAGGAATCTCACAAGAGTGCAGAGGAAGAATCAGCTCCCTTGGCGTGCTGGCCATGTTTTTTTTGGATGCAGGCCATGACACAGTTGACTTTCTGGGATGCAAATAAACATTGCTGACTGATGTGAGTTTCTCATCAGCCAACATCTCCAAGCCTTCTTCTCAGGGCTGCTCTTAAACCACTCATAACCCAGACTATATTTGTGTTTGGAATTGCACTGACCCAGGTGCAGGCCCTTTCATTTGGTTTTGTCAAACTCCAAGAGGTTCACATGGACCAACCTGTGAAGCCTCTGAAGCCTCCTCTGGATGGCATCTCTTCTTTTGAGTATGTTGGCTGCATCACACAGTTTGGTGTAGTTGACAAACTTGCTAGTGACACTCTCAATCCATTGTCCATGCCACAAAGATAGATGTCTTTCAAGAAAAAAAAATAAAGACAAGAGTAGCATGTGTTTTATAGCATGAATGCAATGTTCTTGCATTCACCATTACAATGAAAGTTTAAAAAATTATGTAATATTACCAAACAAGGAGGTAACTATGTAGATAAAAGTAGCGTTTTTTTCTTTTTGCTCTCTATTTTGATTGTAAAAACTCTGAGTGATGAAGTGGTGTGGTAAAAAAGGGCATACTATTTTAAAAGTTAAAAGGATCTGATGATTGGTAACATTTAGGTTCACGTAATTAACACTAATTAAGTGCATATAATTATTTTTACAGACCAGGTGATGCTTTCAGGAAATAATTGCAAACTGAGTGAATTTCTAGGGAAGATCTACCTTTTCAATCTTGAGGGTTATCTGTATTAACAATTCCATTGATGCCCATAATATTTTAATGAAAAAGTGAACTCCATGCACTTCCTGTGCATTGCATTAGCATATTCATAGAGAGATTGTGGTAAATTGGTTTACTTCTTTTTAAAATAGAGGTCATAATTAAGATGGAGAAGAATAATGTCTCTTCAATGATGGTCTTTTATCATGTCTATGTGGAAAAGAGAGGAATTTATGTGCTAAGGGTAGTAGCTTATTTAAACTCATTTATTTTCAGTGAGTGGATACTGTTATGTAGAAAGAAGTGTGAATATTAATGCAGTAATTCTATTTTATTCCCAGATTTTACCAAAATATTTAAGCTCTGCTATTCTAGTCTTTGATACACAGAGCATAGCAACTGGGTGCAAGCTCAAGACACTGTGTGATACATGTTAAGGGAGCTTTACATTGCTGGGAGAGAGATTAGACCAAGGTAGAAGCAAGTTGAAAGTATGAGTTCAGAAACAAGGGTTCATTTGTGGAGGATTACAGTGTTAACTTCTCTCAGGTATTGACAGAAGGCCTTAGCTTCATTATAAACATATAGAACAATATGATTCTATTCCTTGAAAGGACAAGATACTTTAATAGTTTCTGTCAGAGGAAAGCAATTTGTATTGCTCTGTATCATTTGGCTCAATAAAAGCCTGTGTTTTTATTGTGTTTTTCTAATAAATCCATGTGCAGGTTTTGCTTTTTAGAGAGATATTAAAAACTTGAATCTTCCTGTAATCTTCAAGGGGAGGACTGTGAATGCATAATGTCCTGTAGAAGACAAAAAGGAGTTTACTAAAGTGAAACTCAAATACCGGATCATCCTTGTCTTATACGCACTCTCTGCTGTTGCAGAGATGAGGTTCATTCTGTTTCTTCATTGATTGTCTGATTCTGTGAAGGAAACCTATCTAAAAAGTAACTGGCTTTATAAATAATTAGAGGATCTTGGCTGAACTTCTGAAATGGAAGTACATGATACCGAGGAAGAAACCAAACTGAAAAAAACCCCCAGACATTAAAGAGAGCTTTAGCATGTCCCTTTCTCTCTTTCATTAATAAGGTAAAGAAGGTGGAGAAAAGTGATTAAAACAACCCTCTGCCACCTCCCATCAAAAAACTATAACCAACACACACACAAAAAAAAAAAACAAAAACACAAAAAAACCCAGAACAAAGACGAAAGGCAGAAAAACTAGGAAAATTTACTGGAATTAAAAGACTTATCTACACATTGGCTTCCTTGTTATTTCCTATAGTGGTGTTCAGATTATAACGTAAAAACTGATTGACAAACTTTTATCATCTCTGTCCTTGCTAGTGTGAATGTTGTGCTGTTCTGAGTTTGCACTCAGTCTGGAAAATCAATTAAAAACATCTGGTCTGTAATTTTTATTTTGTAATGAAAAGCACCTAATGTTAGTAGAAGGGATTTTCTTCTCCTCCCCTTCATGTCTGAACATTTTATTATCTGCAGCATGGGGTCTCTTCTTAGTCTGATACATGCACACATCTCCAGTTAATGTTAATAGCAACTCCCAGGGTGGAGTAGAAGAAAATATACCACATAAATTTGATTGCTCAGGTCTATATACCAAATGGGTGGACTCTAGACATTGCCACAGTATTTAAAACTTAAAGGTTACAAATGTGGAAATATGTTGACATATTTGATTTGTGGGTTTTGCTTTTAGTTCAGATTATATCAGTTTCAGTTTATTTATTTTTTCACTGCCTAACTCCTTAAATATATTTAAAATCTTTTCTCGAACTTGGCTGGCAATCCAGACAACAGTAAATTCTCACTATGCCCTAATTTATACTTTTTGTTGTGGGAGGGGAGTCACAGAATCACAGAATGACTTAGGTTGGATTAGATTTTAGAGATTATCTAGTTCCAACTCCCCTCCCAGTACATCAAGTTGCTCAAAACCCCACCCTAACTCAAAGACCAGGAAGCAATGATAACAAAATACTAAGGTATGACACCTTTATGTCTAATATGAAATTTTCTCTGTTTGTAATTATGGATTAACACCATGGAGCAGAGCCTCCTGGACACACTATTGAGACAGGAGAATAGTAAAGAGGTGATAGGGTACAATCAGCATGGCTTCATCAAGGGCAAATCCTGCCTGACAAACCTGATGTCCTTCTATGAACGGGTCACAACATTCTTGGATGAGGGGCAAGCAACTGATGTTATTTACCTGGACCTGAGCAAAGCCTTTGACACTGTCCTGCACTGCATTCTGGTCTCTGAGCTGGTGGAACATGGGTTTGATGAGGGGACTACAAGATGGGTAAAGAACTGGCTTGATGACCGCACCCAAAGAGTGGCTGTCAATGGGTCCATGTCCAAGTGGAAACCAATGTACTGCATCCAGTTCTGGAGCCCTTATTGATAGAAGGATGTGGATACACTGGAGTGTGTCCAGAGGAGGGCCACAAGGACCACCAGAGGGCTGGAGCACCTCTCCTATGAGGCCAGACAGAGAGTTGGGGCTTTTCAGTCTGGAGAAGAGGAGGCTCAAAGGTGACTTTATTGTGGCCTTCCAGTACCTGAAAGGGGTTAAAAAAAAGCTGGGGAGGGGCTTTTTAGAATATCAGGTACTGGCAGGACTAAGGGGAATGGAGCAAAGCTGGAGATGGGTAGATTTAGGCTTGATGTGAGGAGGAAGTTTTTCACCATGAGAGTGGTGAGAGCCTGGAATGGGTTGCCCATGGAGGTGTTTGGGACCGCATCCCTGGAGGTGTTTAAGGCCATGCTGGATGAGGCTGTGGCCAGCCTGATCTAGGGTGGAGGGTTCCTCCAGCCATGGGAGAGGGTTTGGAACTGGATGATCCTGTGGTCCCTACCAACCCTGACTAACTCTGTGATTCTGTAACTTTTTCCCAGAGAGGGTGATGGGGTACTGGAGGCGGCTGCCTGGAGTATTTGTGGAGTCTCTTTTTCTGGAGATGTTTGAAACCCGCCTAGAATTGTCTGGGTGATCCTGCTGTGGCAGGGGGATTGGACTAGATGATCATTTGAGGTCCCTTCTGATAGCTGATAAATCTATGATTCTATGATTTGGAGACAAAATCCTTTTGAAAGTGTAAATACATAAGCATTTCACATAAAATAGAAATAGACAACTTTGTTTCTAAGACATATAGAAATTATGTCTATTGCAAGGAGGAAAACCCAAGCACTTTTCTAAGATTCTTGATATGCTAGTTTAATGTCTATCCTTAAAAAAAATTTATTGTCTATCCAATAAATTTAGCAAGCACTAAGTCTTAATTCTGCTCATCTTCAAACAGAAATCATCCTCAGTAAACATTCAGAAAATTTGATGCATATCTACAGGTTGCTATACTGAAAATAAGGATGTTAAAATAATGGAAGAACAGAGAGGATTAATAAAGGCATTCTTTTTGCCTAGTTTCTGTGCTCCTTATCCTTTGATGTGATTCAACCATCCTTTCTCCAAAATGGATTTTCTGTAATATAAGTCTTTGCAATGCTGACATGCAACATGTTATAAAGATAAAAAAATAGGATAATTTTATGTTAATTTTATACTTAGACTTATTTTTTGTCAATTTGTGCTCCTGAATCAACAACACAGACGCCAGGAGAAAGGCATTATATAAAATATTGTAGTGAAAACAGGATATGTTTTATTATCAATGCATTCCTTTAAGCTTTGACTAGTTATGTTTCTATTGTTTCAGCGAATAATATGAATGTTTCTAATATTAATGAGCAATTAAAAATATATAACTCATGTGAGTTAGTGGCATTTAAATGTTTTGCAGATTTTGAGTCCCCCATTTATTTACTTACCTTTACTCCCCAGAAAGATAAGCAATGTGTATTTACCTTGAATTATTTGTTACACTCTAGTTTTTCTTTACCAAATTAGACAAACAGCATTTAGTGCAAATTCTGTAGTTCTACTGAGCTAGAAAGTTACCTCATTATTTAAGCACTTTTGTATCTCTCATCAATATTGCCAGTAGACACACAAACCAGCAGGACCTAAAGTATCTGAGCTTCCACATTGATTATTTTGTGGCTTAAAAGTAACAATGTAACAATGTTAGTCCTCAAATAAGCAAACTCAGCTAATAGAATGAGCTGAAGAACAATGAATAAAGTGGTGCAGTACATGAAGTTCCACTGTTTGTTCATTAAAGATTAGTATATTGACTAGCTTTGCATTTAACATCTATCTTTCTGAGATATGTCATGACTTTTAGTTGAAAGAGGTTATTAAAAACCCAAACTATATTAGTTTTACCACTTAGATCTAACAGGGAAGATTAATCTTTCTCCAAACACTGAAATGTTGAACTCATCTATTTGTAAGTCCATATTATTTCATTACTGTGTTTGTTTATAAGCTTTTCTATGTTATTAGCTTTCAGGAATACCATCAAGCAGTAATGAACTTCTGAATGAAAGACAAACTTAGGACTATGGATACAATTCTCAGCATATCCTCCACAGCAGTAGAAATTATTGATTTATTTCCTGTTACTTGAAATGGATAACAAATTGGGTTGGTGTTTGTTGGTTTGTTTTTTGTTTACAATGAAACTATAGCTATTCAAATAAACATTAGCTGAAATTCATGAGCTGTTTTTTACCTTATTTTTTTGATACTTGTAATTGGGGAGGCAACTGTAAAATGATTCAAGACAAAATTCTTTGCATTCTTCATCTGTTGAAAGATTATCTCACGTCCTGGACATTTTATGCTTTTTCCTTTAGAAAGCAACAATAAAAATTATGAAATTTATCTGAAGGCATTCTTGTACTAAGTATTTTTCTTGGTCTTCTTGGATATTCTCAGTGTATTTTCTACATTGTGTGTCTTTTTCTATATTATGCTGTGTTTAAAAGAACATAAGTACACCAACCTGGGAAAAATATTTCTGTAAACCTATATGAACCTGATACACTCTCTCTTCCACTTAATACTATTAGACATTATCCATAAAAAATGATTGTGAAAGACAAGAAAGACTACCTTTAACCAGATACTAAGCTATATAATGTTAGTGCTCTTAATGCAGTCAGTATTACACCATATTAAGAGATTTTTATGTAAGCTTCTTTGACTTCCAGTAAAAGAGAAAGGCTTCTGTTCCTAAAATATACAAATATTTAATGAATTACAGGGATGTTGCAGCATTCTCATTATCTTGTGGAAAAGAGAAATTCACACATGTTCCTTTAAAGTGGAATGTACTTGTCACTGGTCAGGATAGAGATCATCTGCATGCAGTACTTGTGAATCATGTGGTGCATACGTGGTAGATGAGTATATATATACAGTAATATATCACTTTCAGTGATCTCAAAAGAACCATTGTAGAACTGTATTTTTTTTAATTTAAAAATGGCCTGAGTATAATAAGAAATTCCAATTGTTCAATGAAATTACTTGATCATGCAAATCATGTTAAGAAATTTGCTGAGACTGTTAAAATGCATTTCCTTTTTGCTATTGTAATTGATGAGATAAACAATTGATATTCATTCCATTCTCCACTAGACATGATCTTGAACCTAAAGTGAACTGAAAGTAAGTTGATCTGTTTACCCATATAACAGTTAAACTAATTTGAGAAAATTGTTAATGGTTTATAAAAACAACTATCATCTGGAAGTGCTTTATGTGTTACAGAAGAAACTGGATTAATTCAGAGTACTTTATGTTAGATTTCCATTGCTCTTTTGCATGATAATTCAGTATAAGCACACACATAAGATCATACAGTTCTGAAAAGAAAAACAAGAACCGGTGACTGGACATTTCTTTCTATATTTCTCAGTTACAGTGCCTAGAAAACAGTGAATTTGTTCCTACTGATAAAAAATGGTTTCTTTATGGATCAGCATACTGTTCAAAGATAGGATAAATCCTTCTGTATTCTTAACCTTTTGTGCTTTGCTTGTTCTTTTAGCAGTCCATAGGACAGATAAGTATTGTTAACACAAATAATCTCTTTCAAAGGATTTTTACAATAGCCAAAACACTGTGGACACTTGTTTGGGTTATTTTTCTGGGGGTGGGAGCAGGGGTTTATTATTAATTTTATTTCTTTAGGTATATTTTAATTCCTTTTTGTCAATTTATCTTAGGTTTTTAAAATCGTTTTAGTAATTTTTAATATTTGTTTTTCTGTGTATTCACTACTTTAAGTGAAGTTATAAGATATTTGAACATGTTTAATAGCAACAAGGTCAATGAATATTTCTTCTTCTTGATATAAAGTATGGTAGAACCCACAGCTCTTTCACCAGAAGAGTTGTTAAAGCTCAAATTCCATACATTTTTTTATAATCTGCAGAGGTGCATTACTGAGATAGCAAGCTGTCCTTGTGTAAGTGAATGCTTCTGTAAATGTAAGTACTATACCTCTTTTTTTCTGATTCATGCAGCAGTATATCTAAGCATTGATTGAGAGAAACACCAAATAAACCAAGGAGGAAAAAACCCCACACACATATTTGAAAAATTCAGATAAATAAATATGAGTTTCAGTGCAAAGCTGTGTTGTTTATCATTGATTTATACAAATTTATCACAATTTTGATTACATGGAGTGTTTTTTCTGCTTTTGCCATTTATTAACAAAATTAGAATCATAAAAATATATAATCATTTTGCTTGAAAAAGACCTTTATGATCATCAAAGTCTAAGTGTTGAACTGGTACTGCCAAGTCACAAATAAAACATGGCTCTAGGCACCGTATCTATATGCCTACATTCAAGAATGGTGACTCCACCATTTCCTTGAACAGCATATCCCAATACTTAACAAACTTTACAGTGAAGAAATTTTTCCTAATACCCAATCTACAGCACCCCCTGTGCAACTTAAGAACATTTCCTTTCTCTCTATTGCTAGTGGCTTAATTGAAGAGACCACCTCCACCTTACTATAGCTTTCTTTTGGGTACTTGTAGGTAGCCATAAAGTGTCTAATGAGCCTTATTTCCTCCAGGCTTAAATAACCCCACCTCCCTCAACCATTCCTTATAGGACTTGGGTTCTATACCCTTTGTCATCTTTAATGCCCTTCTTTGGACACACAACAGCACATCAATATCCTTCTTGTAGTGAGGGTCTCTAGAGTGAACATGAAGGTGCAGCCTCACCAGTGTTAAGTATAGGAGGATGACCACTTCCTTAACTCTTCTGACCACTGTGTTTATGATATATGCTGGGATGTCATTGTCCTCTTTCTGGGCACTCATATTTAGCTAGTAATCAAACAATGCCCCAAGGCTTTTGCCATCGTGCAGGTTTCCAGTCATTTTTTCTGCAAGCCACTCCATTTGCATGAGTTTTTTTAAGTCCCAAGTGCAGGAACTGGCCCTGTTGAATCTCATACCATTAGCTTTGGCCCATCAATCCAGCCTGTCCAGAACTGTTGTTACAACTAAAATAGCTTTTTTTACTTTTGTTTATTTTAATTTCAGGACTGAATTTTGGAAAATAATCCCAACTTTTAAATTATCTTAATGCTTTCTTAAGATTTTATCTGTATATTTCGGTCATCAAGGTGAAATTTAAGTATTGTTTATTTTTTAATCTACCATGGTATTGTATTAAAGTAGGTGTTGTATCTTGATTGCTGTGTGATATGCTTTTTATAAATTCTGGACATAAATATAGTAGAAAACTTCATTCAATGCAACTACCAACATTAGCACATTTTGTCTTACTCTGTATCCTTTCCTGCCTTTATTTACTATATTTTTTTCCTCCAAGAAATCCTGTTCTTGTTTTGTATGTTTAAACTATCTTTTGTCCAGAAGCAATAATCACTTGTTTGAAAAAATTCAAACAACGTAGCCTCTGCAGGAGTGTTCTATAATGCTATCAGATGTTGAGATTTCTTTTAAAGACATGTTGAGTTAGAAACAGGACCTTCTGAACACTGATATGAGGGCAGTGTATGGAAAACAGATTTAGAAGGTGTCAGCAAACACATTTTAAAACTGATAGGTGATAAAAACCTCTCATTTTGTATGTCACAAACAGTGTTTCTTTCTCTCCTTGTTCATAAATCACTTTATTCACTGGCCTATTTCTTATTTTTGTCATTGTATTACCTCCCTCTTTGTATGTTCAAAAGTCTGTTTTGCTAAAAAACATTCACATCAATTTCTACTCAAAACTTATTCCCCTCATTCTCAGGAAACTCTTTTTCTATAAGTCTTTATATATGTTAATAGTGACTTGATTCCCAGTCACCATATACGTCTTATGATTTCAGCACTGAACTCTGCACAAATATTTCCACGTAAAAAAAAAAATAAACAACTATATAAAATCACCCAGTAATAAATATGCTTTATTAACTACTTATATTGGCCAAAAGTAACAAGAAATACCAGGCCTCTTCCAAATTGCAATCCCACATACAGTGGTACTTTTCCTGTTCTCTGTTCCTAAGTGTCAGTTGCCAGACGCTAAAACTGTATTGGCAGAAAGTAAACTAATATGTCAGGAGAAAATAGCCCTCCATGTGCAATTTCTTCTATGCAACACTTCAGCAAAGTGGGATGCTGTAGATCTCACCCAGCTTGTATGTTCTTATGCTCTGCATTCACAGTGACTGGGAAAATTGTTCTGTATTTTGATACTGAAACTTGTTATTTCTATCCCTTCTGTTAGCCACTTAGCAATATACTGATCTTCAATACTGGAGAATTTGTGAAGATCCACAAAGCATATAGAACAAACTTTGATAATCTATTTATTATAACTATTAAAACTATAAATTCTGTTTAAGAGAATCATAGAACCATAGAATCTCAGAAGCATAATTGTTGAGATTAAAAGGCATCTCTGGAGATCATCTTGTACAACTTCCCTGTTAACAGATGTGGTCCAAGGAGGGATACTTCACTATTTTTCTGACAACCTGTGCAAGTGCTTAGTTCAACTTGTGCACATCTTCTCTTGTCCTGTCACTTACACCATTGAAAAAAGGTCTGTCTCATTTTCTTGACATGCTTCCTTCCAAGACTCTGAAAACATAACCCTGAGCTCTCCAGTCTTAATGGTGAACAGTCCTTTTCCCCTCAGCCTTTCCCCACAGGAGTATTTCTTCAGCCCCTAAATAATTTTTCTGACCCTTTATTGGGTTCATTCCAGTGTGTCCATATTTTGGTACTGGAAAGCCCAAAAGTTGACACTCAATACTCCAGGTACCAGTGCTCAGTAGAGTGAGGAAGACATCCCTTAATGTGGTGGTAACTCTCTACCTAATGCAATCTAGAAAGCTGTTCGCCTTCTTTTTGTCAAGACCACATTATTGATTCCATGTTGGACTTGGAGCCTTCTCTGCAAAGCAGTTTCTAAAATGGATAATGCCCTTGGATCCCATGTGCTCAACATTATTCTTCTTTAGGGCCAGGACACTGCACATACTTATGTTGAACTTTATGAAATTGCTGTCAGTACAGTTCTTCAGCCTGCTGATGTCCTTCTGGAGTGCTGTACTGTCCTCTGACACATTGGCCACTTCACTTAGTTTTGTGTCAACAGAAACTGTTTTAAGGCTACAGTGTGCATCATCAATCTTTTTCACTTGTTGTTCACTGTGACAATTCTATGGGAGAAAGGATCAGAATCTTTACTAAAGTCAAGGTACACAATATCTGCTTCTGTTCTCTCATTTACCTATATCCTAATTTCACAGTAGAAGGTTATGGTGTTTCTCAAGCGTGACTTCCCCTTGGTTAATCTATGCTTACTACTTCGAGTCATCTCTTTGTTTTTCTTCTGTCTGGAAACGTTTCCCAGGGTTACTTGTTCCACCAACATCACAGGGATGTAGGTGAGGTCTGGCAGATCACTACCTGTTTGGATCCTTCGGCCTTATTAGAGGTCTGGGCTTTCCTTCAGTTCTCAGGCATCAGTTGCAACTATTAGGATTGTTCAAAAATTAGGAAGGCCTTTAAATGATGTCATAGGTGCATCCCTCAGGATCCAGAGATTTATGAATGCCCAGTTTGCTTAAGTATTTGCTAAGCCGAACCATTTCAACCAAGTGTAATTCAGCTTTGCTCAAGGCTTTTCATCTGGTCTCCAGGGTGTGGTAAAGATCCTGTATCTCATACTTTTTGTAATCTGGTGTACAATCTGTTATAATTCAAAATACAAATATAGCACAAATTAAATTTAATATATATTCGGATTGATGCAATTTTTCAATAATAATAATTGTGAGGGTTTTTTTTTTAAAAAGGGGGAAATGTTCTTTGCTAGCCTTCTTTTTCAAGCCTTGTTGCATTTCAAAGGAATTTAATGTTGTAAGTCTTAGTAAAATTAAAGCCTCTCTTTTCCATTTCATAAACTGCTAAGATGAGCAATTTACAGCTTTATAACCTGAAAATCTTGAGACATTTCTCACAGTTTCTACTTTGGCTATAAATTACAATTCTGCTTTTGGGAATAACAGTTTAAACTGATGAGATTTGTAATTAGGTAGTCTTTCATTCTGAGGTAAATAGCTAAGGATTAAAACAAAAGTCATATGAGTGTTTTATTTTAAAATAACATGGAATATTTCATATTTATTAACATGGTAATTAAGAAATAAAAAAAAAAATACACAAGTACCAGAGTAGATATGCTATAAAATGAATGAATCAAATAGTTAAACCAGTCTTCATTGCCATTATTCAACTTCAGTGAATTTTGCAAATGT
Organism: Upupa epops; assembly: GCA_013397515.1. NCBI lineage: Eukaryota > Metazoa > Chordata > Aves > Bucerotiformes > Upupidae > Upupa > Upupa epops. Next base: position 47,400 of record VZRI01000320.1, read on the forward strand.
TTAAATTAAGGCGCAAAATATTATTAATTCACAGCCTTCATTCATCAAGGTACAATTTGTTAGATAAAAAAATTACTAAAATTAATTCAATTGTAGACTATAAAAATGAATGAAGAATAATTATACTAGATCACATAATGTCCCATTTTAGCCACAATTTGTTATTCTATCTTGATGGAAGCAGTGGACACCAATATTAAACTTGATGGCTTTCATATAAATCCTTATAATTTTTCTTTAGTTAAACTTTGTTAGTTAAATACCACATTGCATATAACTACATTTAAATAATGCTAATTTAATTGCAGATTCTAAAATTGTTTTCCAAAATAATTTGTAGATACCTTTTTTCTGTTTCTTAATAAGTACAAATGATTCAAAACAACTCACCATTTTAATTCTCTACTTGATTATATGTAAAATGCAGTATATACTCTAATACATATATATATATTTTTTAATATGCATATGTATTTTTGAGGCAAAATTTCCCCAAATAATTGAGTTAAAAGTGGGAAATAAGATGCACAATATTTTAAAGATATATGAATTTCTGGAAAATATATCTTTGTGTGCTTATGTACTATAATAAAAAATGTCTTTAATTCCTCAAGCACTTAAGACTTTAAAAAAATCAATTCAGTTTCTAGTTCATAATTTATTAATTCAGGCTATTGGCTCCAGTCTTCTGAGGATCTAAAATTTACTCTACATATGCAGAATTTTTTTAAGCACTTGTGCCTAAAAGCAGGTAGAACTGTTTGTTCTAAACTTAATACTCCAGTCACAGATTTTGTAACTATTCCTTCTCTCATCATTACTGCCTGTTTGAGATAGAAGTAACATTTTATGGGATGTCTCAAATATTTCTGGTTACCTTATAGCAAAGACATTGAAATGCTGGACCATGTTCAGAGAACTACCAAGCTTGTGAGGGGTTTAGAGAAGAAGTCATATGAGGAAAGGCTGAGGGAGTTGGGTGTGTTTAGTTTGGAGAAGAGGAGGCTGAGGAGGGGGACCTCATTGCCTTATACAACTACCTGAGAGGAGATTTTAGAGAGGTGGGGGTTGGCCTCTTCTTCTTGGTGAAAAATGACAGTACAAGGACCAATGGACTGAAGTTGAGGCAGAGGAGGTTTAGATTGGGTATTAGGAAGAATTTCTTTACTAAAACAGTGGTGGGTAACTGGATTGGCCTTCCCAGGGATGTGGTTGAGTCACCATCCTTGGAGGTATATAAGAAACGTGTAGACATAGTACTTTGTGACATGCTATAGTGGCAGGGACAGAAGGGATTATTTTGTGGTTTTCCATCAATGAGGTATTTAGGTGAGTGTGGATAAAATTGGACTCTGTGATCTGGGAGGTCCTTTCCAACCATGATTATTCTGGAATTCTGTGATTTGTTTTAGTGCTAGTCCTGATAGTAACTCCTTTTGTTAATTCAATATCTTTGCTTAATTTTTAACAGTAAAATGATAATGGAATATTTGCCTGCATTGTTTTTCTCAGTGAAATAAACACATTAAAAGATGTGAGATATGTAAAATCTGTGCTAAATATTTTACATGTTTTACTGCATCTCCCTCTTATGTTCTCTTCTCTTGGAAGAAGGGGGCTTCAAAGGCCATCAGTTCCAACTCTCCTGCTCAAGCAGGATACAAATTACTGAAAAGCATGACTACCTAAAAGCCTAAATCTAACTACACAAAAAGTCATCAAGACAAGTCTGAAACATCTCCAGAGAAGTGGACTCCTCATCCTCCCTGGGCACCCTTACTGTAAAGAAGTTTTTCCTCATATTGAGGTGAAACTTCCTGTGTTCAAGCTTCCATCCATTACCCCTGGTACTGTCTGATGCAACTGAAAAGAGAATATTCCTTTCTTCTTCACACACAGCCCTCATGTATTTATATACAGTAATTTATATACAATTTAATTTAATTTAATTTTCATCTTATTTACATTCTAAGCATATACATACAGGAACTACTCTTTTTTATGTTCCAGCTTAGTGTAGAGTAACTGTTCTCTTAAGTGCATGAAATGAATGCTAATGCCCTTTGTAAAGGAAATTCAATGAATAATTGTCCTCCCTAAGATTCTCTCTGTGCTTCTTTGAGTATACGATTTCTAGATACATGCCTAGAAATTCTGCACTTTGCATATTATTAATAAATATATGAGGAGTTCTTTCTACTTTTACTAGAAGCATAGCTATCTTTATATAAATCTTTAAGTGAATTTGTGTGTAATTTCGTGCTTTCCAGAATGAGTGCTGTGAATAATTTTTCCATTAGAGGGATTAGAAGCCGTATGGATACGTGAAAGTTTTTTTGATTTAACATTGTGCATCTTGCCACAAATGCTTTTTTATCATACCATTTCAATGGTATGATAAAACATAACACAACCAATCTGTTCCGCCATTTCAAGTATGATTAGTCATTATTACATGTAAACCTGACCTACAGATAGGTTCTGTGTGTGCAAGGCAAGTTCTGTGTATCTAGAGAGAATATTTAATATTTAATATTCATTTAAAAATAGATTTTATGCATGCATTTTTGAAGGTTACAACTCGACTGATTTTTTTTCCTTTAATTAAACAAACGCTATTAGATACACAATAGCAAAACTGCTTTCTTGACACATACACTTTCTGAAATGAGACTAATGTTTTTACATTAGATTAATTACCAAAAAAAGCATACAGAAATAGGAGACCTTAAATATGGCATTATGTATTTGTCCCCAAGGATTAGAGAATATGCAATACATTTTTTGCTGTATAAAATGTGAATGAAGTAAATATTGATTAATGTAACAATTTTGTCCATAACAAATAAGGTAGCTGCATGCAACAGATAATAACTTTCAAATATTTATGCATATAGTTAGCAGTATTGTATTTGTTTAGTATGTACAAAAATGCTTACACAGCGATCACATTTAGGTGTATGAGATTAGTCTTTCTAGACCATGAGGCTACAAATCTTGCAGGACTGCTCAATCTGCACTCAACTGGCATTCCCCCTCTGGTATCACCCTGCAGAAGAGCTTGTTTCTCTTCCAGCTTTAGCAGAAATAAAACTTACAGATATGTAACCTGAACTCTCTGACCTTTCGGAAAACCATCAGATGGAGCACACTGACAAATGTTCACTCCTTGTGTAACTGTCTCTGTCCAGCTCCAGCAGAAATCAGACTGGCCCAAAGCTTCACTGAGTTGGTTGAGCTAATGGACTGGAAGGGAAAATCTCTTCTTAAATACCATTATTTCCTAACATATACCACATACTGTTGCAAAAAGATTCACTTTCAGCATTTTGTCTGAATTATGAACAGGCATGTTGTGCATACTGTGGCTGTGGGACTACTATTAGAAGCTGGAATCAATCTCACAGAACTGCTGGCCTTATAAAACATTATAGGACAATCCCAAATTATTTTCTCTCCCTCCTTTACTTTTCCTTTTTTATTATTTGTGGCAAAACAATGCTGCTATCTTACTTATTTATTTTTTTTTAAATCTTGAAGTAAAATACCAGTAATAATAGAAAAACAGTTAAAGATTATTAGTAAATTGAGCAATACTTTATCAGTGCCATCTAGTGTGCATAAATAAAACCCAAAATATTTTTTTCTATCCTGTCTTTATACTAAGTTCACAAGGAGTTATGGCCGGTGAAGTTCTAAACGCTTTTTTTTTAATTATCAATTTATCTTCAGCAAATATTTATTTCTCAGCTGTGCATTTTCTTAAAATCTTTCAAAATGGTCTTGTGGAAAATAGTTACTGGAAAATGTTTTGGGCATCTTATGTTTCATTTGAAATTGCAGTGATAACTGTATTGTGTTCTTAAGGCAGAAGTGAAGATAAGTCACCTTATTATACACATCTGATGATATACTTTAGTCATCTGAGTAATCCAATTTTTCCCACTTTGTAAGAAACATAAAGAAAAGTACCACAAATGTAAGATTGGATAACCTTTCATAAAAATGATTTAAAGAACCATCAGTAAGTTCCATCTGAACATAAGAAAAACCTTTTTTAATTTGAGGTTGACTGGAACCAGCTGCTCAGAGAGGTTGTGGAGTCTCCTTCTGTGGACATTCTAAACCTTTTGACTCAGTCTCCTGTAACGTCTTCAAACATCAACTGAGGAGAAATGGATTAGATGGTTGGACTGTGAGATGGACTGAAAACTGTATAAACAACATCTCTGAGAAGATTGTGATCAGTGGCAAAGAATGTGTTTGGAAACCTGTAGCTAGTCATGTTCCCCAGAAACATCAGTGCTAGAGTTAGTCCTGTTCAACACCTTCATCAAGACCTGGATGAAGAGACAGAGTATAAGTTCACTGATGATAAAAAACTTGGAACATTGATTGATATCCCAGAAGGCTGTTCTGGCATGCAGTGAGCTCTGGACAGACTGGAGAGCTGGGCAAAAGGGAGTCTAATGAAGTTCAACATGGACAAGTGTTGAATCTTGCACCTGGGGAAGAACAACATCATGACCCAGTACAGATTAGGGCCTGTCTCTGGCTGGAAAACACCTCCATGGTTTTCCAGGACCTTGGACATCTGAAGGACAGTAAGTTATAATCCATGGGAAAGCACTGTACCCTTGTGGCCAAGAAGGCCAACTGTGTCCTGGATTGCATCAAGAACACTGTGCAGCAGGTCAAGGATGGTTATCCTTCCTCTGCCTGAAGTACTATGCCCAGTTTTGGGCTGTACAATTCAAGAAAGACAAGGAATTACTAGACAGAGTTCAATAGAAGGCCATGAGAATGATTAAGGGACTTGAATACCTTTCCAATGTGGAAAAGTTCAGAGAATTGTGGCTGTGTAGTCTGGAGAAGGCTGAGAGAGGGTATTATTAATGTCTGCAAATATCTGAGCAGTGGGTGTCAAGAAGAGGCTGGTCATTTTCAGTGGTGCCATGAAATAGGATGAGGGACAATGATCACAAACTGGAATACAGGAGGGTCCATCTCAACATTGCTTTTACTGTGAGGATGAGGCTGCCCTGTCAGTTTGTAAAGTCTCTTTCTTTGAAGACTTTTAAAACCAACCTGGACATGTTCCTGTGTGGTCTGCCCTAGGTGATTCTAACTTTGACAGGGTGATTAGACTAGATTCTATGATTCTGTAATTCTATGGGTCTAGACTACTTCTTAGAGGATCTACATGTAAACTCTTTTTGGTTCATTTCATCTGCATTTGAAAATATAGTGTCAGAGAAACTGAAAATGAATGTTTGTTGGTGTGTTAATGGACCCCTTACTTCAAGAATACGTGCTAGGATTTTCTACTTAATATGTACTTTATTGTTTGTGAAAAGGTTAATGTACTATTAGGAGCATCTACTAATGAAAATAATTAATTAATTGTAATTTTTATTTTATTTGAAGTGTGACAATGCAAGCAAATAACATTTTGCATGCAAAATGGAATTCAAGCTGGTTTTCTTGTGTCCAAACCCAATGAAATTGCACAAAGCAAGCTTAATGAGCCTTTAAGAAAATACTGAAAAAGGAGTAACTATGGAACTGATCTAAGTAGTAAATTAGTTCATACTACATAAAACATTTTGAGATATTATGTATGTACTTCTATTATAAGTTTGATTATTCACTTAATATGGTAGTGTTTGCTGAATAAATTTTCAAAACTAATTAAATCTAGTTTTCCCTGTTATGCAACCTTCATTTTAACTGCAGTTATAGAATCATTAGGGATGGAAGGGACCTCAAAAGATCATCTAGTCCAATCCCCCTACCACAGCAGGATCACTTAGACCAATTTGCAGAGGAACAGATCCAGGTGGGCCTTGAACAACTCCAGAGGAGGAGACTCCACAGCCTCCCTGGGCAGCCTGTTCCAATGATCTGTTATCCTCACTGTGAAGAAATTTCTTCTGATATTTGTATGGAACCTCCTCTGTTCCAGCTTGCAACCATTGCCCCTTGTCCTATCACTAGATCATCTTGAGAAGAGTTTGGTTCCATCCTCCTNTCTGGCTCATAGTTGTCGTGCTGTCCACTAGACCCCCAGATCCCTTTCTCCTACACTGCTCTCCAACAGTCCGCAATCTATACTGGTCCCTGGGGTTATTCTTGCCCAGATGCAAGACTCTACACTTACCCTTGTTGTATCATTAAATTTCTCAATGTTCAGCCCTCTAGCCTGTCCAGGTGTCACTGAATGGCAGCACAGTCTGCTGGGGTGTCGGCGTCCTTTGTGTCATCAGCAAAGTTGCTGACAGTGCACCGTAATCCCTCATCCAAGTCATTAATCAGTAGATTGAAGAGAACTGGTCCCAGTACTGATCCTTGGAGGACCTCACTAGATACAGGCCTCCAACTAGACTCTGTGCCATTAAGCACTACTCTCTGGCTTCTGTCCTGAAACCAGTTCACAATGCCCCTCATTACCCAATCATCATTGTGGACTCACAATGCATCAGTTTGGCCAAGAGGATGCTATGTGAGATTGTGTCAAATGCCTTACTGAAGTCAAGATAGACCACATTCACTGCTCTGCCATCATCTATCCACCCGGTTATGCCCTCATAAAAGGCTATCAGGTTGGTCAAACATGATTTCCCCTTGGTGAAGCCATACTGACTGTCTGTAATGACCATCTTGTCCCAGTTGTATATATAGAGCCAGTTTCCTCATGAAAAATATTTTAATGTCTGAGAAGTTCTGGAGAGAAAAAGTGTTGCTAAAGCTTTCATATCATACCATCTTCACAAAAATAATCATGATAGTTGGAGTGGTCTTTATAATTTGTAAAATATTTCATAACTATCTGAATCTGTCATTGCATATTACCTTTTCCAGTAACGGCCCAGTATTTTCTTGTCTTTTAATGAGTTCTGTAACAATTACAGTGAAGAACAATGAGACTGGACTTGTCAAATTTTTTGTTTGCACCAGCCTTCAAAATCTTGACTATAAAAATTCCTTTAACATCTTGCTTTCCTGATTATACTGTTCAATTTAAAATTTATAGAGAGTGCTTCCCTTCTTTATTTTTCATTCTCTCTAATGATTGTTAGTGACTCTTACCAATTCATGATTTCTGAAAATCAGGGTATGTTTAACCAAAGTGTACTTTCAAAATCATTCAAACTGACAGATAAGTTTTCCTTTTGATATGTTTGGTTTTCAACCTATCTAACTGTTAAAAGGCTCACTTCTCCAATAGCTATTTTGTGGAAATAGACAGTACCTATCTTTCAAACTAAAACCATTTTGTTGTCTATCATGGTAGCATAATTTTTGCAATGCAAGTTTATAAATATCTATTCAGAGTCTGCAAAATGAGGACTGATATAAGGAAGGGAACTGAAATAGCAAAAAAACTTCTTAAATTTCTTTCTTTTGCAACTAAAGTTGCATTTGCAATGTAAAAAAGCTTCAGCAGTGATGAATTCTCACTTTGCACTATCATTATCTTTTGACACCTTTCCTGACACTTCGAATTTTTGCTCGATAGTATGGAAATGGGCTGATGGGGTGAAAAAAGCTATGTGCAGTCTTCACAGCTGGTGCAATGTGCCATTGTGCTTTATCATCACCTGCCTACATTGTTCAGAAATAAAAAACATGGTTTCATGGTTTAAATATAAGCAGATCAATCATGTTAATTACAAGGTCTACTGTTGTGGAAGGTATTTTACGGTACCATAGCAGATACAAGAATTAAAAATATGTGCGTGTTACTCAAATAAATATTCTGACAAGATTTATAAAATTTTACGAGCTAATTTATTTCTTTTTCAAAAGTAAGGAATATGATGTGTACATATTCCTGTTACTGGCTATTGAGAAGCATGAAGTCCAACACCAAGGATTTATATTTAACCTAATGGCTAATAACTACTGTGACTGCATTTATTCATGTGTCTGCTCTGTATGTGTGTTGATACAAGCAAAGAATATTAGTAACTTATTATCAAGGAAATTGGTCAGTAACCAGTCCTTCTCCCTTGTGTTTTTGCAGATAACCTATAATATCATCCATTTCTTTCTTTCTTTCTCATCAGTACTTTAAAGCTTTACTGTATGAATGCCTGATCCGTACCATACAAATTTCATCCAAATACATATGGTACTTTATAGCACAGGTTTAATGTTGATAGCCCTCTGTCATTAATTTAAATTCATCAGTATTAGCAAGACCTGTATTGTTTACAAATGAAAATATTGTACTGTTTTTTTCATGGTAATTGAGTTATTACCGTAGCATTAATCCATACTTAATTAATTGAAACTGGAAGTTGAATACTTTTACATTTAAATCATTTGTTGAAAGCTTGGCCTTTAGGAATCTAAAAGGGCATTTTTTAATTTTATTTACAAGAATTTCTTTTTTGCCTTTGATCAATAATATGTATTTTCTACATTTTATGGAATCAAGTTTGATGAAGCAACAAGCAGAATACTTGTTTCCACAAGGCCTTTATTTCCTGATCTTTCCTATTTAATATACAAATTAGCAGAACCTTTCTCTTGCTGTATCAGAAGTATAGATTTTACTTCTGGTGTCGTTGCTAGGGAATTTGAATTGATTCACTAGGTATCAAAAATAATCCTTCTATGAGCATGTTGTTCAGGAAAAATGCAATAATCATAGAATTATAGAATCATTAGGCATCAGAAGGACCTCTAAAGATCATCCAGTCCAATCCCCCTGCCTCAGCAGGATCACCTAGACCAAGTGACACAGGAGCACATCCAGGCTGTGTTTGAATGTCTCTAGAGAAGGAGGCTCCACAACCTCCCTTGGCAGCCTGTTCCAATGCTCTGTTACCCTCACTGTGAAGAAGTTCCTTCTGATAATTACTTCCTTCTGATACTTCCTTCCTTCCTCATCTTCCTTGCTCTATGCTGGACACCTTCCAGAATCTCTGTGTCCTTCTTGAACTGAGGGGCCAAGAACTAGGCACAATACTCCAGATACAGTTCCATTAGTGCAGAGTAGAGGGGAAGAACCTTTCTCCATCTGCTAGCAACCCCCACTTCTGATCCCCCCCAGGATGCTGTTGGCCCTCTTGGCCACAAGAGTACACTTGCTGACAGTGCATCCTAATCCCTCATCCAAGTCATTAGTCAGTAGATTGAAGAGAACTGGTCCCAGTACTGATCCTTGGAGGACCTCACTAGATACAGGCCTCCAACTAGACTCTGTGCCATTAAGCACTACTCTCTGGCTTCTGTCCTGCAACCAATTCACAATCCACCTCATTACCCAATCATCCAGTGTACAGTGCATCAGTTTGGCCAAGAGGATGCTATGTGAGATTGTGTCAAATGCCTTACTGAAGTCAAGATAGACCACATTCACTGCTCTGCCATCATCTATCCACTCAGTTATACTCAAATAAAGGGCTATTGATGATTTGCATGATGTAACAAGATAAGTAGTTGTGTAACAATGAGTTTTATATTTAGATGTTTTTATTGAGAGTGAAAGGAGAAGAAAAGAAAGCCAGTGCATTTTCTTTTCTTCATCTAAGTAATGTGCTATCTGTCTTTAAGACATTTTGTCACTTAAAAGAGTTGTTGAGAAATAGAAGTCTCCTGGGATGGACAGTAGAATGTAACAATCTTCACCTTTATGTTTTCCAGTTAAATTCTTTACCAGGTCTATTACTGTTTTTGAAATAGGTGATGTTCACAATTTTGTTGATACCATCTCTGAAATGGGAATTCTTTTTTGCTTTAGTAGACTGTATTGCTCTAAAAGAAAACAAAGCAAAATTAAAAACCAACCAAACCAAATCAACCCAAACCCCCCAAAATAAGAAATAAAAAACAGGAAAAATTCTGGCATTTCTGCAGGGTAACCTACTGCCATCCCCATTCCCTGGCAGCAAGGACTAAATAACTCAGTTCTATTAACTGTTCTTGCCACTGTGATGAGGGAACAGTTTGGAAAAAAATCATTTTGCTTCATTTTTGGGTTTTATTCTGACTCACATGAGAAGACTGCAAACTGCCTATGTATGCTAGCAATTCCCTAAAATTTGCAAGTGAAAACGAAAAAAAAAAGAAACTTAGATGTTTGATTTGCATACCCTCTGATACTTCAGCATGTTTTACAAATATCTAGCAAATGTTAACAACCATACTTAGCTTCCAGGATGTAACATTAAATCCAATTGTGCTATCTACATACCTTTAGGAAACAATGAAGAAATCACATGAAATTATCTGCAGTGTGACAACAGTAAGTACCAAATTATTTAGTACAATAATTTGCCAATAGCATGCAGACTGACATTATTTGAGTACTAAACAGCCAAGATTCAAGTGGACCTTAAAATGCTTGGGAAGCAGTTGGAAGGAGCAAACACTCTTCCAGTTATTTTATTTTTATTTTTAACATGGCTTACCATTGATAAAAAATATTTGTTGAGGAAAGAAAAGTGTGAATTATGAAAATGATAAAAAGCTACCAAATCAAAGAATCTCAAATCAAAGAGCTACCAAATAGCTGGCAGGTTCCCCTGAGAGATAGAATTAAAATTGAGTTCAGTTTATATTATCTTTGGGTACAGAAGATTGTTCTGCTTGGGGAAAAGGTAAGGTTTTCACTAGCAGATATTTTTCAGATAAGGTGGAAATTAGTTTTGTTTTTATGCTGATCACAATTTCCTTAGATGTGAAAGGAAAATAATTGGCAGGACTTTTTGCCCTTTCTATGGTCTGAACCAATAAAACACTCCATAGTAAGTTGAGTATATATAATACAAAAAATTCTGAAGTGCCTGATTAAACTTGTGAATCAGTTCACAGCTTGCTACCTAAGAGGTTTGAATTGCAGACATCATTTCTTAAAACAGAACAAAGTTACCATGTGTAAATAAGTAGACCATGTATAAAATTAACTTGTTAGTAAGTTACATTTACATTGTTACATAAGCATACTTAATGCCATGGGGTTTGTATTTTGTTTGGAAGCTAAGACGGAATGTTTAGGAAGGAAACTATCAGCATTTTGAATGTATTAATATTTCTTTAAATACTGTTGTACAATAATGGTTCGTAGTAGGCACACTTAAGGCAAGTATTTAGACTTTAATGGCAGAAGACTATTCAGTTATTTATATTTCAGAAGGTACTATAATAATGATAAACCAAAAATCTGTCAGCTAAGACTACAATGACAATGAAAATTAAAAGGGCTCCTTTATGACTGCTCTTGTTATTAGCTCTTATAGGCCACATAACACAGAATGTCTTAAATATTCAGGTGTTACATAATAAATTGTATTATACTCATTAATTTCATTCACACAGAGACCTGAGGTCTCTGTTTTTTATCTTCTGCCTCTGGTTTCCCAGTCATTTATGACTACTAGAAAAGACAATTACATTCCACATGATGTTGCATTATGCTACGAACTTGTCTTCATTAATACATCTCTATATCCCCGCCCAGGGAGGTAGTTGAGGCTCAATGAGCCTCAACAATGCTCTGGGCATCTTGATATAGTTGAAGATGGCTCTGCTTACTGCACTGACATTGAACTAGATGACCTTTATAAATCCCTTCAACCCAGGTGATTCTATCATTCTATGGTTCTTAGAATTCTTGCTTTTTAAAAAATATTAAAATAATTCCCTGATGTTTGGAAAATCACAAACTAACCAGATTAACCATAATTATATTTTATTTAGTTGTTCTTGTGGCATAAACAGCAAAAAAGTACACCAGAATGGATTTCAGATGCTACCTTTCATGTCCAATTCTTTTATGGAGTCTCTAGAAAATATTTTCTTGTGGTAAAAAATGGCTACATGGAATCATGTGTATCATGTTGTTACAGTATTTCAGTAAGGAATTTAGCATAGTACTGGTTCAGGTTTAAAATCAATTGGATAAAGGATTCTGATGGTTTATTGAAAAAAATAAAAAATAAGTTCCAAACTCTATAAACTTTGATATATCAAGATCCTAGTAGTTTGCTGATTTTTTAAAATTCCTTTCAGATTGAAAGTAACTCAAACTCATAGAATTATAGAATAATCAGTGATCAGAAGGAACCTCATAAGATCATATAGTTGAATCCCCCTGCCACAGCAGAATCACCTGGACAAAGTCACACAGGAACAGATCCAGGCAGGTCTTGAATTTCTCCAAAGAAGGGGACTCCACAACTCCCCTGCGCAGGCTGTTCCAGTACTCCATTCCCTTGCTGTGAAGAAGTTCCTTCTGATATTTATATGTAACTTCCCGTGTTCCAGCTTGCACCTATTGCTCCTTGTCCTGTCACCAGATGACCTTGAGAAGAGCCTGGCTCCATCCTCCTGACACCCAACCCTCACATATTTAGAGACATTAAGGAGCTCACCCCTCAGGCTCCTCTTCTCCAAGGTAAAGAGACCCAGCTACCTCAGCCTTTCCTCATAAGGGAGTTGCTCTATTTCTTTCATCATCTATGTTGCTCTATGCTGGCAAACCTCCAGCAGCTCTGTGTCCTTCTAATTATTCTGTAGGAAATGAAAATCAGTAATATTAATTTACTTGTGAAAATACTGCATGGTCTGGATCCATATTGAGCTCCAAATAGCCTTTTTATTTTCTGAAGACTTTAAACCTTCTATATGTTAAAATCTTATATCGCTTCAATTGTACTTTCCTTAAATATTTTGCATGTGACTTTGAATGATATTTAATATTATCCTTTTCAGAAATAATCCTTTTGTAGTAATGGTCTAGTGTTAATTTTCCTTGTCTTTAAGTAAGATGATAAATTTGATATAGAATCATTGAATGGTGTATATTGGAAAGGATTTTAAAGATCATTTACTTCTAACCCTTATTAAGACTACTGAGAAGTTCTGTGACAAGTGAGTGCAGAAAGTTGAAGGAAGACTACTGCTGGAAAACCTACTCAGTCAGCCATTCCCAGTCAGGAGGTTCCTCCAGTGCATTGGTGACAATTTCCTGAAGCAAATGGTGGAGGAGCCCACTAGGAGACGAGCACTGCTGTATCTTGTACTCACCAAAAACAAGGGACTGGTTGAAGCAGTGATGGTGGAAGGCAGCATATTTGCAGTGACCGTGAGATAGTGGAGTTCAGGGTCTCATATATTAGGAAAAGATACCTAGCAGAATCACAACCCTGGATTTCAGGAGGGCCACCTTTGGCCTTTTCTAGCAATTGCTAGGAGAAATCCCATGGGACAGGGTACTAGCAGGTCTGGGGACCCAAGAGAGCTGGTTAACATCCAAAGACCACTTCTTTGGAGCACAACAGAAGATCATTCCAACAGGAAAGAAGTTCAGGAAAGGAACCAGAAGATCTGAATGGTTAAACAGGATGCTGCTGCATAAACTGAAAAGGAAGAAGAAAATCTATAGGTCATGGAAGGAGGGGGTGGCCACTTGGGGTGATGATAAGGCTCTGGTGAGAGAATGTAGGGATACAACTATGAAAAGCAAGGTCTCCTTGGAATTAAACTTTACCAGAGAGGTCAAGGGCAACAAAAAGGGCTTCTTCAAATGTGAATGTGGACCCCTGCTGAACGAGGTGGGTGCGCTGAAGATAGAGGATACAGAGAAAGCAGACATACTGAACGCCGTCTTTGCCTCTGTCTACTTCTGGGAGCTGTCCTGGTATCAAAGCCCAGACTGCTGAGGCTCCAGAGGAAGTTGAGGAAAGACAGGAGCCTGACCTGGTTGACAAGGACTGGGTTGTCAAACCCAGTTGACAAACTGAATCCATGGGCCCTGATGGGATTCAGTTGAGCAAACTGAATCCATGGGCCCTGATGGGATTCACCCACATTTGCCAAGGGAGATGGCGGAAGTCATTGCTAAGCCACGCTCCATCATCTTTTCTAAGTCATAGGGATGAGGAGAGGTGCTTAGGGAGTGGAGATTAGCAAATGTCAGTCCAATCTTCAACAAAGGTAAGAAGGAGGACTCAGGTAACTATAGACTGGTCAGCCTCACCTCTATCCCAGGAAAGGTGANTTAGGGATCGCAAGGGACCTCAAAAGATCAGCTAACTCAGTCACTCTGCTACAGCAAGATCATCTAGACCAAGTAGCACAGGAACAGAGCCAGGCAGGTCTTGAATGTCTCCAGAGAATGAAACTCCACAAACCCCCTGGGCAGGCTGTTCCAATAATCCGTTCCCTCACTGTCAAGAAGTTTCTTCCGATATTTACATGGAACCTCCTATGTATTCATTAATTTCTTGGATAAGGGATTAGGGTGCCCTGTCAGCAAGTTAGCTGGTGACACAAAGCTGGGTGGTGTCACTGGCACCTCAACAGATTGTGCTGCCATTCAGAGACACCTGGACAGGCTAGAGTGCTGGACAGATAGAAATTGAATGAGATACAACAAGGATAAGTGTAGACTCTTGCATCTGGGCAAGAACAACCCCAGGTACCACTATAGGTTTGGGGAGTGACCTGTTGGAGGGCAGTGCAGGAGAAAGGGACCGAGGGGTCCTAGTGGACAGCAAGATGTCTATACGCCAGCAATGTGCTCTTGTGGCCAAGAAGGCCAATGGTATCCTGGGGTGGATCAGAAAGGCTGTGTTTAGCAGATGGAGAGAGCTTCTTCTCCCCCTCTATTTTGCACTAGTGAGATCACATCCAGACTATTGTGGTCATTTCTGGGCCTTTCAGTTCAACAAGGACACATTGCTGCTGGAAGGTGTCCAGCGTAGAGCAACAAAGATGACAAAGGAAACAGAGCACCTCCCTTAAGGGGAAAGGCTGAGGGAGCTGGATCTCTTTAGCTTGGAGCAGAGGATGCTGAGGGGTGACCTCATAAATGTCTATAAATATCTGAGGGGTGGGTGTCAGGAGGATGGAACTAAGCTCTTCTCAAGGTCCTCTGGTGATAGAAGAAGGGGAAATGGGTGCAAGCTCTTCCATATAAATATCATAAGGAACTTCTTTACAGTGAGTGAACAGATTATTGGAACTAGCCTGCCTAGAAGGGTGTGGAGTCCCCTTCTCTGGAGATGCTCAAGACCTGCCTGGATCTGTTCCTGTGTCACTTGGTGTTGGTGATCCTTCTGTGGCAGGGGGATTGGGCTAGAGGATCTTTCAAGGTCCTTTTTATCCCTAAAGATTTTGTGATTCTATGATTCTTTTATTAGTTATTATCTTAGCCTTGGTTATTCATCTCAAACATTCAGTGAGTGCACAAGTCTAGGCCTTCTTCCTTTGTAGGGACAAAATAGTAATTATTATGATGATTTCCTTTTTCTTGGTAGATAATTCTCTGCAGTTAGTTCATTAGCTCACTCCAGCAGTCCTGTGTGGTTAGCAAGCAAGATTTCATGAGTTTTGTGGGTCTATGAAGAAAGTGCTGTAAAAATGATGTTACTACAGATTTTAGAACTGTCTCATCATATTTTTATGAAAAAAAAACCATTTTGATCTGTTAGAATGATGTTATTGTGATGGAAACAGTTGATAGTTGCTGTTTAATTCCTACATTGTCACTCAATCCTAGCAGCTTAAATGAAGCAATTTACATTATTTGAAACATTCAGTATCTCATGTTAAAGTGAAAGATCAATATTGGAAAATGTTTAAAGACATAAATACATATATAAAAATATGTACAGATTACATAGATTAGATTGATAGGTAGATAGATAGACACGCTGTCCTGCACCACAATCCTGGTAAGAACTGACAGTTCCCGTAGAGAAACATGGTCCTGAGGAGGGTGTCAGGCTGAACAGTGAGGATGCCCATCCTTCTGGGATTACCTGGGACACATCTTGGCAGGTGGATTATTTAGGAACCTGTACTGTGTCCTATTCCCACCTCCACTGAAAACATTGTTTGTCTACTCCTATTTGTTTGTGAGGATTAGCCTTTATCCAGGTAGTATTACAAAAGACATGTGGTCGCTTTGGAAAACAGTAACCTTAAAAACAATATAAATACATTGATAAAGTAAACAGAAGTGTCTGAAAGAGTTTATTCTGCAGTCTGCTCACATGAATTTCCTTTGTGTCACCCATGTGAAGGAATTTCTTACACCTCTATCCAATCTTTGCACTGTTCTGCAGCTGTCACCTGGCCACAGCACTTGTAATGGTGATCCTTCAGGTATCAGTTCTTCTCTGAATTGCTTCCAGCCCAGCTCCTCAAGCAATCATTGTTCCTTTAATCCTGTATTACTTCAACTCCACTTGAACTCCTCACTCTTTTCAGACTGCTGCTGTGTTGCTCAACTCTTCCTCACCATCAGTCTGAAATGCCTATTAAATATATATTTAGCTATTCTCTATAATCTTGTTGATTCTCACAGTTAAATCTATTATATCCCAAGGTGAAAAACTTGCCTTTTATTAGCTTCTGCTGAATTCAGACTGCTGTAAAGTTCTTTCTTAGTCTCTGGATTCTCTACCTCTCCTACCCTTTATAATTTTTGATGTTATAACTTCCATGTCTTGGATTTAAAAGAACATATGATTAAAATGTGTGATCAAGTGATGCCATCCATCTTAATAACAATTTAAGTCCAATTAAAAGAAGTTCAAAATGTGTTTTGTTTGAATACTAGTCACCAAAGCAAGTTTTATCTAATGAGGTATGCTGGTTAGTTAATTTTGGACTATTAAAATATTTCCAAGTTTTGTGTCCGCAAGAGGCCACCTGTGAACCAATAACAACAAAACCTAGTGATGGAGGTAAAAGCCACCAAAATGTAAATTACTAAATAAAATTCTTCTTGAAAAATTGCGGGGATTGATCCATTTCAGTAGTAAAATGTTGAAGAAGCACTGATGGATTCACACTTCAGGTATGCATAATGTTTTTTCTTATTTTGGTAAAACAATAAAAACTACTTCTGCAAAATAATTCTATTGACTTCAATAAAAAGGACTGCAAGTCTAGCAAGACTTAAAACTATTAGAAAGAAGTAAGAGGAAGAATTAAAAATTACACTTGTAAAAGTATTGCATCCTTCATAGCATCCTTTATAATTTTCCAATTGATCTACATATATATAAACCAGGAAGCTTCTTTTTTGCCATTGCTTAAGCAAAGTAAACAAAAAATGAAATCAGTTCACCACTACAGGCTATTTTTCCCTTGCTTATTTTTTAAATTTACAGAAGATAATAATTAATTATGGATCACTGCTGATTTTGATGTCTGTTTTCATTTCAGCACTTTTACTTTGGAAGAAATGTTTCACACTAAGTAGAAATGTCTGTCTTTTTGAACATCAAAAAAAATATAGAAATCACTGGACTAACTGAAGCTACAGCATCATTTCCCTCCCTTCACTTCTGCAATGATAAAACAGACAATCTGGTACTGATCTGCCTGGGGAGATCACTTGAGGGTTCAGGAGCCCAGGTGATTTTCTCCCTTCAGTGGCAGGGAAGAATACTGAAAGTGGAAGGAAGAACCACCTTATTAGCATGTGGCTGAGACAATGCTGCCACCAGCAGAATTTTGGGGTTTTTGAACACGGAGAGCTTTATACTGCACGGGGTCTACAAGAGACAGTGGAGTTCATCTGTGGAAGCCATTGTCCACGACAACAGATGTGATGTAGTTGCCATTACAGAAACATGGTGGAATGACTTTCATGAGTGGAGTGTTCAATGGATGGCTATAAGCTCTGCAAATGGAATAGACAACCTAGAAAGGGTGGAGGGGTGGGTCTGTATGTTAGAGAGTGTTTTGACTGCATGGAAGTCAACAAGTTTGGTGGTCCAGTTGAATGTTTATGGGCAAAGTTGAGGAAGGTCAATGAGGAAGATATCCTGTTTGGAGTATTGTAGACCACCTGACCAGCATGAGGAGGTTGATAACTTAGACAACTAGCTGACACTGCAAAATCACAAGCCCTTATTCTTGTGGGGACCTCAACTTATGAAACATCCACTGGAAATATAACACAGTGAAGAGGAAACAGTCCTGGAGGTTCCTGTAGTGTGTGGAAAACAGCTTCCTGACTCAGCTGGCAGGTGAACCAACCAGGCAAAGGGCCTTGCTGCAACTGTTTTTTATAAACAGGGAAGGACAGGTGGGTGATGTAGTGGTCAGTGGTCATCTTGGGCTTAGTGACCATGAAA
>VZRI01000320.1:82472-95393 GCA_013397515.1 Upupa epops
TATTGTCACAGAAGCCACAACTCTAGCCCACCCCCCTCCCCCCACCCCCAGAAAAAAAAGTAAAACCCTTGCCATGCAAATGCAATACATACTGTAGTTTGTGTATTTGACAAGATGAAGTAAAGGAGGTTCCCTCATGATGTATTGAAGTCATGGACATCTGCTTACGACAAGTTTTCCATTTCTTCATAATCCCAGTGGACATATTTTATAAACACCAGTGATCACAGGCAGGTGAAAGTGTAAGTAAAGGGACTGTACTCAGGACTAATTTCAGTAATGTAAACTATTTCAATATGAGACTAAGCAAATCAGAACCTTTGATTGAAGCCATCAAAATTCTCAGACTTGATCAGCTCTGTAATTTTTCAATTTAATTGCCATTTTAAAAAATTAGCAGATACTTGTGGAATCTAGTGATTATTTTCATGTTTGTACTGAGAATTTCCTCAGGAAAATTATTTTGGGCTAGGCATTGCAGTGTTCTGTTGTTTTTCCCTGATATTGCAGAAACTCTTTTGCTGCACTTAATTTTTTTTCTTCTTATCTCTCTCTGGAGATAAGAAGATCATCAATAAAAAGTGTTACTTATACCAGTTACTCTTTTCCTCCAGAGCTCAGAGGCTGCTTCCTTTATTCACATCATTTTGACAGTTTAGATTCCTCACTATTTTCTAGGAAATCCAAGTCTGCCATATGTATCACCAGGTTACACTGATAAGATACAGAAGACATGATTAGATATGATCAAATTAGTTCTTTGATTTGTTTGTAGTGCATGAGAACAGACCTGTTAAATAAGTGGCTTTGATCCACTGACATAGACCACAGTGTTAAAGATGACTTGACTGATATTAATAAAGGAAAATTTCCTTGATAGCAAATTTGATAAAGACTAAGATCATTTAATTTACTGAGATCAGAGATCTGGTCAATTAAAACTACTGTCCAAAGCTGTTCTTTCATTATTAGTATTCTGAATTAATTTTCTGAGCTTTGCTAATGATTTATCTTCTGGTTTTTAAAATTACGCCTGACTTGAAAAAACAGAGCATGCTTTTATGATCAAATGAACACTTTATACAATCTTTATTCCTCTAAAAATATTTTATTTATTACATTGTATGTTTTCTTTTTACATTACATGCTTTATTTCATAAAGCAGTTATCATCAGTCTCTCTTTCTTGCTAAAATTAACTGTATGGAAGTTCACATGCTTGTAAAGCTACCTTATCTCCAATGTGTAACAAAAGTATCAAACAGGTACAGTAAGTGTGTGCATTGCTCCGTTAAAATATAGGAAAGCCAGGAAAAACAAAGAGCAGACTTAGATCGTCTTGAAATCTCACAGACAACTTTGACAATTCCAGGTTAGGTATGTACTTTTCAGCTTACAGTTGGTATTATTTATACAAGCCCTATTAATTCATTAGTTATCTATTTTAACTGTCTCACATACCAAATAGCAGATTTTCAGTTTTGTTAGTGTTTCTTTGGCATGTGCCAAAATTACTGTGTAGTACTGGTGATGTATGCCACTCCTTCCCTTTGCTATTTACAGTTAATGGTTGACTAATGCCCTATGTCATGAATTATTCTCAAACTTAACTGCCTATTCAGAAGAAAAACATTGTTTCTCACATTATTGTATGTAACACTGCTGTTCTTCAAAGACAGATCATAAAGGATCTTCAGCAGAAACAGCAGAAAAAGCACTTTTAAACAAAGCCTTTTTTGCGAATTTATATGCTGACCAATAGCTAGGCCAATAAGGAATTTAGCCAGGCAGTATGGATTGTAAGAAACAGAATAGACAGATTGTGTCATTCTTTCTGTTATTTCATTCTTCGTATAGATTTATCCCTAACTTGTTCTTTATGTAAAGAAGAGACTTTTTACATGATCTTTTAACTTTCTGATGTTCCAGGATCATTTTAGTCTGTTAGTGTGTTGTTAATAAGTGTATATATGTTTATCTTTTTGAAGATTTTTACAGGTTTTGAAATTAGATTTTTTTCAGTCTGAAAAAAAGGTAGGCATGTCTGAATAAATCATCTCATGAATTCATTTCCCAGTTTTGTGCAAACAGACGTTTAAAACTGAAATGTTTTTTCTTGTCACAAATATGAACTATTCCTGTACTTTGCTTATTTTTAGTCTTTAATAGTGAAAAATATAAAAATTTTCTACAGTTAATAAAATGCATTACTTAGATGAAATGATTCAACTTTATGATTCAACGGAAAAACTTGTGGTTTGTGGTAAACTACAAAAAAAATCTTCTCTTAAGGACATGCTACTGTGACTCTTTAACTAGAAAAAGGAGGCTTTACTTCTTTATTTCTTTTAGGACTTAAATTTTTAAATATTTGAAAAGTAAATCTTAGAACAAAATATATTCTGTGGGTTTGTTTAAAAATGTGTTCAGTCTTTAATTTGTTAATGATTACAATATTTAAACACTACCTAATAACACTAGTTAGTAACTACTAGTGATGACAGTGGATTTTATGTTTTGATAAATATGGGTTGTGATCTCAATTATTGATAAAAGGAATTAAGAATATGTCTAAGTTGGCAATTTTGTTCTGATCAGAGGTCTACTTCCTGAAGGAAATCACACAATCATTTTCAGTGACTGTGAATTAAGGCACACTAGAAAATGCAGAATGCATTCCTTTCATATGGTGCTATGCTGGAAGACAGGCACTAGAATTGTACTTATTCCAAAGTGAAAACTGATCAAAGTGAACATGAAACACCTGAAATGCATCTAGTGTGAATTCCAGACTTTCAGTGCCAAGAGTTTCTCTCTACAGATGAGGAAATTTTGACCTACTTTGTGATGTAGATATGGTTTCAGGGATTCAGTATTAGCCTCTTACACAGGAAGTCTGCCAAACAGCTAAAGGAACATTATGAAAGCAGGTCTATGAGATATGGTTTTTTTATTATTGTGGGGTTGTTTTGGTTTTTTTTTAACTTTTTCTGAAGTGTTCTGGTCTGCTGGCTGGATTGGTTCTCCATCTGGATTTGGTCCACAGTCAAAAAGTTGTGCATACAATGAAGTGAGCACAAGTTATTGTTGTTCCTGGCTGTAATCTGGGAGATGAATCTGTTTTATAAATCCATGCTTCTTATGTAATCAGAGGTGAGACGCTGAGAGACAGAATGAAAATGTTTTCAAACACCTCCTGTAGTCTCCACTGAGTATATAAAGAGCTCATATTGTGCTCTGTATACAGACAGAATGTTTATACAAAAAACTAATACCAGGAAGATCAGTGATGCTGAAGCCTTTCATAGGAGAATGCCTTCGTAGGCGTTTAGCTGCATATAAATCATAAATAATGTCAAACTCTCTTTTTTCCCTGATTTTAAGATACTCCTTGTTATGTGACACACTTGTACTGCAATTAATTCTGGTAAAATTGTGAAGTAAAAAGTGAATTCAGAATACAATTTTATAATATTGATTCACTTAGACATTGAAGGGGAAAGATGTAACACTGTGTAGGAAATGTATAAATCTCAATAACAAATTTTGAAACACTGTTTCTATTCCTGCTGGGTTTTTTTCTGTTTGACAATTCACCTGTATAAAGCATACACAAGAATACTGGGCATATTTCTAACCAAAATAATGTTGTGAACCTTTAGTAAAATAAGAGTAATGATAAAAATTATTTTTCTTTGCTATCATATGTGGCTATGGCTGTTAATTTGTTTGTGAAGGTTTCATGTAACATTTAAGTCTTTGGCTTGTGAAGCACTCCCCACCTCCTTCACTAAGGACACTTCATCCTGATTCAGAGTTTTATGCTTTCCTACATACAGTGGCTTACAACTCTGCAAACAAGAATAAGGATGTCTATACTCTATGAATGAGAGAACAATAGTGACCTCCTTCTTTCTCTGCTAAATGCACTGTAATAATGTAAAATTTACATTACAGGCATAATAAGGTAATTGTTGCAATAGTGAATTAAATGTTGGTAACACATTACACTACATGACTAACCATTCTCCTTTGTTAGTTATTGTACTATTATTATTTCTGATAAAATGATGTGGCATAACTTTATTCGAAATGTAGTACAGCATGACAGTCCTATTTTTATACTGAAACCTTACTGGACAATGTTTATGGAAATGTCCTCTGCAGTCTAAAAAAATAGGACATTTTTTGAGTAGTTGCATACCATGTTAACATTTGCAGGTACAATACACAATTTTTTTATGACTTGAAAAAGCAGTGCTAGAAACAATAGGAAGAAAATGACAAAATCAGTTACAGTAAAATAACAGCAAGTGCTGCAAACTGAATGAGTCATATTGCTAGGACTTAGAAATGATGTGTCTAACAATAACTATGTTATCCTAAGTGGTAAGATAACATTTTTAGTCATTCTACATTAATGACTTTAGTGTCTTGTTCTTTATGCATGTGTTATCCAGGGTACAACCATCCTTTTATCAGAGATTATAAACATAAAGTTACATGTATACTGAAATCAAAAATTGTAGATATTAAGATAATATTAAAAAGCAGTAATTGTAGACAATTTTTTCAGATCTTCAGAAAGTATGATTGCACTCAAGTGGGATGATGCATCAATGCTAAGTAAAAGCAAAATTATGAAATTATGATTGGCTTCACGCAAGTAGTTCTACTAAAATCTATACAATTATTCATGTGAACTAGGTGATGGTCAATTACCCTTGACTTTAACAGATGAGCATAGGGCTGCTGATGTATTTTAGTGTTTTCTGGAATAATAATCTTTTTGCAGTAGCTTTGAGGGTTTTCTTTTCCTGGTATTCAATACAGTTTTATTCTCCACCATTCCTCAATTCTGATTTAAAAATGACATAGACATATCATAGAATCATGGAATCACAGAATCATTAAGATTAGAAGAGACCACCAGGGTCAAGAACTCCAATCATCAAATATATTTTCTTTTATATTTGTTTTCTTTCAAATATTTTGTAAAGTCAGGTATGAAAGAACTGAATGTGATGTGGATTTTCACATGGAACTCCTCATTGAGAAATGCATCTCTTTGCAGGTTATTTGCTGCCAAGTTGTGGCCTTTCTTCACAGATTTGAGGAAGCAGAAACAGGATTAAAAAAAAAAACAAACAAAAAAACCCCAAAAAAAACCAAACACTGTTTATGGGTTTGGTTTAGGATACAAATTCATGCCTTGGGAATAAATATTTTCCGAGTGTGTATCTGTTTTTCATAATAGTTTCAGTGTGTATAATGAAAACACATTTGCAGAACTGTGAAAAACACAAATTTGAAAAAAGATCTGTTTCTGGTTTTTTAACTGGAAAAAAAAAAAAGACATACTTACAGTTTTCCAGCACTAACTGTGATATGAAAGGTGGATCAAATGAGATAATTTTTACCATGGTACTAGAATGACAAGCTGACATGATTTTCTTTTTAATTCTAAGAGAAGCAGCATATCACTGTCATTCAACAGCTGTAACTGGTAAGACATTAGACATTTTTAACACTGTGTAATGCAGCTAGTTAATTTCACAGAAAAAAGACTCACACCATTACAACAAGCAGGTTGTAACAAGCAGGTTCCCTACAAAAAGGGAACATTTCTAAATACAAAGATAATTTGTATTATACATAATAAATATAGATTGAATTAATAGATACTAAATGTAGCTTACTTTTTATATATAATATTCATATATATAAAATATAATTAACTTTAGTAAATACTACTAATAAAAAAAAATATATTGAAAATCCTAAATGACCAGGAGGTCTTCTATGAAAGAGTCTTTTTCCAGAGATTTGGAACAGTTTGCAGTAAGACAACATCACTTTTTCTCTATTTGTTACATTTTAGAGTAGAATGCAACACTTTTTCTCTCTTTTACTAGGAATAGTCTGCACTAATCTTAATAACCTTTCATCTTAATTTTTACAACTCTTGTAACACATTCCATAATCTTATTTTGTATGTTTTTATTTTAAGACTGTCATTATTTTGACAGTAGGTCAACTATTCTTGAAATATATTCTTTCTAAACTTTCTACCTCTTACTGAATTCTCTTTAATCTTTAGAAAATCCAGAGATTTACTGTTTAAGAGAGAGAAAGCAGGTACACCTTTAGTTTCAGAATGGCATTATCTATATGAATTTCATATAAGTTTTGAAATCTTAATGCATGTTTCTTGTCAGTAACATTTGTTCAGATCACATCATCTCATGTTATTCTCTAATTTAAATCAAATTCATTCTTGAATTGTAGAGGCAAGTACAATTATTTCAGATGATTTTTTTTATTGTAGTAGTGTAGTGTCCAAAGAAAGACAAGTAGAAGAACACTAGTAACTGAAAACCCACTGTAGTTCTTTATGTTGTTTATATCACCATAAACTAAAGCAAAGGAGCAGCACAAATCAAAGAAACTAAACAAAGTAGGTGTACAATGGCAGAAAACGAAAATGCCATATGTAGTACTTGAAAATCCATAGTCATACATAATTCACTGTATTTAAAAGCAGGTCATCATATACATAAAAAAAACAAACAAAAAAAAACCCTAAAATCATAGTACTAGAAATTGTAGATATAGAGAATTAGAAAAGGTGCAAAGTGCTTACTTGATTGTCATATTTGTAACAGTGTCACCATTCCATGAATCAAATATAGTTTAATACATCTTGGAGCTTAACTGTTAGGTTATAGACTGGGTTTGATGATATTAGGAATCATAGGCAAGATTAGGAATTGTGGGTTAGACAATTGTGTGTTAGGACAGTAGACTGGATTAAAAACTGGCTGAAAGACAGAGCTTAGAATGTTTTAGGTAGTGTCAACAGAGTGTAGTTGAAAGTCCAGACATGCTCATTATATTCATCAATGACCAAGATGATGCAATAGAGTGTATCCTGGGCAAGTTTGTTGGTAATACAAAACTGGGAAGAGTGGATGTGCTGGCATTTTGCAAGACACAGACGGGCTGGAGAGCTGAATGGGGAGAAATCAAAGTTCAGCAAGGGAAAGCTTAGGGTGCTGCAACTGGGGATAAATAACCCCATGAAGATTAGAGGCTAACTTGCTGGAAAGCAGTCTCAGGGACAAAGGTCTTGGAGTTCTAGTGGCCACTAAGCTGACCATGAGCCAGAAATCTGCCAGCATGGCTCAGAAAGCCAATGGTCTCATGGGGTGCATTGAGATTGTGGTTAGTAAGTCAAGGAAGATTATCCTCACCCTTTACTCTGCCATGATGAGGCTGCATCTGGGGTACTGTGTCCAGTTTTGGGCTCTCATGTTGAAGGTAAAATTAACTACTGAAAAGACTTTAGTGGAGGAGCACTGAAGGGGCAGCAGGGGTCAGAAGCATCCCCCTTATGAGGAAAGGCTGACAAAACTGGGAGTCTAACCTGAAAAACAGATGACTGAAAGAAGACCTCATCAACACTTTTAAATATCTAAAGGGAAGGTGTCAGGAGGATAAGGTCAGACTCTTCACAGTGGTGCACTGTGACAGGACAATAAGTCCAGAGAAGAGCAACTAGAATGGTAAAGGGCCTGGAAGGTAAGCCCTACGAGGAGAGGCTGATGGAGCTGGGTCTGTTTAGCCTGGAAAAGAGGAGGCTCAGGGGTGACCTTATCGCTGTCTGTAACTATCTAAAAGGTGGTTGTAGTCAGACAGGGATTGGTCTTTTCTTCCTGGACACTGGAGACAGGACAAGGGGTCATAGTCTTAAGCTCCATCGCGGGAGGTTTAGACTTGACATTAGGAAAAGGTTTTTCACTGAAAGAGTGATCCAATTTTGGAACGGGCTGCCCACAGAAGTGTTCAAGTCACCGTCTCTGGAGGTGTTCAAGGTTAGTCTGAATGAAGTGCTGAGTGGCATGATCTAGATGTTAGATGGTAGGTTTACTTGGTTTAGTTTGATTTAGGTTGGATTGGATGATCTTTAAGGTCTTTTCCAGCCTCATCATTGCTGTGATTCTGTGACAAGGGACAATAGACAGAAACTGGAATTCAGGCTATCTTTGACCTCTGATCAACTTCTCTGATTATAGTGATATTCAGACTGGATTTTAGTCCATTCACATTGCTGTCTAAAAGGCTTTACTTCCTTAGTTTAATAACTTGAGCTTGGAGATTAACACTTGAAAGATATAATAAATACAATGTAATATAATATAGTATAATATATAACATATAGGATAGTGCATAAATCAAGTATAATAATGTTAATATTATTTAAGATATTATGAAAGGAATAATTAGAAGATTAGAATGCTTGATACATTGAAACATCACCATACTGCTTCTGCTTAGTATGTAATTGCATGTTACTTGCACACATGTGTGTGCATGGCCTGTCTAGGGAATTCTGAGATTTAAAATAGGATGAATTATTTTTTTACCAGTAAAGCCCCCTAAAAAAGCATTATCATTTGATCAGAGCAGGGACCTTGCCATGACCCAAGAGACAGCCTATGAATGACAAAACTTTGATTTTTATTCAATGAAGCTTGCTTCTATACAGGCAGAAACAAAAGTCAGACCCTATATTTTATAAAGCAATGTAGTGAAATGTCTCTTTCCTGCTGTTATGTTTTAAAAATGATCAAATTTTCAAGTATTAATTGTGGTGCTTTTATACTGAAAAAGCATTTTATTTTGAAGCATGTTAGCTTTCCTAGCAGATCTCCTGCGTCAGTGTCTGGACTCTACAGTTGATTGATGGACAGAGTCTGTAGAAAGGAAGGTAATTGCTGCTTCTTGCAGCAATGTCTTCTACTTCTTCACCTTCCTTTCTTCTTTCTTAATTCTCCGGTATGTCTTGAGAGACAGATTGTTCCTCTAGAAGAGAGCTCCCTCCACCCCTACCTCAAGCTTGAGAGGAGCGAGCAATGGCTCCCACCCTTCCTCCTGCTGAAGGGTAGAATACAGAAAGAGACTAAACCTGGCTGCAGCTCTGCAGTGGATTCAGCCACAGCCCTCTTTTGCATGGGAGCTCAAACACAGAGAGAATGGACCTTTTTGGACTGTGGCCAGAGCCAGCTGGTCCTAGCTCCTGGCAGCAGGCAGAAGAGATGAGCTGCTGTCCACACCTGTAGATGCCTTTGGTGGGGGTGAAACTGCAGCCCTCCCCTCTTTCTCTGGGGCTGACATTCAGAAAACCAGCACCAGCTTGTTCCAGCTCCTGGCAGCAGGCCAGAGAGAGGGCAACTCCTCCACAGACACTTCTACAGCTTGATTGCCTTAAAGATTCCAGACAGAGGTGAGCTTTTAACCCTCTACCTCCCTTGGAACCTAACCACAGGGGAGGAGAGGACAAAGCTTTTCAGAGGCCTGTAGAAAGCCCTTGGAGGAGGTCTGTAGAGGTCCATTCTCCATAAAAGGCATGACCCCACATGACCAGTGCCATGTTGGCTTTGTCTCCACCGGACTGGCAAAGATCCTGTATACTCTGCCACTGAGAGACTGAGAGAAGCTTCTAATAAGAGAAAGAAAGAGAGATCACAAGTACTGATCTCCTAAACCTTTGGCAAACACAGAGAGTCTGGGATTCTGTTGTATCCTCTACATTTGATGCTACTATAGCCTAAAAGATCCCTAAGTCAATGGGAGCTAGAAGTATGCTGAGGACATCAGGAAGGGCTGAGGTCTGCATGAGANACACAGAGAGTCTGGGATTCTGTTGTATCCTCTACATTTGATGCTACTATAGCCTAAAAGAAGATCCCTAAGTCAATGGGAGCTAGAAGTATGCTGAGGACATCAGGAAGGGCTGAGGTCTGCATGAGAACCTGGAAAAGGAACTTCTCCACAAGCATCAAACATTTTGTGCTTTATTTCTGCTACACACTGCCCTCATCCCTTTCTCTTCTGGAAAGTGGGGTGCGAGTGTGTGTGTGTGTTGGTTTTGTGGTTATGACTCTTGCCTAGAGCTCTCTAAGGCCAAAAAGTGATCTGTTAGCTGTCTCTCGGAGTATGTGCAAAGGCACCGTGATACAGTTTGGGTTTTATCCTTTTGATTCTTTTATTTATTTGAGAATTTTTCCTTTTCTTAATGGTGATGTGTTCAGTAAATTGTTGTCTTTTTAACAAAGTTGTTTTGTTGTCTGTTGAACTCTCGGCGAGAGCTGGTTGCTGTGCTTGAATTGCAGGCACCAACCCAAACCAATTAAGACCCTCTCCCTAAACCATTACACCTGCTTATAAAATGTAAATGTGCAAAAGGTGCTGAATATAGCTTGAGAAAAATGTAGATAGTAGGTAAGTACTGTTTCTTGGTATATATATATATTTTTTCTCCATCCCTATAGAGCATCTTAAGCCAGTTCTTGTTAATAATTCTTAACAGGATTATTTTTTTCTGCTTTAAATGCGTATTTAATGTTGGGTCTGATTTTCTGGCTCCTCTATCCTATAAAAACAGATCTCTTGAGGTTGAGTTTCCTCTGTCGTGCAGACTTCTGAGTTTTCATTACTTCAACCACATCAGGAAATATTTCTGAGCCTTGGTAGTCCAGATTGTGAAAAGAATGAGGCTGTTTTTGTATTACCTAACAGAATAATATTATCCAATACATTCAGTTACATTACTTCAAAATTTGATTCTGTTGAAACTCATGTAAACTGGGCAGATTATAAAAAATGGCATTACAGTCAATACCCTGATAAAATTAGTGGTTAGCAGAATGAGAGATATAAAAACAGGACCTCGTTCTGTCTGACACCATGTGGTTGGATGTCATGCAATTTCTCTGACTCAGTCAGGAGAGGAAGTTGGTCTTCATTCTTATTAAAAGATTTCTTTTTTAAGTAACTATTTCAATCTTGGTATACATATGACCAGAAAGGTAGTACATTGACTTCTCACATAGAATACATGAAAGGAAAATTTAAGAATAACATGTTATTTAAAACATTTGTTTAAAGCATCTGATACTGAGAACTGAGTTTAAAGAAATGTTTTCAACCAGTGGCTAAGATCCTTTGGTTGAAGTGGCTAAGCTTGATCTCTTTGAAATAAAGCATGAGTGAGAGCTTATGGAATATAAAAATATTGAATGCAAACAAAACATGTATATCACCATTCATGCATTTCTCTTTGACTGTTGAGGTTTCACATTAAAAAAAATAAATAAATTAAAGCTGAGGGTTGATCTCATTGCTCTCTGCATCTTTCTGAGGAGGGGGAGAAGGAGTTTCTGGGCTCTTCTCCCTGGTATTCAGTGATAGGATGCATGGGAATGATTTAAAACTGCACTAGGGAAGGTTCAGTCTGGACATTAGGAATGACTCCACCATGAGCTTTGTCAAACCCTGGAACAGATTTCCTTGAGAGAAGTCAATGCCCCAGGTCTGCCAGTTTTTAAGAGGCATTTGGACAACACCTTTAGTAACATGCTTTAACTTTTGTTCAGGCAATTGAGCTACTTGATTGTTGTAGGTCATAATGATATATTCCCCTTCCCTTCCCCTCCCCTCCCCTCCCCTCCCCTTCTCTCTTCTCATTCTAAGTAAATTGAAATTTGTCATCCTCACTAATGTTTCAGCACAGTAAATAACATGAAAGGGAACTCTGCATGAAAAATGATTTTCAGAATGTCTGGAGTAATTTTCTTTCATTAATTCGAGACACTAATTGGTCCATTCTGTGATAGCTAAGTTTATTATTTGGATAGACTGATTTTTACACTTCTATTTCTTAATGCTTGGTTCATGAAAAAATAACCATGTCAATTCATATTTATGCTCTGTGAAAATGTTTCCAAAAATATTAATTATGTCTAATAATGCCATTGAAATTGTGAAAGAAAAATTATGTTTTAAATTAGACATTTCATAAAATGTAATATCCCTCCCTAGCAAATCACATTCTGTGTGAAAAACTATGTAAGTTAAATGAGTACATTATTACAAAATAAATAGACAAAACAGGTTGAATAGAGACAAAACCTGTTAGCTCTCTTTAGTTCAAAAATAAGATAGATAATCTTAGCTGGTTAGCACTATAAAACAAAAACTGGAAGGGGATGTCTTTTCCTTCTAAGTATGGGAAAGACAGTAGACTACTTGCAAAAGAGGGTGAAATGCATGTAAATACTAAATTGACATAAAAGCTAAACTATACAACAGGACATTATAAGACAGGACTGTGTAAGACAGATATATATATCATGCATTTTTAGATTTTTGCCTAGAAAGAAAGAGAGCACTGATAATATTCTGACAGAGCATTGTAATAAAAATTACTGTAATCCAAAAAACATTTTCGCATTGAGATGACCAAAATTTTCTGTATTTCGTGGTTAAATTTTGATCCTAGGAGACTGGCTTTATGACCCAAAGATGCATATTTTTCCTAGCTTATTTCTTCATTTGTTTTTGATGTAGCTTCAGAATGTCCAATTAATTTTGGCACTAGTGATCACAATAACAAGTATATTCTTGAGTTCATACATATTCCCCTTCAACTAGCTTTCCAGCAAGACCTACCAACATATTGATTCCCCAGTAGTTTCTGTTTTTTGGGGTTTTTTTTCAACATCAGCTCTAATTCTGGTAATAAGACAGATAGAATTTCCATATTACTTAATACTAAATTATTTGAGGTTTATACATTGACCCCTTCATTCACTTATCAGTGCAGTGACTAAATCATGCTCACAATTTTCACATTTGAATGTAAACACTAGCTTAGAAATTTCTTGGTGCAGAATCGTGATCTCATAGTAGCAATATTCTGCACACGTTACTGCAGAATCAAAAAGGTACAAGTAAATAATAATGTAGTTTTGATGTTGGGTGTCATCATTGTGTATGTTATTGTTGTGGGAGTCTGGTAAAAGAGAATAGGATGCATGAAGTATGGGCAACAATCGGGAGAAACTTGAAGCTTTTGTGC
>VZRI01000321.1:1155-13035 GCA_013397515.1 Upupa epops
TCTTCTCTTCTCTTCTCTTCCTTTTCCCTTCTCTTCCCTTCTCTTCTCTTCTCTTCTCTTCCTTTTCCCTTCTCTTCCCTTCTCTTCCTCCTCTCTTCTCCTCTCCTCTCCTCTCACCCTGTTTCTCGTTTCATCCCCATGGCAGGAATCTCCCGTCCTTCCAGCCGGGGAGTTCTCGGAGCCGTTTGTACACTTCATCACTCAATGGTGAGCAGGCCGTGCCCTCCGCGTAAGCGATCCGTGCCACTGACTCGGCGGCTCGGCTTCCCTCGCGTCCTCCCGCGGACACCGGGGACTCGGGGCCGCGGGCAGATGGGGCAGCAAAGCTAAGCAAACAGTTTAAACGATGCCAACGTTACTCACACAAAGGGTCGTAAAAGGACTTCACCGGACCCTGGGGTGGGAGGGCTTCGGGTTGGGAGGGGGGTTTCCCCCCTCTCTCCACTCCCCCTGGTTTAATAAAGCGGAGTGCAGGTGAGGTTCTGCACACCGAGCCCGGGATGGATTCATAGGATCATAGGTAGCATCCTTAGGGATGGGAAGGGACCTGGATAGATCACCCAGTCCAATCCCTCTGCCACAGCAGGGTCCCCCAGACCAAGTCATAGCATCATAGAACCATAGAATCCTTAGGGATGAGAAGGGACCTGGAAAGATCACCCAGTCCAATCCCCCTGCTGCAGCAGGATCCCCCAGACCAAGTCCCCCAGAACAGAACCTTACGGATTCATCCGGGGGTAGAGAAGGCCCCGAGAGTCCTGTCCCTGCAGCTCAGGGCTTTCTGTTGGTTATGGAGCTGCCTCAGTATAGGAACCTGCTGAGTGGGTTGCTCTGCAGTGATCCCTCTTTACTGAGGGTCCTGCTTCAGCAGGCACCTCTGGCTCTCGTTTTCTTCCCTGAAGACAGAGTAGCTCATGGAAAACCCAGGACAACCTGTGGAGAGGAGGAGTGAGTAGCCTGAAGAGTTCTGGAGTGACTGGACAGTAAAAAGCTTGAGGGTCAGCTCTGCCAAAGAAACGAAGTGTAGAGAGGCAGCTTTCATCATGCTGTCACATCCTGCCCACCCCTCAGAAAAGGGAGAGCCCCCAGGTGGGACAGAGCACCCAGCTTAACGTCACTGGGAAGATGGTGTTTGGTGGAGAAACAACGCGGGTCCAGGGCTGGATGCTCGGAGAGGCAGAGGGATCCCTGCTTTGGGGGCAGTCCCCATCAAAGCTCTTGACCCTATGTGAGAGGGCAGGGCCTGAAGCTGCCAGGGGAGGGTCAGGTTGGCTGTTAGGAAGCCCTTCCTCAGGGAAAGGGTGCTCAGAGCCTGGACTGGACTGCCCAGGGCAGTGGGGGAGTCCCCATCAGTGTCTGGAGGTGTTGAAGGACAGCCTGGCTGTGGCCCTGAGTGCCCTGGGGTGGCCGCTGGGGTGATGTTAGGTGCTGGAGCAGCTCAGTGTAGGTTGGGGTTTGCTGTGCTGTAGGGCTCCTCTCCCCTTTGTTGGGGCCACTGTGACTCAAGTGACCTCATCACAGGGGATTTGGAAGGCGCAAGAGTACAGAAAGGACCTCCCAGGACCGAGGGAGCAGGTAACAGATAACCCAGGCACTCGACTCAGTCTGATTATCGGTTAATTAAAGTAACTAAATAATTAAAAGCCCTCGTAGCACTGGCTTCCCTTTCCAGCAGGGTCAGTTTACAAAGAGCAGCGCCTGCTGGGAGGATCCCGCGACCCTCCGTGCGCAGACCTCCTGCCCCCGTTATCCCTGCACAGGCACCGCTCCCGGCCGAGGCCGAGGGAGAGCCAGCCCACGTTCAAATTTCCACAGACGTCAGAGTGAAGCAGAGCTGGTGGTGGCTAGTAGCCTGGGTCTCCCCTGGGGCCACGGCTCCTTCGGACTGTCAGATTAGGACCGCCGCTCGTCAGGCAGCTGGCGCGGTCTTGTTCGAGGTGCCAGCACTGAGTCCTAGGGCTGGTGAATCAGAGTGTTCTGCCTCCAACACGGATCATCCAGGGGTTTCCAGATCATCTTCCGTGTGTAGGGTTTCCTATCTAGAGGGTTTTCCATGTAGTGTTCCCTATCCAGTTTCCCATGTAGAGTTCCATCTATAGGGTTTTCCATGTAGGCTTCCATGTGTAGGGTTTCCCATGGGTAGGGTTTTCCATGTGTAGGGTTTTCCATGGGTAGGGTTTCCTATGTGTAGGGTTTTCCATGTCATGTTCCCTGTATAGGGTTTTCCATGTAGAATTCCATGTGTAGGGTTTCCCATGTGTAGGATTTTCCATGTAGTGTTC
Organism: Upupa epops; assembly: GCA_013397515.1. Taxonomy (NCBI): domain Eukaryota; kingdom Metazoa; phylum Chordata; class Aves; order Bucerotiformes; family Upupidae; genus Upupa; species Upupa epops. The sequence goes on from VZRI01000321.1 coordinate 3,438, forward strand.
CATATATGGGATTTTCCATGTATAGGGTTTTCCCTGTAGTCTTCCATGTAGAGGGTTTTCCGTGTATAAGATTTTCCATATAGTTTTCCATGAGTAGGGTTTTCCATATATAGGATTTTCCATGTGTAGTGTTTTCCACGTGTCAAGTTTTCATGTAGTATTCCATGTATGGGGTTTTCCATGTGTAGGGTTTCCATATACAGGGTTTTCCATGTAGTCTTCCATGTATAGGGTTTCCCACATGTAGGGTTTTCCATGTAGTATTCCATTTATGGGGTTTTCCATATACAGGGTTTTCCATATACAGGTTTTTCCATGGAGTATTCCCTGTGTATGGTTTCCCACATGTATGGTTTTCCATAGAGTATTCCCTGTGTAGTTTCCCATGTGTATGGTTTTCCATGGAGTATTCCCTGTGTAGGGTTTCCCTTGTATAGGGTTTTCCATGGAGTATTCCCTGTGTATGGTTTCCCCTGTGTAGGGTTTTCCTTGTATAGGGTTTTCCATGGAGTATTCCCTGTGTAGTGTTACCCACGTGTAGGGTTTTCCATAGAGTATTCCCTGTGTAGGGTTTCCCACGTGTATGGTTTTCCATGGAGTATTCCCTGTGTATGGTTTCCCACATGTATGGTTTTCCATGGAGCATTCCCTGTCTAGGTTTTCTATATACAGGGTTTTCCATGTAGTCTTCCATGGGAAGGGTTTTCCCTGTGTGGAATTTTCCACACGTGCCCTTTTCCACGCAGCACCTCTCCCTCCCTCCAAAGCGATCCTACTTCAGCCCTCGCTCGCTACCGAGTCGTAGCAGAGCCGGGGAGCGAGCGGCACCTCGGAGCCGATGACGGCGTGCCGCCGGGGCCGGGCTGCGTGGCTGGAGTGCCCCTAGTCAGTCGGCAGCTCCCGGAGGTCACCCCGGCGCAGCGCTACCGTGTTCCGTCACGCGGCCCCTTCCACAGCTGAGGCACCTGTAGCCCCGCAAACCCCACGCCTGCCAGGCTGAAGAGTGTGGAACGAGTCGACACCCTATGAGGCAGCGGGAAAAATCGGGGGGAGATGGAGAGTAGAGACCCCAGGGTGTTGCTGCTCCATTCACCCCACAAGGTAGTGGGAATAAATGGGGGGANCGTTGCTGCTCCATTCACCCTGCAGGGTAATGGGAAAAATCGGGGGGAGATGGAGAGTAGAGACCCCAGGGTGTTGCTGCCCCATCACCCCACAGGGTAATGAGAATCAGTGGGGGGAGAAGAGAAGGTAGAGACCCCAGGGTGTTGCTGCCCCATCACCCCACAAGGTAGTGGGAATAAACTGGGGGAGAGCAGAAGGTAGAGACCCCAGGGTGTTGAGAAGGTGCCGCCCCTTCTCCTGACGCTGCTGAGAGTGACCCTTCCCACCTGTTTTGGGGTTAAGCTGCGGAATAACCCTCAGCACAAGGAGAGTCAACTCCACACCCCTGGGTCTCTTACAATCAGCTCCTTGCCCCTGGGTTTTGGGGATCAACTCCACACCCCCAGTTCTTGGAGAGATCTCTCTCCGTGGTGACAGACAGTGCCGGGGGGAGGAAACCCACGGAGCCAAAGCAAAGCAGAACTCTGAAACCCTGGCTGTCCCAGTATTTGAGCTGATAGAGGAGGAGAGGTCTCGTTTCTCTACTAACAACTTCTTTTTACCCTCCCAGCATGAAAAAGCAACCAAAGGAGAGGCCAGCGCCCGAAGATTTGATGGTGAGTGAAACCCGCGAGCCCCTCGGTCTCCGTTTGGCTGCGAATAACTTTTGATTCACCTCTATCAAACGAGATCCTGCTCTTTCTCCCTGCCTTTTTCACTGCCTTCAAGTACGTCTGGCTTGAGCGGCAGTGACTTAGAGAGATGACCCAGCCAAGGTCAACCGCCGATTGCGCCGAAGCTGATGGGTGTTTAGTGGTTTGGGGAGCTCACACACAACGTCCAGAGCCGCCGTCGAGTTTCAATCAAAAGCGTTTGGAGGCTGAATGCGCAGGGTCTCCTTCGGGTTGGACGTCGGGGGGATTAGGGTTTGATGGAGGTCACTCCTTGTCATCGGTTTCCAGCCTCAACCTTTCCGAAGCTGGAAGTCGGTGAGTTTTGAATGAAAGGCAGGAGCACCTCTTCTCGCTGAGATTCATGGAAGAGGAGACTCGATCGGCTACACAAGGTAGTTTGACTCTGTCTGTGCAAGCGTTGGAATCTGAGCTCAGAGAGCCCTTCTTCTCCTGGCGACGCTGGTTTTGCCAGGAAGGCAGTAACAGAGCCCTGGAAGGGGCTGCCCAAGGGGGGATCCGTAAGGATTCTATGATTCCTTCTGAGGAAAGGCTGAGGGAGCTGGGGCGCTGGAGCTGGGAGAAGAGGAGGCTGAGGGGGGACCTCATTCCTGTCTCTCAATCTGTGAGGGGTGGGTGTCAGGGGGATGGAGCCAGGCTCTGCTCAAGGGCAGCTGGGGACAGGACAAGGGGCACTGGGTGCCAGCTGGAACAGAGGAGGGTCCCTCTCAATCTCAGCAGGACCTTCTTCCCAGGGAGGGTCCCGGAGCACTGGACCAGGCTGCCCAGGGGGGCTGTGGAGTCTTCTTCTCTGCAGATGTTCCAGCCCTGCCTGGCTGTGTTCCTGGGTGATCCTGCTGTGGCAGNTTGTTCGTCAGTAAAATGATCTTCATTTCTTTTAAACATGGGGCGAGGTAGGGGCACGTTTACATCGTCTGACTGCTTGCTCACAGCCTGCAAACCACCAGGCAGAAATAAACAAGGGCTGCTGCTCTTCTCTGTTGATCTGGCTGATGCCCTGGGGTCTCCCAACCCCAAGGACTCTCCATTTAGCTCCTGGTTCCTGAAGTATTTAACAGTAAATCTAATTTGAAGGGTACTCACTTCGCTAGGTCCCTGATCCAGGTGAGGCTCCTGGGTAAAGCAAAGCCCTGAGGTTTAGCAGAGTCCCTCCACGTTGTGGCTCTCAGGTTTGTGGGGTGGAAGGGACCTCAGGGATCATCCAGCCCAGCCTCTTAAAGCAGGATCCAGGTGAAATGAGCTGGCCCAGAACCCTATCAAGCTGAGCCTTAACTTTGTCTTGAGTTGTGCAATCCCTCCCTTCCCTTGGAAGACTGTCTGACAGCTCTCAGTGTGAACAACTTTCCTCTTGAATCCAGTGGGAATCTCTCCTGGAGCAACCTGTAACCACCCCATCTTGTCCTTTGTACAGGACTCCCTGTGCAAAGGGAGTCTCCATCCTCCTGGCAGCCACCCTTGATGGACTGGAGCATCGCAGCAAGGTCCCCCCTCAGCCTGCTGTCCTCAAGTCTGAACAGACCCAGTTCTCGCAGCCTTTGCTCCTATGAGAGGTCTTCCAGTGCCCTGATCATCCTGGTTTCCCCTCTGCAATCCACCAGCATCTTTTCCTCTGCAGGTGGAGGTAGGAGGACGAGGAGGAGGCGGAGGTAGCGACCTCCTCGGCAAGCTTTGTGCCGCCTTCTTTTGTCCTGTGTGTTTTATTCCCCTGTGCTGGTTGGGGAAGGGTTGCAGTTAGTCACATCTGAGAAAACTTGGAGCAGGTTCTAGAGACGTAGACACATTTACCTCGTGCACTATTACGCTACGGCTGGATGGCTCGGCTATTAAAACAAGGCAATAGGCTTTCATAAAACCCAGTGCTGTTGGTAACCGCGTGTGGCACTGATGCAATAGACCCTCTCGCTTATAAATAAAACAGCGGCGGATCGTGCCTTCCCTCCCCACCCTCCCCGTGAGGAGCTGTGTGTGTGTGTGTTTGGAAGCAATAACACCGCTCCGGGGTGTAGAGTCATAAAAACTGAGGCCAAAGGGTGAGCGCCCGCGGTACCGGGGAACTGCATAGATTTATCTTTACAACTGGCTGCCCTGGAGGGTGCTGGTCCTCTCTTTCAGGGAGGTGCTCTGTAAAAGAATTTAACAACCAGAGCGGCTCAGGAGGAAAAAAACCCACCGACTCAGCATCCTGCTGCTTAAACACAGTGTGTTCCCCTCCCCAACTCTGCTGCTCTTCTGTTCAATTATAGAGGAACTTCGTCCCGGGGAGGGTCCCGGAGCACTGGCACAGGCTGCCCAGGGGGGCTGTGGAGTCTCCTTCTCTGCAGACATTCCAGCCCCGCCTGGCTGTGTTCCTGTGCCACTGGGTCTGGGGGATCCTGCTGTGGCAGGGGGACTGGACTGGATGATCTTTCCAGGCCCCTTCCCATCCCTAAGGATTCAGTGACCTTTGGAGATCCAACCTCTGTGATTCTATGGTTCTGTGTCCAGCGTAGAGCAATGCAGATGACAGAGAGCAGCTCCCTGCTGAGGAAAGGCTGAGGGAGCTGGGGCTCTGGAGCTGGGAGAAGAGGAGGCTGAGGGGGGACCTCATTGCTGTCTCTCAGTCTGTGAGGGGTGGGTGTCAGGAGGATGGAGCCAGGCTCTGCTCAAGGGCATCTGGGGACAGGACAAGGGGCACTGGGTGCCAGCTGGAGCAGAGGNGCAGCACCGAGTCCCAAAGTGTGAGGGAGGCTGCTGCTGGAATGAAGTGAGCCCATCCTTGCCTGAGATGTGGCCGAGCCTCATGAGCTGCCCTAAATTCCCTCCTCCAGCAGCACCCTGGGCTGTTCTGTCCTAGACTGGCAGTGCAGACCTTTTCACCCTGCACTCACGCAGGAGCCGTGTATTTACCACACTGCTGTGCCCAGGGGAACCTCTCTTTGCACCCAGCGTGGCTGTACACGCATGCCTGTGTGCTACTCTGGAAAACAGGTTGCTGCTAAACATCCCCTGAATTCCAGAATGGCTCCTCATTCCTCCTCGTACATCCCCAAAGCCCCCGCTGTCATTCCCACAGGTCTCCCTCCCCGTTCGCTCCCGCGGTGGGTAGAGCCCTGCAGATGCTACCGGCGAAGCCCTGGAGGCGTCAAGGTCAGCGCAGCGTGGGTTTAAGCGAGAGCAGGATTTCACCTCCCTCGCTGAGGTGTGCTGGGTGGTTTTCTTTTTATGGAGGAGAGCTGGACCAGCGGGGATGAAAGGTGCAGCCTCAGAACCATTGTTCTCTTCAGACAAAACAGCGGAGCGCAGCCTTTCTCTCCCCTGTGGACATTAACCGTAGCGAGAGTCACTATTTGGTAACCAATTTAGTATAATTAAAGACGGAGAGGGAAATGAAAGGAGCAGAGCATCAAGCTTTTCCTCCTCTCCTGATCATCGGTGAATTGTTAAATGCACTTGAAGAGGCGGCTGACAATACCTGGAGTGCCAGATTGGCAACTCCAGTGGAGCCGCGGGGTTACAGCAGGGATGGATTTACCCTGCCTGTCATGGCAGGAGCCCTTTTTTGTGGTGGTTTTTAAAGTCACCCTGCATGTTCTGTCGAGAAATAGGGCCAAAGCCAAGGCTGCCTGGAATTCCTGCATAAAGCCAGGCTTTCTGCTACCGTAGGTACTCTGGTGCGAGCGAACAGCACATCTCCCTAGCAGCTCCCTCGTGGTTACTGCTGGTGGCTCTGCTTTTCCTCCCGTCACAGAGCAAGATTCACCTGTGGCTTCGCTCTCTGAGTGAGGAACCCGTTGGCTTGGCTTGGGGTGCTGGAAACCATCCGGCTTGTTCTGCTGCAGAGCAAGCGAAGTCCTGACACCAGGCGATGGGTGAGCAGTCTGTGCGGGGAGAGAGGCAGTGGGGAGTCACCCGTGGTTCTCCTGAACCTCGTGTTTAAACCCTGCCTGGGCTGTTCCTGTCCCACTGGATCTAGGGGATCCTGCTGTGGCAGGGGGATTGGACCGGATGATCTTTCGAGGTCCCTTCCAACCCCTAACTCTGTGATTCTTCACTCCGTTAGGCTGAGCATGCTCCTGTTTGAAGCCCCCACGATACCTTAATGCGCTCCTCCATCTCTCTTCTCTCCCAACTGGAAAAAGAGAACCCTCACCGATTCCTCCCCATTTTTACTGCCGAGAAACCCTCCTCTTTCCCTCTCAGATGTGGAGCTTCGAGGCTCCCAGGGCCGTGCAGACACACGGTTCGCGACGCAGTGGAGCAGCTGAGGAGAAGGGTCTGAGCTCCGACGGTCGCAGAGCGCGGGGGCAGGCACCGCTCTGCCTCGGGAAGCTGCAGAGCCGCCTGCATTTACGGTACTGTTGTGCAGAGCTTTCCCATTCTAAGCTCTATTTAATGGAATCTATGCATAGTAAGTAATCAGGTCAGAGAGAAGCAACATCCCCTGTTTGAGATCAATCGCTGGCTAATACTTTATCTAGGCCACTTTATTATCTCATGCTGATTCCATTCCCATTCTCCTCCTCCTTTGTAGCGTGTGCTTCAGCTGTGGTAAAAGTACGTGTCGCATACATATTAAAAACATATACCCATTCTATCTGTATGTAAATGCGTGAGGCACAGCTGGATATCGCAGGAGTTTGATTTACTAATAGTTATTATCTGTTCTAGCTGTTCGGAGGCAAAGAGAGTCGGAGAAAACAAGCTAGCGCAGAAATTGCCTGCCTGGTATCTCCACCCCGCTTTGGTAATTGTTTTGAATCTCCTCTTTAGCTGCAAGCTCAGCCCTTTGGTTCTGAGGATCCTGTAGAAGCCATCGAGTTGTTGGTTGGGGGTTGAAATGGAAGAGCTGGAAGATATTGGGGTTGAATTCCTAGAAGTTGAGCAGATAGAGGTTACTTATGGAATCCTAGAATCCTTAGGGATGGGAAGGGAGCTGGAAAGATCACCCAGTCCGGTCCTCCTGCCACAGCAGGGTCACCCAGACCCAGTGGCACAGGAACACAGCCAGGCGGGGCTGGAACGTCTGCAGAGAAGGAGACTCCACAGCCCCCCTGGGCAGCCCCTGCCAGTGCTCCGGGACCCTCCCTGGGAAGAAGGTCCTGCTGAGATTGAGAGGGAACCTCCTCTGTTCCAACTGGAAGTCTCCAGATCCCAAACCCAACCTGTTATTTCATCGTTCAAATGATGATGCTGGGCTTACTGGTTTAGCTCCTCATCCTAGCATTAGGAATTTGGGAGCAGAGCCCAGCAGCAGCCTCACTACATCCTGCCTTCAGTAAGCTGTAGAGAGCAATGAGGTCTCCTCTCAACCTCCTCTTCTCTAAACAACCCCAGTTCCCTCAGCTGCTCCTCACAGCCCTGCTCTCCATCCCTCTCCCCATCCTCACTGCCCTTCTCTGTCCCCGCTCCAACCCCTCGATATCCTCCTGATCCTGTGCCACCCAGAACCAGACCCAGTACTCAGGGAGCGAGCTGCTGTTCCAGGGATGTCGCTCAGACCAGGCAGCCTCAGCTCACAGGCTTTTTCTCTCAGGGAGGTCACTTCTTGGGGTACGTGCATGTAGGTCTGTGATACTGCAGCCTCTAGCTGGCTGCTCCTCCTTCTCCTGCAGGTAGAGGAAACTAAACCCACCAGGCTCTCGAGTAGCTCTGTTTCCAGAGGCTGTGTTTTCAGGAGCTCTGTTTGCACTCACTCTGCTCTCAGCCGCTGCATCCTAGAGGGTCTGGGCAGCAGCACCTCTCAGCAGGCAGAGCTCGGCTTGTTTGCCAGTGCTGTTAAACCCTCGCTCGTGAGCTCTCAGCAAATAATTCTCTGCTTTAAGCAAACAAATGCAGGATCAGCGTTAATCCCACCTGGAGGAAACCCTGGGAATGAAGGCAATAAAACACGGTCGCTTACGTTTGTCAGCGGAGGGGATTCCCCCGGCAGCTCGCTGGGCTCCTGCCTCGTCCTGCTGGCAGCACCGAGTAGCCGGATTGGGGTTTTCATGGCCTTCCTTAACTTCGGGGAGAGAGCAGAGGGCAGCCCGTGCTTTGCTCCTCGCCCCCGTGGCCAGTACATCTGGAGAGGCAGCGTGCAGGGCACGGGTTTCTCTCTGCACCCATCCAGATGTTGGTGCATCGCTGCCGCGTCGCCCCTCGGGACGGTCGCAGGTGACACCCGGTTGGGGGGCAGTGTCCGTGTGCTGGAGGGGTCAGGATGCTGCACAGAGAGCTGGATGGGGGGCTGGGGCAATGGGCAGAGGGCAACGGGTTGTTCAGCCGGGTGGGGTGAGGAGCTGGGGTAGTGGGAGAGGGCTGGAGGGGGTTCGGTTGGGCTGGATGAGCTCGAAGGGCTTTTCCAGCCTCAGTGATTTGATGATCCTATGGTTTGCTCGTCTCTGTCACTCGAGAAAGGAGCAGTCTAAGGCAGAGAGGCCCCGCTCTGCCAGCGTCTCCAAACCCAGCAGCTAGGGAAGGCTGAGGCTGTGCCGAGGTGGAGTGGGAAGGCCTTGGGTTCACTCGTTGCCCCCAACCTTCTGCTCACTCAGGCTCTCGCTGACTTCTTCCAGCAGATGTGAGCATCTGGCTTGGTCTCTCTGAGCTGCTCTGGAGCTGCACAACACTCCAGCCCTACCCAGTGCCGCAGGGAAAGAGGGAGCTCGGGGTGGCTCGGAGAAGTGTTGGAGATAGAAGGGGACTGGCTGAGACAGAGTAGGCAGCGGCTCAGGGTGCTGACAGCTGATGCTCTTGGTGTTGGTGGTTCCGTGTCAGCCGCCTTCCCGGGGTGTTCGTCTGTCGTTGAAAGGAAATGAGAAGGAAAATGAATGGAAATCGAGTGAGAATAATGAGATGAAACCAGATCGTAGATAAAATAGGGGATAAAATCGTTAAAGGGAATTAAAAGTGAAAGGAATTGCTAGGAAATCCTGAAATAAAGTCAAGTAGAATCCTAGAATCCTTAGGGATGGGAAGGGAGCTGGGAAGATCAGCCAGTGCAGACCCCCTGCCACAGCAGGATCCCCCAGACCCAGTGGCACAGGAACAGATCCAGGAGGATCTGTTTCCTTCCAAAAAGAAGGAAAATCGAAAAGAATCAGTAAATTAGGGGATGAGATCCAACTCAAAAGGATCAGAAGCAGAAGAAATAATGAAATTGGATAATGAAGATGTGAAAAATCTTTGAGAATGAAGGAAAATAGGGATTTTTAAGGAGAAATCTGTTAGAGGTTGTGAAAGAAGAGGTCCTATCCCCTCAGTACAAGCTGGACACAGAGCTGCTGGAGGGTGTCCAGCGTAGAGCAACGAGGATGATGAAGGGAGGAGAGCAGCTCCCTGCTGAGGAAAGGCTGAGGGAGCTGGGGCTCTGGAGCTGGGAGAAGAGGAGGCTGAGGGGGGACCTCATTGCTGTCTCTCAGTCTGTGAGGGGTGGGTGTCAGGAGGATGGAGCCAGGCTCTGCTCAAGGGCATCTGGGGACAGGACAAGGGGCACTGGGTGCCAGCTGGAGCAGAGGAGGTTCCATCTCAATCTCAGCAGGACCTTCTTCCCAGGGAGGGTCCCAGAGCACTGGCACAGGCTGCCCAGGGGNGGGACTGCACTGGCTGATCCTTCAAGGTCCCTTCCCATCCCTAATGATTCTACGACAACAACTCTGTGCAGTATGAATGAGTTCTCACCCTGACTGCCAGTGCATGACGACGGCAGTACAGCACCTCTGTCCGGCTGGACTCCTCCAGCCCCCTCTGTTTCAGGGGTAGGCGATGGGTTGCGTGAGGAGGAGTTGTTGGGGGGGGGCGAATTTTTTCCTCTTCTTCCCTATTTGTTTTTGATTCCATCAAAGCTT
>VZRI01000321.1:14315-25989 GCA_013397515.1 Upupa epops
TTGCCCCAGCCTGTCCAGCTCTCTCTGCAGCATCCTCCTCCCCTCCAGCAGATGTGCTGCAGACAGACACCTAATGATCTCCAGCCACTAACGAGCGCCACTTCCTCACACCAGGGCTGGTGGAAAGCAAACCCTCTTCCATCCCGGGAACACTGCACCAGGCCATTCGCTCTGAGCATCCACTCCCGCCGCCGACAGCTTGCTAATGGGCACAGACTCCATCAGCCTTGGGCCACTGTCTCTGTTCCTCTTGCAGAGCTCCTGGTGCCCTCGGCAGCCCTTGCAGAAGCGCGTTGCGCTGATGCTGCGGGTGCTGTCGTTTAAGAGGCCTCGCAAAGCCCAACCTGAGCCCCGCGCCAAGCGCAGTCATCGGGCGAACGGCAGCTATCACGAGCCGTGGCAAGAATGACCTGCAGATGGGCACGCTGAGTCCTCTGCGCCACGGCCAAAGCCAGACCCTGCAGGAAATTGAAGCCTTGATGAGAGGGAGCGGTGAACTCAGACCGTCCGCGGCTGCACGCTCCAGCAATACAGTCATAGGGACCTCCAGATAGCTTCTAGACTGACCCCCCCTCCCTTGCCGGAGCAGGATGGCTGAGGTGAGGCCACACAGCAACACCCAGATGGGTTTTGAAAGTCTCCAGAGGAGGAGACTCCACAACCGCTCAGGGCACCCTGTGCCAGGGCTCTGTCACCCTCACAGGGAAGAAATAGAGAGGGGTTGAGTTGCTTGAAGTGAACTCCATGCAGTAGAGTCAGAGGAGCTGCACTGATGTCTCTGAATACGGGAGGGGTAGGTGTCAGGAGGATGGAGCTGGGCTCTTAGGAGCGCTTCTGAGGAAAGGCTGAGGGAGCTGGGGCTCTGGAGCTGGGAGAAGAGGAGGCTGAGGGGGGACCTCATTCCTGTCTCTCAGTCTGTGAGGGGTGGGGGTCAGGAGGATGGAGCCAGGCTCTGCTCAAGGGCATCTGGGGACAGGACAAGGGGCACTGGGTGCCAGCTGGAGCAGAGGAGGTTCCCTCTCCATCTCAGCAGGACCTTCTTCCCAGGGAGGGTCCCGGAGCACTGGCACAGGCTGCCCAGGGGGGCTGTGGAGGCTCCTTCTCTGCAGACGTTCCAGCCCCGCCTGGCTGTGTTCCTGTGCCACTGGGTCTGGGGGATCCTGCTGTGGCAGAAGGACCGGACTGGATGATCTTTCCAGCTCCCTTCCCATCCCTAAGGACTCTACGATGGATTCTCTGAATAGAGCTCCAGCTCTTGGAGACCTGGTCGCGTTGGAGTCACCCCGTAGCCTCTTTCCTCTATGGAGAAGGCTGAACCCATCCTTGTGCTCATCGAGCCGGCCGAGGTTCTCCCGCTGACCCGAGCTCCTGTGCCTTTGCTGTTTGCAGAAGTCAGTCTGACTCATCTGAAAGTAACCTGAAATGGTAGTTCTTGTCAGAATTCCAGAGCTCTATCCTTCACTCCTTCTCCTAATGAGGTTATGACCAAACGCTCATTATAATTGCTTTCGACTCCTTTTAATTTTCGAGCTTATTAATCATAAGAAGAGTTATTTAAAATTGCATAAATTAATCTTAGATTAAAAGCCCATCAAAGCCTCGAAACAATTAAGAATAAGTAGGATTTCCCTGGGGCAGCAAGTTTTATTTTAATAGTGTAGTCAGGTGGAGAGCAGAACACTGGAGGATGGGAGTGATTAATGTATGCGAGATTTCAATGAGCCCTTGGCAAATGGCAGAGCTCAATCGCCGAGTGACCTAACTGGAGGCTCCAACTGCCTCGGCTGTCGGAGACTTCCACTGTTTGGTAATCAAGGTTTTAATTACAGCCTATGGGAGGCAGTTCCGCCGCCACAAACAGAATGCGACGCCGATGCTGTCGTCACCCGCCTCTCGGTGCCGTGAGCTGCGTGGAGAGGGAGAGGTAGGGAGAGTGGGGATGCTTCATGGTGCTTCTGGGTGTTCTCGTAGGATCGTTAGGGATGGAACAGAGCTGGAAAGATCAGCCAGTCCAGTCCCCCTGCCACAGCAGGATCCCCCAGACCCAGTGGCACAGGAACACAGCCAGGCGGGGCTGGAACGTCTGCAGAGAAGGAGACTCCACAGCCCCCCTGGGCAGCCCCTTCCAGTGCTCCGGGACCCTCCCTGGGAAGAAGGTCCTGCTGAGATGGAGAGGGAACCTCCTCTGTTCCAGCTGGCACCCAGTGCCCCTTGTCCTGTCCCCAGATGCCCTTGAGCAGAGCCTGGCTCCATCCTCCTGACACCCACCCCTCACAGATTGAGAGACAGCAATGAGGTCCCCCCTCAGCCTCCTCTTCTCCCAGCTCAAGAGCCCCAGCTCCCTCAGCCTTTCCTCAGCAGGGAGCTGCTCTCCTCCCTTCATCCTCTTCGTTGCTCTACGCTGGACACCCTCCAGCAGCTCTGTGTCCTTCTGGAAGTGAGGGGCCCAGAACTGGACACAGTGCTCCAGATGTGATCTCACCAGTGCAGAGTAGAGGGACAGAAGACCCTCTCTCAATCTGCTAACGACCTGCCTTCTGATCCCCCCCAGGATGCTGTTGGCCCTCTTGGCCACCAGTGCCCATTGCTGGCTCAGAGTCACCCTGCTGGCCACTAGGACCCCCAGGTCCCTTTCTCCTCCACTGCTCTCCAACAGGTCAGTCCCCACCCTCTCCTGGTCCCTGGGGTTGTTCTTGCCCAGATGCCAGATTCTCCTCTGCCCCTTGCTGTCCCTCACTCTGTTTCTCTCTGCCCAGCTCTCCAGCCTGTCCAGCTCTCACTGGATGGCAGCACAGGGGTCATTGTCTCAGCTCTGCTTGGTTTCCACCAGTCCACGCGGCTCTTGGCTACCATTCGCTAGGCTAACGCAGTCCCTTCTGCTCTCTCAGCTGGCAGAAGCTACCCAGAAGGTGATGCCCTCATGGGCTGGGAAACGGGGTGAAAAGGTTGCTGTGTACTCGGGGTGTCTCTGCACCGGCGCTCTGGCCGCTGCCCTGGGTGGTTTCGCGCCGACAGCAGGCTCTCGGGGGTGCCGAGCTCCTCGCCCGACACAGCGAGAGGCAGTCCTTGCCCTCAATCATTGCTCTTCTGAGGATAGGAACTGGGCGAGAGAACTGGGCCAGTAAACACTGGGTCCCAGATCGAGCTCAGCCGCGCACGTACATGGGCAGAGCCGGTGGGTTACGGCTGCGATCCGACATCCGCGGCCCCGGCGCTGCCGGTGCGAGGAGGAGAGGGTCTCCCAAAGCAGGGGCTGACCTTCCCAGTGCCTGGACACAGCTGGGACACAGCTTCCAGTCACAGCCCGAGCCTCCTGGTCTCTCTGTTGGCTTTATATAGGGTGACCTCGCGCAGAAGCAAAAGCAGAGGTGCAACCAGCCCAGGCGCAGAGAGCATCTCCCGGGCTCTTACCCTGGGTCTGCGTGGATCAGCCCTCGGGTGCAGTGTGTTTGACCCTGGGGTGCAGTGTGTTTGACCCTGGGGTGCAGTTTGACCCCACTCGAGCCTGAGCCACGCGTGATGGAGCCTGTACAAAGCAGCTCCTGAGGAGGACTCAGACCCCTTCGGTGCCTGGGTGTTGATGATGGTCAGGGAGTGAGCGAGCAGTATTGGCCTGAGGATCCCTCGCTGCTCTTCCTGGCTGGGGAAGAGGCGGCCGGCCCTGTCGGTAGCTGGCAGAGCTAATTAGAGCAGCCTTTCGTTTGGCTCGTCCTTGGAGGCAGGAGCTTGGGATGAAAAGTCCTCCTCTACCGGAGGCAGCAGCAGGGTGGTGATGAATCTTCTGTGTGCTGAGGTCGCTAGAGAGGGACCCCAGGTCTCGGTTCTTAGGGTTACTGAGCACTTGGTCCTTCTGGGGGGAGGTCTCTGCTCTGTGTCCCGTTCAGTGTGGATGGAGAGGACGTTCTTCCCCTCGTGTGTGTCCTCAGTGGATCACAGGAGCTGTACGTAGCAGAGATGGGGGGACGGTGACTGCACCCTGCTCTTTCCCAGCCAGGTCCTTGCTTTCCAGAGCTCAGGGCTCCCACTCCTGGGCTGAGGCTGACTGTGAGCAAAGCTGCAGGCTGCCTCTTGGATGCAGTGGGACGGGGTGCAGGTGCACACAGACCCACTGCAGGTGTCCTGCTGGGTCAGAAGATGCTCCTCTAGGTCTCTGCTTGCCCTGATCCCCGGCACTGGGGTTTGGCACCCGGTGGGGAGCAGGATTCTCACCCCCCTGGTATTCCTGCTGGCATCCCCATGCTCAGAGGCTCCGTGTTTTGCAGGCTAGAGCTCCGTGCTGCCCCCACTGCAGAGATGCCAGTCCCACCGTCTCCTACCTAAACCACCTCGCTGCCTTCTCCCCCCTCCCCTCCTTTCAGAGATGCCATCCAAACCCCACGTGAAGCAGAGGCCGAGCTCCCCTTAAAGCAGCCTGTAGCCATCGGTGCTATTTATTGTCTCTATTTGTTTGCAGCCTGTGAAGCCCGTGCTTTCCTCCGTCGCGTCCTCCTCCTGATGGAGCCCTGAGCAGCGAGCGTGCAGTGCCCCCAGCCCTAATGTGCCATTAATGATAGGTTAATGCTCACCATAATGTCTGTTGGACTACGGGTTCATTACACTTCCGAGTGCAGGGTCCTTCTGCAGAGCGCCCAAGGTCCCATCGCATTATATCATGCAATAAAAATACCCCTTTCAGAGCACAGCCTCATAAACTGTGCTGGAAACGCCGGCCGAGGGGACTGCCGGCGCCTGCGCCCGCAACACTTGGGTTCTCTCTATGGTTGGCTTCTTGCTGGCCTTCTTAGGCTCGGCTGCACTTTGGAAAGGAGAGGGGGCGTTTGCCATGGGCTTCCTCGACAGGGTTGAGGCAGGGAGGGGTCTTGTAGGGACCTGGGTCACCACTGTAATGATTGAGTCAGGGAGGGATCCTGTAGGGTCCTGGGTCACCACTGTAATGACTGAGTCAAGGAGAGGTCCTGTAAGGTCCTGGGTCACCACCAGTACTGACAGAGTCAGAGAAGGGTCTTGTAGGGTCCTGGGTCACCACCAGTACTGAGTCAGAGAGGAGTCTTAGNAGAGGAGTCTTAGAGGGACCTCGGTCACCACTAGTACTGACTGAGTCAGGGAGGGGTCTTACAGGGACCTCGGTCACCACCAGTACTGACTGAGTCAGGGAGGGGTCTTACAGGGACCTCGGTCACCACCAGTACTGACTGAGTCAGGGAGGGGTCTTACAGGGACCTCGGTCACCACCAGTACTGACTGAGTCAGGGAGGGGTCTTACAGGGACCTCGGTCACCACCAGTACTGACTGAGTCAGGGAGGGGTCTTACAGGGACCTCGGTCACCACCAGTACTGACTGAGTCAGGGAGGGGTCTTACAGGGACCTCGGTCACCACCAGTACTGACTGAGTCAGGGAGGGGTCTTACAGGGACCTCGGTCACCACCAGTACTGACTGAGTCAGGGAGGGGTCTTACAGGGACCTCGGTCACCACTAGTACTGAGTCAGAGAGGGGTCCTGTAGGGTCCTGGGTCACCACTGTAATGACTGAGTCAGTGAGGGGCCCTGTAGGGTCCTGGGTCACCACCAGTACTGACTGAGTCAGGGAGGGGTCTTACAGGGACCTCGGTCACCACTGTAATGACTGAGTCAGGGAGGGGTCTTACAGGGACCTCGGTCACCACCAGTACTGACTGAGTCAGTGAGGGGTCCTGTAGAGTCCTGGGTCACTACCAGTACTGACAGAGTCAGAGAGGGGTCTTGTAGGGTCCTGGGTCACTACCAGTACTGACAGAGTCAGAGAGGGGTCTTGTAGGGTCCTAGGTCACCACCAGTACTGAGTCAGAGAGGAGTCTTAGAGGGACCTCGGTCACCACTAGTACTGAGTCAGACAGGGGTCCTGTAGGGTCCTGGGTCACCACTGTAATGACCAAGTCAGGGAGGGGTCTTACAGGGTCCTGGGTCACCTCCAGTACTGACAGTCAGGGAGGTCCTGTAGGGTCCTGAGGTCGTTTGTGGTCGTCTCGAGTTTGCCAAGCTGTTGTGGCAGGGCTTGGGCATCGTGAGACCCTGGTCCCTTCCTCGTCTGCGTTGGTAGGGTTTGCGTTGGCATCCGCCGTCAGGAGCGCGGGGTCCCAAGGGTGTGTGGCTACTACTGCAGCCTGTGCTGGCTCCTGCTGTCCTGAGGGCATGGCCTTGGGTTGAAGGTCAAGGCTTGGCGTTGGAGAACAGAGGCACTTGAGGAGCTCGATGCTGCTCTTGCAGCCACCAGAGCAGTAGGAGGCACCAAGGGGGTGCCATGGGGTACCCGGCTGCGGTGAGCTCTGCCTGCAGCCCCCCCTTAGATGAAGGAGACGGGGGCTGGTGTCCTCAGGTTCCTCCCCCAAACCTTCCTGTCCTCTTGTAGTGATGCAGCTCTCCTTGGTGGCTCAGGTGCCCCTGGACACCTCCTACCAGGGCAGTAAGCACCTACTCCAACACATCCTGGTGTGGCTTAAGGGATGGCATCGCCTGCCTGTCCCTTGGCAGCCTGGGTGGCTGGGGCAGCTGCTGGATGGAGGAGACTAAAGAGCTGAAGGGATTTGGGCTGTGGATTGTGCTTTCATCTCCCCTGGCCGGTTGACCCTCACTCCTGCCCCGGATGGCAGCGAGCAGAGCCAGGGCAGAGCTGCGTGTGGGCACTTGGTGCAGCAGAAGGTCCGTGGGTCTGCAGTGACAGAGTCCCAGGCTGGCTGAGGTGGGAAGGGACCCAAGAGCTCATCTGCAGCCCCCTGCCTGGGCAGCGATGCCTCTCAACCAGTCTGGTTGCTCAGAGCCCCATCCAGCCTGGCCTTGAGCACCTTCAGGGGCTCTAAGGTCCCCTGGGAGCCTTCTCTTCCCTGGGCTGAACAACCCCAGTTCCCTCAGCCCATCCTCACAGCAAAGGGTCTCCAGCCCTTGGATCATCCCTGTGGCCTCTCTCCAGCAGCTCCATGCCCTTGTGGTGCCGGGCACCCCAGCACCGGCCAGCAGTCTGGCTGAGGCTGCGCTGTGGATCCCGATGCAGGGAGCTCAGGCTGGGTTGGTACCTGAAATGAGGACTCCTCGTGCTGGAGGAGGAAGGGCTGTGAAAGCAGACGGCGCCAGGTAAACACCCCAGGACTCTGCCCCTTGGCTGATGGCAGCACAGTCGGGGCTACATGATGGATGGTTTGCTAGCCACGACTCTCAATTACCAGGGCTGTGNTCGACCCCCCTGGCGAGAGGAGCTCCCCTGCGGAGGAGCGGAGCTGCCCGGTGGGACAGCGCGGCTCCGCCAGCGCTCCCCTTCGTCAAGGGAACGAGATGAGACAAGTTCATTTAGGCAGCCTGCTCTGTCATGGTTCATCTCATTTTCCGAGCAGACACACGAAATGAGGCTGCCTGACACGCAACTCGGGGCTGTCCCCGAGCCCCGTCCTGCATGACCTCTGCAGCTCCAGGCTGCTGCCTCTCCTCTCCCTGGGCTGCAGGAGTTGGCCGACCCACTGAACCCCCCACCCCGAGAAGGTAGAGGCTTCTGTAGGAAAGGGGTCTCAAGCTTCTTCGTGCTTCATCTTCCTCGCGTGACCTGGCAGAGCAGATAGATCTGCAGACGAGCAGGCTGCTGCGTTAGGATCGCTCGCTCTCTGAGGATCTCAGGGAGCCCACAAGTCTCTCCTCCCATCCCTTCTGCCTGGAACCAGCGGGCTGGCTTCTCCCTCGTTCTCTCTGGTGGCCTTGGCTGCTGTTCAAGAGGTGAAGCAGCTCCTGCTGGGCTCTCTTGCTGCTGCTCTGGTACCTTTGGCACCCCTAAACCACCTAAGGGCTGCTCAGACCACTCCGTCGGCTGCTTCTCCCGTGAGGCACCGGCAGCAGCGATTCCCTCTTTAACCGGGAGGCTGCAGGAGATGAAGGTCACCCTGCAAGAGGAGGGGGCAGCTCGGGGCTCATGTCACTGCCCTGCTGCTTGTGCCCTCTCCTGGAGTGGTTCCACAGGCAGGCATCACGTCAGAGCAGGTTTCTTCCAGCCAGGCTCGGTTTTAGTGCTTCAGACCCCGCAAGACCCCTCCCTGACTCAGTCACGAGTGGTGGTGACGTGCGTGGGGTGTCTGGAGCAGGAGATAAAAGCCTGAGGGTCGGTCCTGGGCGCAGACATTGGAGAGCAGAGCTACAGATCTTTGGAGAGGCAGGTGTTGTCTGCTGGGATGCATCCTCTTCACATCATCCGTCTTCTCCTGGGAGCATCGGAGCCGTCGGCTCCATCCTCGGAGCTCTCGCGTGGGCTCGGGTCCCTCTGGAGTTCACAGGCAGCGCCTGGGTGGCACCTGCCTGGATGAGCAATTCAGAGCTCTCCTCTACAGCTCTCAACGGCCCAGAGGAAGCGATTTGCTCCAACCATCGAGTCTGGGGAGGGGGCTGGCGTTCCAGCCATGAGGAGCAAACTCGGGAAGGTCAATGACAAGAGCAGCTAGCAGCTACCCAGCCCTCGGAAGGCCTGAGCTGGTCCCAGTAAGACCTGCAGCAGGACTCTCCACCTCCCAGGCTTCTCCCAGGAGAGTTCCAGCTGAGCTTCCCAAAGAGCTGAGGCAACAGCATCCCTCTCCTCCTCCCTAACTCCTGCAGATACAGGCACTGTTTATTCCTGCCTGGCCCTGGGAGAGCTGGATCACGGGGAGCTGATGCCTCGAGGGTTCACTGTGCTCTCCTTAGCCCGGTGCCGCCCGCCTCACCGCCCCGCACGGTGCCATCCTACCCAGCCCCATGAGCACCCACCACTTCGCTCTCACTGGCATCACCCTGCGCCCACCAGTAGCTCCCAGTCGTTGGTCACCCTCCCCACCAGTTGCTTTCAGGCTCAGCTGGCCGGAGCTGGGAAGTTCAGTGCTTCCCAGTGACCGGGAGCCGGGGCTCTCGTCGCCGCGCTGGTGATTCTGCTGCTTTCAGGCGGCGCCGTCGTGGCAGCGCTCACTTTCCCAGGGGTTTCTGTCCCTCGTTTGAGATTCCCATCGCTAGGAACGGGGCCAGACTGACGCACGGAGCTGCTGGAATCGCAGCCCTCGTTTTCCTTCCTTCTACTCCTGTTTTCCGAGGGGTCCAGGACTCTTCCAGCGCCCGCAGCAGGTGCCGAGCAGTCAGCCACGGCTGAGGGTGTTCAGAGCTGTCTCTCTCTCCATCCTACTCAGCTCCCACCGAGGAGACCCCTTCCAGTGCCGGCCAGGGATGGTTTCATTTCCACGTGGACAGACAACCCCAGTCCTTGCAGGGCTCTGCAGAGCCCGGTGCTGGGTCCTGCTGGCCCGGAGCTCAGTGACCGATGGAGTTCTGTAGTCACTCGTTGGGGTTCCCTAAGGAATTTATGGGAGGCTGCGTTTGGAGAGGCTCAGAAACCACGTGGATGTGGACCTCGGGAACAGGGTTCAGTGGGCAGAGTGGGGTTGGGGTGATGGTTGGACTGGATGAACTGGGAGGGCTCTTCCAACCTCAGTGGTTCTGATCCTATGGCCTCTTCTCCCCAGGGACTGGCGATAGGAGCAGAGGGACGGGGCAGGGGGTGCCAGGGGAGGGTCAGAGGGGATCTGAGGAGAAACCTCTTCCCAGACAGAGTGGGGAGGCCTTGGCACAGGAAACCTCTTCCCAGACAGAGTGGGGAGGCCTTGGCACAGGCTGGCAGGGAGGGGGTGGAGGCACCGTCCCTGGAGGGGTCCAACACCCGGGCAGCCAGGGGGGTTGAGGAGCTGGGGTAGCGGCTGGGGGCTGGATGGTTGGACTGGATGATCTCGAAGGGCTTTTTTCTCCCTGATGACTCAGTGATCCAGTGATTCCTCTAACTCTGTCTGTCCCCCTTGCCAGGGCCACCCGTTCATCGTGCAGTACAACGACGGCAACGCCGAGGTGGTGTCCATGTGGGTGTGCAGGATGCTGGAGGAGCGGCGCTCGACCCAGGGACCCCAGTGAGCCCACCCGGCTCATCCTGAACAGGCAGTACCCATCCCCTCTCTTCAAACTCTTCAGTCTCTCCACATCATCTTTTTACTACAGAACTATTCCCGAGCAGCAGCACCAAGCTCCTGCCGGAGGGCACTGCTGCTCTGCCCTCACCTCCACCTTCGGGCTTCCTCTTGCCACGGCGCTGTCGCCTCGTGCCCTCAGTTCTCTTCAGCTCAAGCGTCCCCAGCCTGAAAGCCGAGTATTTTATAGCTCTGTTTGGATGTTACTGAACACAGTCGATACCGCCTGGCTCCAGAGTCTTTTTTAACCCTTTAGTCTCCAACCCCCCCCCCCCCGACATCGGAGGTGTTCAGCCGCTGGGAGCTGCCCTTGGGCGTAGACCCCCTCCCCTGCCAGATGATGATTTCACACACAACCCGAGGGGCAAACAAACCAGCAAAGGGAAGGTTCCTCTTCATCTGGAGGTGAGAGAGTGCCCAGTCAGGAAGGTGGAGGGCAGCTCAGCATCACTGGGCAGTGACCGGTGCTGCCTCGGGTTTGCTGGGTGGACTGGGAGAGGGGGGCAGACAGCTCTGGCCCCACGGGCGGCTCTGTAAGGGGTTTGCAGCGATGGAAGGGTCAGGTGGAGAGGCCAGTGACACCCCAGTCACAGAGGCTGGGATGCTGCTGGGGGAGAACCAGCCAGAGCTGAGATTTCAGGGCCAGGTTGGATGGGGCTCTGGGCAACCTGGTCTGGGGTTGAAACCTGGTCTAAGGGCTCTGGTACCCTGGTCTAGGGTTGGGACTAGATGATCTCTGAGGTCCCCTCCAACCCAGACCAGGCTGTGATTCCCTGCCTGTGTGGGCTGTTGGCCCCTGGCTCTGAAGGGGGAGCAGCCCCGGGCACAGGGAGTTGGCAGACGGCAGCAGCACAGAGCGCGTGAGGCTCTGCTCGTGCTGAGGGCTGTGGGGAGGGTGGGTTCAGCAGCCCCCTGAGCTCCGTGGGGGCAGCTCGAGCCATCCTGCTCGTCCTCACAGCCAGAGAGCAGAGAGGCTGCGGGGTTTTGCTGATGGCAGCAGTTCTTGGGAACTACCTGAGAGGAGCTTGGAGAGAGGAGGGGGTTGCTCTCTCCTCACCAGGAACAGCCGATAGGACAAGAGGACACGGCCTCACAGCAGGAGGGGGTCAGGAGAATCTTCTCCCTGGAAAGGACCCTCAGGCTGCCCAGGGAGGGGGTTCAGTCGCCATCCCTGGCCGTGTTTCACAGTCGGGGAGGTCTGGAGCTCAGGGTCAGGGTTTGGGGTGGGGTGGACAGTTGGGGTCAGGGTTGGACTCAGTGAAGGGCTTTTGCAGCCTGAGGGGTTCCGTGGTTCTGTCAGCTCTGCCTCAGTGGGTGCAGCTGGGTCAGGACAGGGCTCCCAGCTCCCCTGCGAGCAGAGGAGAGCAGAGCTGCCTGGGATGTCTCTGCTCTGTCCGTTCTGCCCCCTCTGTGCTCATTTCCACAGCAGCCCAGATTTCATCAGAACTCGAGGTGGTTATGGCTAACACTGAGAGGAGGAGGAGGAGGAGGAGTAGGAGGACGCTGTGCTGGGCTGTGTGACCGGGGCTGGGGCTGTCGTTTGCTTGGGTTTGCTTTAGAAATAAACTTTTGCTAAAAAACCAAGCTGGCCTCGTTCATTATGGGGGTCCTGGTGGCCAGCAGGGTGGCTCTGAGCCAGCAATGGGCTCTGGTGGCCAAGAGGGCCAACAGCATCCTGGGGGGG
>VZRI01000321.1:43944-54689 GCA_013397515.1 Upupa epops
GAGCAATCAGGCCACCACTGAGGTGTGATCAGTGATGTCTGAGCAGCTCAGTCCCAACCTCAAGCAACTTTCCAAACTCTATTCAAACAAGGGACACTTGGAAAGGTGGGGCTGCTCCCAGGAGGGTTACAGGGACCAACAGATGAGTTTGTGCTGTCTCAGTGCTGGGACTCTCACGATGCTTTAGTGAAGCTGCACTGCTGATAACAGCCCGTGGAGCTCACAGCCTGGATGTTGTGGTACTCGGTGTCCTGAGCTCAGGCAGTCCACAGCCTGGAGACCCAGAGCTTTATGCCGTGAGCTAACACCGTGCTGCTGTGCATGGAAGCAGTTGGATACTGCTGGGGTTTGTGTGGTTTAGTTTAGTTTTACCCCCTTGTCTGGCCTTTTAATCTGTTGATTTCTACACCAGCTCAAGCAAGCACTGGTTTACAGGACCATCCCTGGTCCAGCAGCTCCGTAACAGCCGTGCTTCCCAGAACTGGATTTGGCCTCATGTCTGCCTTGTAATATCCCATTAATTCATTGTTCATGGTTTGGGAGAGCCCAGAGCTGCCCCCTCGGCCGTTCCTGAGCCCTTTCCCTAAGAGGTGTTGATTATTTCTTGGTATCATTTGAAAGAAGTTTGGTTCCCAGATGGAAGAGAACTGCAGGACATCTTCAGTGAGAGCAGGGAAATCACATTGATCGCTTTATTTTTATGAGGAAAGAGCTTGCAGTTAAAGGCTTCCAGCTTTTTGAAGAAAGGGAATCTCGACTGGAAGAGAGAACTTGCTGCTTTGAAAGAGTCTGCTGGGTGGAGACGTCAGACTGAAAGGATCTTGGGCATCTTTGCTCCTTGGGTCTGATGCTAAAGTCACCCGTTGATGCCTTTGCCACAGGGAAATCCCTGGGGAATGCGAAGGAAGAGGCTGGATTGCTGGCCTAGCTGGAAGTGCTTGGCATCTTCCAGGATCAGAACCCCCTGCAGCTACAGACTGGGGGAGGAGTGGCTGGAGAGCAGCCTGGCACACAGGGACCTGGCAGCACTGGGTGACAATCGACTAAGCAGGTGCCCAGGTGGCACCAAAGGCCAAGAGCATCCTGGCTGGGATCAGCACCAGTGTGGCCAGCAGGACTAGGGATGGCATTCTGCCCCTGTCCTGGACACTGGGGAGGCTTCTCCTCAAGTTCTGGGGGCAGTGCTGGACCCCTCTCTGCAAGAAAGAGGTGGAGGGGCTGGAGCGGGTGCAGAGGAGCAACGAGGCTGGGGAAGGGACTGGANCCCCTGGCACCCAGTGCTAGGATGAGAGAGCAGGGCCTGAAGCTGCCAGGGGAGGGTGAGGTTGGCTGTTAGGAAGCCCTTCCTCAGGGAAAGGGTGCTCAGAGCCTGGACTGGACTGCCCAGGGCAGCGGGGGAGTCCCCATCAGTGTCTGGAGGTGTTGAAGGACAGACTGGACATAGCACTTTGTGGTGATGTCAGGACCTGGGCTGGAGGAGCTCAGAGGGCTCTGCCAGCCTCAGTGAGTCTGTGATTCTGTGAGCTGGTATTTCTGCAGCTCTCCCCATCCTCCAAGTCCTCTCTAAGCATTAAACACTTTTACATCCAGCAAACTGGAAGAATAAGGAGGGGCTTAACCTTCCCATCTGTCTCACCCAGTCCTGAGCGAGTTGTTAAGTCTTTCTCTTCAGAGGGAAATCTTTAGAGTTCGTTTTCCTGTAACAGAGGTTCGGGAAGAAATTCCATCTCCCTATTTCTGGCTCATTTTTCCCTACATTGAAAAGGAGGAAAGAGTCGTTTCCGTACCTGGGAGATGGTGGGTCTGTCCCAGGTAACCTTGGTTCACACCAGCTAGTCCTCCCTGTGATGTGGAAGCCCCGATGTCGGGGTCAGTAAGGGGCAAAGTGCAACCCAGGGTGGTGCAAAGCTGGAGCTGAGGAGCGCGCGGCGATGCTGTGTGCTCCGTTCTGCCCTGCTGATGAGGGCTGAGCACAGGCTGGGCTTTGTTGTTCCCCAGCCTGCCAGACAGCCGATGGGATAATGCTGTTTGTCTTGGGCTTGACCTGCCGAGGCCGGGCTGCAGCGGGCAACGCTGCTGAGTGCAGGGTGGTTTGTGTGCGTGGAGGGGTGCTGACCTGATGTTTAACAGCATGTTGGTGGGCTCTTGCGCTTGCAGGACTTAATGGTGCAGAGGCAGCGGTAGCTCCAGGCCATCGAGTGTTGCTCCTTTCCCTCCCTCCACCCTTTAAGAGGTGCTTTTGGGTGCAGCTTTCCCCCTTCTCCAATGTGCTTGCTTCTCTCTGAACTCTGCCTCTCCTCCCCTCAGTTGCCACCCCAGCTGGTAGGGTGAGATAAGGGCTGAATGGGGAGATAAGAAGCTCTTCTCCTTCTCCCTCATCTGGAGGATCTGTTGAGGGTGAGGTTCTGGAATCCTGCAAGCTCTGCTGAACACATAGGGGAAGAGGCTTCCAAATGAAACGGGTCACACACACACAGGTGTTGGTCCTGGAAATCTTGGGTGAAATAATTAAATGAGGGGAAAAGACATGAATCAGAATGAGGGTTCCCTTCTCCTCGGGTCTCTTAAGGAGCCACCCTAGAATAGTTTAGAGAAACCATGTTATGTGATGTGGGAAAGACACCCTGGGGAGGAGACAGGTAGGAATTTGGCTCTGGAGCTGTTTCCACTGGAAAACAAAAGGGTTTCTGTGACAGTGTGGAACAGGTGCCAGGTAAAGGGTGTGAGCCCTTCTCCTACTGTGTTACTGCAGCCTGCTGCTAGCAAGGGTCTGTCAGGAGCTTTTTCCATCCTTAGTTAGGTGGGTGAGTGCCACGTGGTGAGAGCATCTCCCTGCTGGGGAAAGGCTGAGGGAGCTGGGGAGAAAGCAACATGGGGGGGGACCCCATGGCTGTTGATCAAGATGGAAGGGATGGGGGTCAGGAGGAAGGAGCCAGGCTCTGCTCAGGGGCACCCAATGATAGCACAAGGGGTACTGGGTGTCAGCTGGAACAGAGGAGGTTCTACATCAAGATGAGAAGAGACTTCTGAGGGTGCCAGAGCCCTGGAAGGGGCTGCCCAGGGGGTTGTGGAGTCTCCTTCTCTGGAGAGGTTTCAAACCCTCCTGGGCTGTTCCTGTGCCACTGGGTCTAGGGGCTCCCGCTGTGGCAGGGGGGTTGGACTGGCTGATCTCTGGAGGTCCCTTCCCATCCCTGACACTCTGATTCTGTGACATAGTCCAGCAAATTGGGAAATGGGGGAAAACAATCAGCTTTTTATTGTTGCCTGTTGGCTTCTCCATGGACACAGCAGCACATTCATAATGGGACTCGGAACACCAGCACAAGGGAGCTGTGCTGGGGCTCTGTCAGGAACCCTCTGGGCTTCAGGGCTGCTGCGACACGTGCAGCCTCACAAAGGAGGTGTGACGGCTTCATCGCCCCAGTGATAATGAAGTAGAGGAAGATGTAAAGAGGTGGCTATTGACTGGCTCGGCTCTCCCCTGCTCCAAATATCTGTGTCAGAAGCTGCTGCCGTGATTCCAGCACCCGTATCCATAGCACGAGCTTTAGAGCGGATCAGGTTCAGGTCTTTCTGCCGGGTCGGGCTGTCTATCCGCGAGCTCGGGGATGAATTATGATGTCAAAACACAGCAGTGTTGTCACACAGGCATCTCCCCTTCTGGGGTCAAGGTTCTGCTTTATAGCTTGGAAAGCCATTAGTCCATTTGAAAGCATATGGCCACAAAAAAAAAGAGGAAAAGAAGAAGTCTTGTGTGTTTGGGTCAGAGCTCCAGACAAAAGGCTCTTTGTGCTGAGAGCTGACAATGACAAATAAAGAGGAACCTGTTGATCTAGGAGAGAAGTGGAGGATTCTGAAAAGATCACATGGTGTGCGAAAGACCTTGGCTCTTTGGCTGGATGTGGGTCTCGTCGTCGTTAAAGTGTTTTCTGCGGATCCTGTGTATTTGTTAATTGAAATAGTGTCTCCTGCTCCCCGTGTGGGGTGGTTCTTTCTTTTCTCTAGCCTACTAAGTGCTACCTGTGCCTCAGCAGACCACATCAGAGAGGGGTGAGATGAGTCTGAACTGGATGGCTTCTCACAGAATCACAGGATAATCCTGGGTGGAGAGGAGCTCCCAGATCCCCCAGTCCAACCATCCCCACCCCAACAAAACCCTCAGTCCCTGAGAGACTGACAGACACAACCTGACCCCCTCCCTGCTGCCACTCGAGCAGGGAGGGAAGCACCATGGCTACAGGGTTCTTCAACACCTCCAGGCAGGGGGACTCCACCACCTCCCTGGGAAGGCCCTGTCAGTGCCCAACCACTCTGGCTGCAGAGAATTTCTTCCTCAGATCTAATCCTTCCCTGCCACAGCTGCAGAGCAGTGCCCCTGCTGCTGTTAGCAGGCACCAAGGAGCAGAGGCCAACAGCCACCCCTCCACACCCTCCCTTCAGGGAGTTGTAGAGGGCCATGAGGTCCCCCCTCAGTCTGAACTAAACCACCTCCTCAGCACGGGTTGGGTGTGACGTGGAATAATTCCCATCTGTAATTCTCTGATAGTGCTGGGAGCACTAGAGGCAGCAAAAGGGGGGGGTGGTGGTGGTGGTGAATAGCATTGGTTCAGCTATACCAGGTCAATGTAGAACACAAATAAAACCCCATTAACAAAGCCCCTCTAATTCAACCAAGTTGTTGGAGGTGCCCCAAAGGCCGTGTCTAACGCTAAGAGTAAGTGTATTTCCCGAAGGTACCGTTTGATCGCTAGCCAAAGCCCAAAGATATTTGAAGCTGTGCCTGAGCATCGTAGAGCGGGTTAACCGGCAGGGTTTAATCTGCAAATAACTTGGGTAAAAGCCTTCAGCCAACTCCTGAGGAAAAGCAGCAGCCGTCTGTGAGAGCCTGGGCTACAAAAGGCTTCGGAGATAACGGGGTGAGGGGAGTTTCCCGGGAGGTCTGGAGAAACTAGAGACACAGACTGGGGGTCTGTGGCGTGGTGCTGGTGGGCGTGCAGAGAACTTGCTGAGCTGGGGTATTGGTATTGAGCATTGGCAGGCTGGCTGGAATGACCTCCAGAGTGTACGGAGTGCAGCATAGATTGAAAACAATAAATCTATTACAGCCCATTATGTTCTGGAATGGATCCGAGTCCAGCCGTGTAGATGGTGCTGCCAGCAACTCTCTGCGTTTGCTGTAGGGAGGGGAAACCTATGGAAACCAGTTTAATTCAAAATAAGTGAGGCGGGGAGGAGGAGAATAAACTCCAGAGTGGTTTTCTCTGGGTTTATTTATCTTTACAGCTGAAGGGATTGCAGTGAGGAAGGTGAGTGCGGAAGGGAAGGCAAAGGGGAAGGTCCCTTGCTGTTCTTTAAGCACCGGTGTGAAATCGATGCAGATAATGCTCTTGGAAGGACTGTCTCATTTGCTGGTTCTCAGGAAATTGCTGGGCTGTGCTTCCCAGTGATGCCTGTGCCAGGCAGAATACGCTTTTCTTTTCAAGTGTGCAATCCCTTGCATCGTTTAGTCTGGGTTGTCCTGAATTCTACACCTCAAGTGAGAAATACCTTGAGGTGCTGTATGTCTCCCACCTTCTCCCTTCTCCGTAGCTCAGTCCAAAGACACAACAACCACAACATCCTCCTGCAGAGAGAGAAGCGCCGTCACCTGGCACGGCCGAGGGATTTTCTAACCGCTGCTCTTCCTCCTTCCTTTGCCACCTTGATTCTTTTCACCCTTGGTAGCCGGTGATCCAGTCCCAGTGACTTCAGTGCTGTTGGATTAGGCGTAGAGTGCAATTATCCTCATTAAAACTGGAAACTAATAGTAAATTAATGTAGAGTTCAAAGTGGGTTTGCTATGGACAGCATCGCTGGGGATTTGCTGCCTGATAGTGGAGCTGGTGCTTAGGGGTTTATTCTAAGAGTGGTTTTTGGACTGGAGGCAGATCTGTGTGTAGATGCTTTGGGAGGATAATTTTATGGGTAAATACGATCGTTATTAATATTTTCTTTGTTAATTCATTGATGTCAGTGAAGAGCTTTGAAGATGAAAGCACTGTATGCAATAAATATGAAGATTATTCTAACTTATTTGAATGTTGCCAGCATTCCAGCTCCGTCATCTTTCATCCAAGGATCTCAAAGTGCTTTCCAAACTTCAATTAATTTCCTTGCAGCAGTCCGGGGAGATTCTTATTCCGATCATCCCTGCTTCCCAAAGGAATCACTCCGAGTGTATTTTTACCCCATGACTTGGGCAATCCAGGAGTTTATTTGGGAGCCATCCAAAAAATTCCTGACTGTCATTCTGCTGCTCTTGCTGCTAGACAACATTCCCGTGTTGGGAGGGGGCTGTGACACTCACCTGACACACTGCCTGCCTTCCTCACCTGCTGTTATCGGGCGTTCTTACCACCACCACCAGCTAGACAGGGATAATGTCTCACCTAGGACAGCTGGGGAGAGCAACTCCTATAAATCACAATTATTAAGGATATGGAGTGGGCTAGGGTGAGGTTTCAGAGCCTTTAATGAGCAAGGATCAATCATTCAAGTCCTACAGCAGAGTCCGAGTCTCATAATCCAGACTCAAAACACTATTAGAAGGGGAATGTTTTCTCAAACACAGCTCAGGTAAGGATGTGCTGTGGTGGAGAGTACAATGAGCGTGAAAGATCTAAGCTAACCAGCTCCTGCTGCAGCTGAAACTTCTAAAAGGCTCTCTCCAGCCCCAGAGGTTAAGGTAATGATGAGACGAGGAGCCCGTGTAGAGACAGCACGACTCCAGCAGTCCATGAGAACAATGTGAAGTTCCAAAATAGCAGTATTGACTGGTGGAAAAACAACATACATATAATTTTCAGGTAATTACTACGGTATAATTATCTCTTGTTTTCATATGAGCCATCTGAAATGAACCCTTGCTGGCTACTGAAACTCAAGCTTTATTTACTGTGTTCCCATGACTAAAGTGATTCTTTAGAAAGAGCGATTAGGTATAAAAAGACTTGAGGGCTTCTTCGTAGCAGGTACTGTCTCTGTGCCAGGGGGCAGAGCCTGGCCACTGGCACTTGATTTGGTGTTTTATCCACTTCTACTCTGGAACACTTGAGGCTAGATGAGAGCTACTGGGCTGGAGAAGATGAGTATAATCTGCTCCTACCTTCACAGAATCACAGAATGGTTGAGGCTGCCAAAGCCCTCTGAGCTCAGCCAGCCCAACCCAGCACCTAACGTCACCCCAGTGGCCACACCAGGGCACTCAGGGCCACAGCCAGGCTGTCCTTCAACACCTCCAGGCATGGAGACTCCACACTGCCCTGAGCAGTCCAGTCCAGGCTCTGAGCATCCTAACCTTCCTCTGGCAGCTTCAAGCCCTGCCCTCTTGTCCTGGCTCTAGTTCTCTAGGAGAAGAGCCAGACCCCTACCTGACTGCAACTTCCCTGCAGGTAGCTATTGACAGGAAGAAAGTCCCCTCCTGAGTCTCCTCCAGGCTCAACTGCCCCAGCTCCCTCAGCCTCTCCCTCCAGTCCCTTCCTCAGCCTCATGGCTCCTCTGCACCCGCTTCAGCCCCTCCATCTCTTTCTTGCAGTGAGGGGCTCAGTATTGCCCCCAGAACTTGAGGGGAGGCCTCCCCAGTGCCCAGTGCAGGGGGAGAATGCCATCCCTAGTGCTGCTCAACCTCACTTCTTAACTTTCCATGATGGAAATCGTAGGATAGGGAGAGGGAAGCACTTGGATAGTAACAGCTTTTATTCCAGGTGACTGCATGTGACTGATGCTGTGTGAGACTGTTATCAGTTAGGATGGCATGAGAATGTCAGTCTTTCCCCTGGGCTGTGTGAGTGGAAGAAGAGGAGTAACCTAACATCGCAGCAAGGACTTCCTCTAGGTCAAAGTTCTGTAAAATTTAGCATCTTGATTATTTTTGGATTTTTTTCCCCCACTGACCTTTATTTATTAAAATTTGTGGGTTTATTAGGAGAATTGATTAGAATTTACTAGGAAATGTATTAGTGCTTGTAGAGAGTACCATCTTCAGACCCGAGACCTTGCAGTCTGACCTCAAACCACACTGCATCGGAACGAAAGAGTTGGTGGTGGTTACAATCCGGGTTTGTTGATGCCATGAGCCTGTGCAGGGTAATTACACGTCTGCCCGGCCTCTCTGAAGGTGTTTTGGAAATAGATGTAGCGTTCTCTAGGTTTCTGTCTTTGTGGTTGGATAATCTTCAGCTGTTCTCAAGCTTCTGAAGCACCTGCCAGCAGGTACTGGCTTCGATACGACTCCGTGTTCGGCAACGTGGAGTTTCAGTGGAAGGATTTGGATTCAGCTCAGCTAAGGGAAGTACTCTGTGCGAGGTTTTCCTCCCCCTCCACTCTGCCCTGGGGAGACTACATCTGGGATCTTGTGTCCAGTTCTGGGCCACTCAGGTCCAGAAGGACACAGAGCTGTTGGAGAGAGTCCAGTGCAGAGCCACAAAGATGATGGAGGGGAGCATCTCCCTGCTGAGGAAAGGCTGAGGGAGCTGGAGAAAAAGGAGCCTGAGGGGGGACCCCATGACTATTGAACAAGATGGAAAGGGTGGGGGTCAGGAGGAAGGAGCCAGGCTCTGCTCAGGGGCACCCAATGCTGGGACAAGGGGCACTGGGTGTCAGCTGGAACAGAGGAGAACAAACTTATTCCCAATGAGGGTGAAGGAAGGAAGCACCCAGAAGGGGTTTCCCAGGGGGGGTTGTGGAGTCTCCTTCTCTGGAGATGTTTCAAACCCACCTGGACTGTTCCTGTGCGACTGGATCTAGGGGCTCCTGCTGTGGCAGGGGGATTGGACTGGCTGATCTTCTGCAGTCCCTTCCAATCCCTGACACTGCGAGTCTGTGAAGTGTAGATGAGCATATCAGGAGTGACCATTTCTTCTTTGAGAAGTTTTTCTTTTTAACTTAAAGCCAGAAAAAAATACAGTCCCAGGGGACAGCAGATAAAGGTACCTACAGAGCCAGACTGGTTCAGCTTTTTATCCTGGGCTAAAAGTTAGACAAGTTATTTTTGGATAAGTTAACACCGCCAGGCTGGTAGGATGCTGCTACCTGTGAGACAGACATCTCCTTTCGACACAGGACCACTCCCTGGATAAATGTCTAGCTCCTCTGGTGCAGATGAGGTTTGCTGCTGGTACTACTGTCATTATACATTGAATTAAGGCATTGTGCATGATGGCAGAGGCCAGTTTGGAGACAAATCAGGCACTTTTCATAAAATCATAGTAAGTTAGGGGTTAGAATTGACCTCTAGAGATCGAGTCCAGCTCCCCTGCCAAAGCAGGATCACCTGGGACAGGCCACACAGGGCTGCATCCAGCCAGCTTAGAAAGTCTCCAGAGCAGGAGACTCCACAACCTCTCCGGGCAGCTGTGTATTCTGTCACTCTCACAGTACAGGCGTTTGTCCTCATGTTGAGGTGGAACCTTCTATGTTCACGTTTATACCTGCTATTCCTTGTTCTGTTACTGGGCACCACAGGAAAAGGCTGGTTACTTTCACTTGACACCCACCCCTCAGGTGTTTATAGACATCCCCTCTGTCTTCTCCTCTCCATAGCTCTCTGTCCTCCCCGCACAGCGTTTGACACTTCCCTTTGACTCAGTCGAAATCTAGAATAGAGTAATGCTGATGGACAGGCCCTCAGAACGTTTAGCAGAGCTGATATTAGAGTGGAAAAGGCTAAGCAAATAGTTTGAAAGAATAGGCTAATTGTTGTGCCTATTGTCTCACAGCTGCAAGGCTTTGTACGGCAGCTAAGTACATACAGAGCCGAGCTGGACTCGGAATGCATCGTTCCAGGCGGGGAATACAGGGCGTACGAGTCTCGAGGAGCCCAATTAAAATCCAACAAGATTTAGGGAACCTGTAATGGGGTGAGGGTTCGCACCGTGGCCGTGGGTAGTCGGTGCTGTTAAACCACTCAGGTGTCTGTGGAGCAGTAAAGCGAGTTGAGAGTTCTGAACTGCCACAACAGGAAACAAGCAGCCGAGGCTGGGATGTGTCATGCCGTAGCGCTGCATCTGTAATTAAAGATTATAGTAACTCATTTGCATACGCTTTCCATATTGCAATACTATTGTTCTACCAGGAGATCTGAGGATAGGAAAGAGGTGACACTAGCAAAATGGTCCAGTGTCTTTCGATAGCTTAGGATTAACTCCACCTCTCTGTGTTTCAATAACCCAGGCAGTGAAGACGTGGTGAATCTTCCCCCACTAAGCCAGAGGCAGCCCTTGCTTTGGGACAAACCTGAGAGGTGATGGCAACACAGTGTGAGATAATTTAATGTAATCGTGCACTTGGATGTGGGTTTAGGGGAGATGAGTGTCACTGGCATAGTCTTGATCACTCAGCCTTGCTGAAATTACGTGTAGCAATGCCCTGTGTGTTGGGATGGACTTAGTTTAGGAGACAAGAGTGGCTACTCTGTTCTTCACATACACCCAAGTAACTTTGCTAAAACGGAATCACAGGTTAATCCTGGTTGGAAAGAACCCTCCAGATCCCCCAGTCCAACCATCCCCACCCCAACAAAAAACCCTCAGTCCCCGAGAGACTGACAAACACAGCCTGACCCCCTCCCTGCTGCCACTCGAGCAGGGAGGGAAGCACCATGGCTACAGGGTTCTTCAACACCTCCAGGCAGGGGGACTCCACCACCTCCCTGGGAAGGCCCTGCCAGTGCCCAACCACTCTGGCTGCAGAGAATCTCTGCCTCAGAT
>VZRI01000321.1:60135-120554 GCA_013397515.1 Upupa epops
GGGCTGAGGGCGGCGGCCGGGGGGAGCCCCCGGGAGTTTGCGGGCGCTGGGCAACGCAGCTCGGCCGCCCCCGGGGCGGGGGATGGTGCCTCGGGCTCCCCGCAAAGTTTTGCGGGGACTGTGGCGGCGGGGAGGGAGCCGCAGAGCGACGGCTTTGACAGGCGGCCGGGGTGGGGTGGCGGGGACCCGCTTGCCTCCCCCCGCGCACAGCCCGGTAAACGAGGGGTGAGAGAAGCCGACGCTGAGGAGTTGCAGGGGGTTGAGCTTGCGGCTGCCCCTGTCACCCTGCGAGACTCGGTGCTCGGAAACACCCTGGAGCGAAGTTAGGGCTTCCCCGGGTGGGTGAAGCTGAGGGAGGGGTGTCTGGGTGGGTTGTGGAGAGGGTTCGGTGAGACCCTGCCGAGTGAGATGGGGGAGATGAAATAGCTCGGTATCCCATCAGGTGCTTGGAGCAGTAGTAGTGGTGGAGTAGTGGGTGGTGGGGTATCCACACTTGTGAAGTTAAAGAGAAAAATAAACCTAATAAATAAAACCCCAAGAAACTTTCCTGCTGAGGAGGTGCAGGCTCTGCCTTGTCTTTAAAAGTTCAAGAATTTCAGTGCTGCTGTCATAGAAGTCTTCTTGATTAATAACGACCCCGTCTCATAAAGTTAACGAAGAGCTAGAGATGAATAGGCGTGTAACGTAAACTACGGAGTGTGTAAGAGTATGACCGGGGCAATATTCATTCCCGGTCGGTCTCGGTTTTTCTGTGTCTTAAAGGTTTCTTGCACTTTCATTTTTTAGATGCTTAACAAGCTGTCAGGATGTAAAGATGTAGAAAATCTTGTGTGTGTTCCAGCTTCTGGGGGTCTGTGTTTGCCAGGTCAGGACAAGTAGATCCTCCTTTAAATCCCCCTCGATGCTCTTTTGTTTTTCTGGGTATCTTCCAGCGAGTATTTCTTGAGCTGAGTTGTCCCCAAGACCTTTTTTCTCTTAAATGGTGCTTCCCACATAATGAGATAAAGAGCTGAGCTGAGATGCCAGCGTTAAACTTTTGTTAATTTTCCTGTGGCTAATGTGGCGACTGACTCTTAAAAGAGGTTTTGGTGCACAGTAGCCAGCTTGGATTTATGTGATGCCTTTATAAGTAAGATTGACTCGAATGGAGTTGAAAGAGACACGAGCCAGGGAATAAAGTTGTGTTTTTTGATGTGTGTTAAGGTGTCAGGATGGCGTCAAGGGGCACTGCTGAAAGGCACCATTTTACTATGAAAAATCAACAATTTATTGATTTTTTAGGAGCTTTGAAACCTGAAGCCTCTTGTCCATCACAGAGCTCCCTGGGCTCTGGGTACGTTACACACGCGTTGGACTCCTGTTGGGCTCTACAAGCAGAGTGTCGAGGCCTCTGCTTTTCTCTTTCTCTGCAGCTTTACAGACGGAGCTTTTGCAGAAGTATATTTGCGTCTGCTTGTCATCCCGGACTTCTTTATCGATCCCTTTGTGAACCCTGCTTCTTGGGAACCGGCAGAGAGAAATGGATGCTTTATCTTGTTTTACTTGTTTAAGTACCGTGTGGCTACCTCAGGGATCTGAAGGGTAAATGCCAAACCGACTCGTTTATTTTCAACTTCACTTTGCTGCTCAGAACTCGTGGCACTTGCAAGTTGGGGCTGTAGGATGGTAGCGCTGGATTCTGTTGGGGTTGGTTTCTTTTTGGTAGCTCTGCAGGCTTTGGCTGTTGACATAAGAGAGAAATAGTTACTTCATAAATTCATACTTTGAATACTTCAGTAAATTTTTTTTGCCTCTCTGGACCGTACAAAGAGAAAGAGGTGTGTGGGTGTGTCGTCCTCTGTCAGGAAGGAGAAGGAAAGGCAGTGAGGCATGAAATTTCACCTTAGAGTTGTAGCTGTCACATACTGGTTTTCCAGGAGTAGCACAGCTCGGTGAGGAGGGCCTGGGTGAGGCGAGTGCTCCTTGGAAGGAAGGAGCTTGTGGAAAGCTGTTCAGTCGCCTGTGGGTGCAGTGGGTATTTTTAAGTGGCGGTACATCCCCAGAAAAAGGGGCTTTCAGATTCTTTCTTCTTTTGAAAGTTGAGAGGTAACGAAGGGGAGGGTTTGTGATTAAGGCTCTGCTATTTGAAGAATGAGCAGCGAATTCCTTTCGTTATTTTAATTTTCCTAGACCAAACTCTTCTCGCATTTCTCTCCTGATTAATTAGCAAATGGCATCGATTTCAGATTTAGTGACCTTTAAAAACGAAAATCAAATGGAAGAGTTGCTCAGGAACTCGCTTGCCTTACCGGATAAAGTCTGTCAGAACAACTTGTGATGAGTTTCCAAAACTTTCCAGCCTTCCTGCGTGAAGAACTGCGGGGTTACGCGCAGGCAGCGCGCGCACACGCGTGTAAATCGGGGAACGTGTTACGAGGGGTGGGATTGCCAAATGCACGGAGTCACATTAAAGAGCTTGCTTCTTCCAGCAAACCCCCTGGTCAGTCTTGCTCACTGTTGGCTTTCACTGAGTTCTAAATCCTCAACTAGTGTTTTCTCTAATGTATTTCCTTACCGCAATTGAGAGGATTTCTCTTGCCCCGTTTGAGCATGTTTGTCCTGTTGGAAGGAAAACAAACAAGCTAAGATCAGTCGGACCCTGCAGACCCCAGACCTGTAAGATAGTGAATTCTTTGGTTTGGGTGAATTGATCCAGCCTGTTTACATTTGTGTTGATGTAAGGAGGAGAGTGAAAAGTCTCCTCTTCTGTGAATTACCTCCCTAACTCTATAGGCTGTGGCATATGTGAATTTTCCTGATCTTAATTACTATTCCCATCTAATTGCACACAGACTCGTAATTTATCTCAAGGTAAGCTATTTAAAGCTCTTTCTAATTGGAAGGAGTATACTTGAGTGATTATATCTTTCCCTCAATATTTCTTACATCTCTTTAAATTGGTTATTAGATTGTTGTGATCTTTGCCTTCTACTCAAGTCTTTTGGAAATCATTACGCAGTTTGCAATAATCAATTCAATTACACATGGATCAAAGAATGAAAAAGAAAAGCTTATGTTCTAGTATTGTCATTCTTGATACTGTCCTAAGAAGCTGGTTTGGAAAGCACATGCTGGGAGGTTTTCTCCTTTGTTCTCTCTCCTTTTAAGAAAGTGCCTTTGGGGATTGAAGAGATCCCTGGTGTGTTTCTTGTTAGACACAATTTATACTTTAAAAAAAAAAAAAAGTGAGCCAAGAGTTTGAATGAAAATTCATAATAGCGTTTCCACACAATGGTGATGAAAACAAACCAGTTAAAAATATTCAGTTGGGAAATAGCCCTCCTCTAAATACAGGGAAGCAGGGGGGGGTTTTTTGAGGGGGAGAGGCTTTCAGGTGGCGGTGGTGGTAACAGTATGGAAACGTGCTGGTGTTCAGCGGCATCATCAGTGCTAATAAGCCTCTGTTACCGGTTTCAGTGCTCAGTTAGAATTTTCCTCTGGTGTATTACGAGGTGATTTTTTTGCTTAATCCTTTGATAAGTTGCTGGGGTTGTGTGTTTCTGTGATTAAATTCAATATAATCCACTTCTTGTCGTTATCTTGGGCCGCGGATTACGTTATTTTCATGCCTGTAATTTGGGATGTGGAGGTGTAATTGTATTTTTAACTGTATTTGTGTCTAGGTGTCTTTTTTTTTTTTATTTGAGCTTTTGGTCTTCATCGCTGGAATTGCAAATATCAGATGAAGAAAATAGGCAGCTGCGCATCCCTGCTTCACTGTCAGAGCCCCTCTCCACAGCGCTTGGTTATCACTGCTAAATTCCAGATTGCCTGTTACGTGTGTGTGTAAACACAGTACATTTAGCAAACTTCTCATGTGAACGTTAAGGACCCTCCTGGAAGTGTTTGTAGACCTGTGTGAATAAAATTCTTTCCCTTGCCATTTGTGAGAAGGGACTAGAAGAACCAGCAGTTCACAGGAACTCGTGGTAATGGATTTGTTTCGTTTCTCATTGGGTTATAAAGATATTTAGGAGTTACGGTTAAAAGGCTTAGAAGCTAAGAAGCGAGTAGAAGCAGCATCTTATTCAGCTTTATTCTGTTAGAATAATAGAATAACGTTCCTCTAAGGAGGGGAGGGGCTCAGGGCTGCTTGGCCATTGATAAGAACGTTTATGGATCAGATACCCAAGACAAGTATTTCAAAGCATCCCATGCAGCAGGGTGTAAACATTAAGATCCCTCCAGATACCGAAAATATTTATAGGATGTAGATGACTGGTATGGTTCATACTCTGACCTGCCTTCATGTAAAGCACAAAGATAAGTGCAGACTTGTCGCTAATGTGTTTGGCACGGAAGATTTCAGCTCCTCTAATCCGTCCTCGGAGAAGTCAACATCTGATCCTTTTTCTCTTTAGTGCCATTATGGTGAAAAACAAAACAGAACTTCCAAACACTCAAGGCTCGAGTGCTCTCTGTAATTGTTCTGAGATACCCCCAGCCCTCTCTGATCCTGAGTGCCTGCCTGCTGTGTTTCACTGAAGCGTCGCTCCTCTTCCTTGTCACTTGTAGGAAAGCTGGGGAGCTCTGAGCTGAAGCCCAGGGTTAGGCTTAGTTGGCTGGTGGGCTCCGTTCTCATGGGGCTGTTTGGTCTCAGCTGAAACTGTTGAAGAGGTAGTAACTTTCTTGATGGGAACGAGCATTTAAAGGGCTTACTTATGTACAGAGCCTTATGCTCACACAAGGATTTGTTGGACTGGATTTCTTGCAGCTTCTTTTACGTGGTGATGTTGGCGTTCTGGCCCTTGGGCTCTACAAGGAAAGAATTCTACTATAAACTTCCAGTTGTCTCAGAAGTGCCCTTTTACCTTTGCTGCTGTGTTTCCACTGTGGAAACCTCTGATTTGGTGAAGGTGGCCCTTCTCTGCTTCATCACCCTCCATGATAAAAAGTAGTAAAAGCTTTTGCTGGTGCAAAACACGCATCAAACACAGGATTTGTGTTAGAACTTGTTGCTGTATACCTTCTGTGTCTTCTCCAGTCCAGCTGCCTCGACCTGTGTTGTCCCCTTGTAGGAAAGAGAGTTACTTCTGTTTAACACGAGGTCCCTTCCAAACCCTAATGATTCTGTGATTCTAAGAACACACAGATGTGCCTACAGGGATCACAGGGAGATGTTTTTCCTGTTCTTAAAAGCAGGGGGAAAAGGGGAAGGTTAGTGTTTGGTGACTGCTGTGACACACGCTTGGGCAGGTGAATTTTAGAATCCTCTTGATCAAGCCCAAGTATCGATTGTCTCATTGCTCTATCACTATTCCAGCTCTGAGTAGAGCGGGAGTGTTGGTCTGAGCTTGTTAAAATGAAGATGATTGGATTTTGTGGTGCAAAAATTGCATGTAGTGCCTTCAGTAACAGTTTGTGAAAATAAACAGCTTTCTTAAAAGTAGAGGGTTTTTTTTTTGCTAGTTAAAAGAAGAAATGGGATGGGGGGTGAGAGAACAGGGGATAGGAAGGACCTCCAGTAGGTTGCAGAATGGTGCTTATTTCTGTAATTTCACTCAGTGCTATCAGAGCCATTTTGAACAACCACTCTCTGCCATAAAATGTGGCTATTTCGAAGTATCTCAGAAGCTTTGGTCCTGCAGCAAAAACCAGTAGTAGCTAAACCTTTAAAAATGAGACTATATGGGCTTGTGGGTGGAGATGGTAGAAGATCAAGCCAAGGCCAGGTAAACAAAATTTTCAGGAGCAGCCAGAATCACATTAACCCAGGTAACATTATATGGCTCTGCTACAGACCTTTCTGTTGTCAAGTCTTGTTTTGCTGAGGCTCCTGTGTGTGTTGCAGCTGTATTGATC
This sequence comes from Upupa epops, assembly GCA_013397515.1. NCBI lineage: Eukaryota > Metazoa > Chordata > Aves > Bucerotiformes > Upupidae > Upupa > Upupa epops. The sequence goes on from VZRI01000321.1 coordinate 65,977, forward strand.
CAGGGGTTTGTCAGCAATTTGCTTAATCTTATTCTCCTGTTGGGATTAGGCATGGCTCTTGTTGTGCTGCCGTGGCCCAGCTGTTCTGTTCTGTCCCTTAGCATACACTGGAGCGATACCAGAGTGCTCTGTATTGTATTCCAGGAGTAGGAATGAGCAGAAGGTGGGTATTATGGGCTTGTCTAGAATACGTGAAACAAAAGGAATGAAAAGCCAGTATACAATTAGACCAGAGGTCAGCCTAAGCTTGACCTGTATGTCTATAGGAAATGATATACAAGGGATTTATATAGGAAGTGGCACAATAATTAATGGGGAAGGAAAAGGAGCCTTTGAAAGGCACTGCTTGGTAAGGATAGAGTCCTGGGCTCTGCAGCAGAGCAGAGACTCGGCGGGTATGCTGAAGTTTATTTAGCGTGGAGGACAGAAAGATAAGTGTTATTCCCTTGCTGTGCATCGCTGAAGATTGCTCTGTAGTGAACTTCCCTTGTTTTGTTTAGGAAATGGTAATGAGCTTTCTGGATACGTGCTAATAAACATGTATGAGTTCTGCCTTCTCTCTGCCTCTGCCAGTGCTCCATGGGCTGGAGGTAATGCTTCAGTTGCCACTTTCCATCCTCAAAGTGTGTCTAACAGCAGGAGAGAGTAAGAAAGGGAGTTTCAATCTCTACCCTGCTTTGGAGCTGATACACAGCCAACAGCTTTTCCAGAACAGTAAGCTTTATCTCTGTAGAGATTTTCTTCCCTGGGACGTTTATAGTGGTTACTATGAGTGCTTTTTCCTCAGTTTCCAGCCCAGATAGGATTTATGGTGATAAATTCCTCCAAGAGTTCAGTAGGACTCTCCTCTTAGTTCTTGGTGGTTGTTTCGCTTCAACACCTAGTTGCTCCCTCGATCCTGATACTGTTTGGTAATTTTTGGTTGGAAGGAACCTTGAGAAATTTCCAGTCCAACCTCCTACTCAACAAAGGATCAGCTATGAGGTTAGCGAACAAGTTACTCAGGACTTTATCCCATCTGGTCTTTAAAGCCTCCAAGGAGAGGGACTGCACAACCTCTGGGGGCAATCTCTCCCGTTCATTAACCGTTGTCTCGGTGAAGAGTTTTTGGTTATTTTGTTGTTTGGACTTTCCCATATCCAGACTGAACCTCTTATTCCAGCTTGTGCCTGTGCTCTCACCTCCTTCTGCTTTGCACCTCTGTGAAGATCACGGCTCTTTTCTGTTATTACCTTTACGTGTTGGAAGGTTGCCTTTAGGTTCCTCCAAATCCGCCTCTTCATCAGGCTGAATAAGCCCTGTTTTCCCTAGACTCATGCCAAATCATCTTGCTGCACCTCACATCTTTGACAGTGAGATACCAGCAGCTTGTTTGGGGATGGAATTTGGGCAGATGACTCCTGCCTGAGGTCCACTGCTTTTCAACCTTGCTCCTCCTGACTGTATATTTACTCGATGCTGGTGCTCTGTTCGTGAGGCTCCCAAAGGGGAGCAGTTTGGCAGCTGAGCCAAAAGGCAGAGTTTAGGAAAATAATTTATCTGCGGTTGCTTCTAGGATTAAAATTGTCTCGGTGCATCTCTGCACAACAGCTGGTAGCCCTGAGAGCCACTTGACTGGTCTACTCTAATCATGGCCCTTCTGCAGGCTTGGGCTGATAATGTGAGGTACCCCTAGCTTTGCTTCATGTGTGACAGTGCATCCTCCTGAGAAATTCTATCTGCTTTTTGAAGGGGAGCATCTCAGCTTGCAGGGAGCTTGTGTCTGCCATCCAACAGACTTCTGTTCACTGTCCTTTCAAGTGATTGCTTGATTCATAGATTCTTACAATGGTTCAGGTTGGAAGGACCCTCAAGATCATCCAGTTCCAACCCCGCCTGCCGTGAGCAGGGACACCCCCCACTAAACAGGGGTACTCAAGGCCCCAGCCAGTCTGGCCTTGAACACTTCCAGGGAGGGGGCAGCCACAACCTCCCTGGGCAACCTGGTCCAGGGTCTCAGCACCCTCATCGTGAAGAACTTCTTCCTGACTTCCAGTCTGAACCTCCCCTCTTCCAGCTGGAAACCATTCCCCCTGCTCCTACCACTCCAAGCCCTTGCAAACAGCCCCTCCCCAGCTTCCCTGTAGCCCCCTTCAGGTACTGGGAGGCTGCTCTGAGATCTCCCTGGAGTCTCCTCCAGGCTGATCAGCCCCAACTCTCTCAGCCGGTCCCTGCAGGAGAGGTGTTCCAGCCCTCCTCTCATCCTTGTGGCCTCCTCTGGACACCTTCCAACATTTGCTTGAGAATCAGTCAGAGCTCAAACTTGTTGCTTGCTTTCACTGACAGTTCTGTATGATCTTCTTCCTACTGTGGCCTTAGTCCTTCCGTCTGGCCTTAGTAAGGCTGCTCAGCTCAGCTTTTTGAAAGAGAACAAGATTAGTTAACGTGCAGCATAGAACTTAGGATGGAAACAGCAGTGCGCACAGTCTTGCTGGGCAATTCAGCAGAGGTGCAGCTCGCTGTTGTTTATTTTGTTAAAAAAGCAGAGGCCAAACACAATAGCCATCATGTGTTTGGTTCAGGTAAAGCCTGTAACCTGAGCCGGGGCAGCGTGTTGTAAAAAAAGTTGCGTGCATGAGAATGTTTTCGGATACTTTCATTCCTCATCTTGATTCTTGAGGCTCCCGTGACAAAATGATCTCACTTTTTGTGCAGATGTTGTATCTGGTTTCCCTGGTGCAAAATAAGAGTCTTTTTTGAAACAGTCCCAAGTATTTGTGTGGATTTTCAGCTTATTGAAAAATGTGTTAGAGACAGCTCTGCTCAGCCTATCTGTGCTGTTGTGAGTGGACCTATAAATACGTTGCCCTCGAACGAGAGATGTAGAAGCTTCGCAGAGCTGTTGTGTTTTGTTTCTCGTAGGTTCCGTGTTGATTTAGCGGTATCTTGCCAGTGAATCTGCTGAGGCCACTTGATGGCACGGCTTCACGTTTTTTTAATCGAGTATCAGGACTGTTGTCGGTTCGAATTACAAGAATTTGAAATCCTGTTTTTCTAAAGGGTGTACGCCCCAGGTTTCCTCTCCGTTCATTTCCGCTTTTACCTCTTTGGTCTTCAAATTTTACTCTTTGGGATGAGAAGTAGTATTTTTTTTTTTATCCAAGCCTTTTGATGATGTCGCTTGGGTTTCTGAGGAAGTGGCAAAAATAAACGTGTTATAAACTGTGAAAGTAACTCTGCTGCTTCAGACCAAGGGTCCATCTGGCCCAGTATTGTCTCCTACAGCTTCCAGAAGTGAGCGAGTAGGGAAGAGCGAAACCAGGACAAAGTGTGAGAAGAAATACCTGTCACCTCCCTGCAGTAGTCTCCTGGCCTCTGAATCCTGCTGCGGGCTACTAGCTGGGCTGTCCATAACAAATCTGTTTTCCGAGTGCCTATCCATGTTCCTCTTGAACCTGAAGAAGCTTTGTTTCGGTCACACTGTTTCGGCAGGGGTTTCTGTTCCCTTGCACGAGGACCCTTCTCATTTGAGCCTCGTTCCAGCCAGCTTCATCCCCTGGTCACTATACTGTGTAATGCAGAGCCTGAACAGTTGATCCCTGTATGTTCTCCATGTGCTGTTCATGGCTTCCTAGATTGCAGTCCTGTCTGCCCCCATACGCTCTAATTTTTAAGTTGAAAAGCCTTAGCTTTTGTTATTTGTTAATTAAGAGGCAGTAATGCTGGATGTCTGTCATCTTTCTGTGAGCATTTCTGCTGCTTACTCATTAAGAGGAGACCACTGAAACCACCCTCTCTTTGGGATCTGGGATTTATATAGTGTATAATGGTTTCTCATCTGCCCTCTGTCCCTTTTTAATGATTCCTAACAATGATTTGTGTGTTCGACTGCCACTGAGATGATGTTTTCCTTTGTCTGTTTATCTTGAGCCCAGGAGCAGCTTCCTGCCATGTGGTAAAGGTCATCCCAGAGCCCATCGCTTTCTACAGAAAGGAGATCCCTCTGGTCCACTTCTCCCCATAGGCACCACTATGCATTCATGTACCTTCAGTTTCTTTGCCACTGAAGTCTCTTAGTGATTCTCCACTTTGCCTTCATCCTCACAAGTTGATCACCCCTCCATTCCCTTCGCTTTCTCAGTCGTTACCGAATTGGTTAAGCGCCGTGTGCCAGCGTAGGCCCTTGCAGAACTCCATGCATGACCTTCCTCTATTGTTTGGGCTTGGAACAACTTGGGCGCGTTGGCTAGTGAAGAATTTTGAATACCAAGCTAAGGATCTATGGCCTGTGGATTGAGTTTTTAAAAACAATATCATTAATGCTGTAAGAATACCCAGCCTGTGTGTGTGGACTGGATTCTTGTTGTTTCCTTTGACCTGTGCTCTTCTGTTGTTTTTAAACATATGTAGAGCTCTGAGGTGGTGCCAAGCTGTTTTAAGGGGAAGCAGAGATGTGTTGAAACTTGTTTCCCATGTGCAGTTAACTAGAAAGGCTTTTTTTCCTTTTTAAAAATGTGCTTTTTTTTTCTTCCCAGAGTGCATTCACATAGCTAAGTGAAGAACTTGAGCTAAGGATTAGGTGCCTGGACTCCTTCCTCAGGCCTGCGCATGGCTGATGTCATTTTTTCCCCCCAGTACTAGACTGTCCTTTGCTTTTGACAGAGCAGTTGGGCAAGGCAGTAAAGTAATACAGAGCTTACGTGGAAGTGGAAGCTGTGCGTTATCTAACGTGTGTATCAGGAAGCAGAAAGTTGAAGACGCTTCATGCAAACATGTAGGCTGAGACCCTAAAAGCTTAGTTTTGTCCTAAGATCCTAAATAATCTATCCCTCCCCCCCGCGTGTATTACAAGGGACAGGCAGAGTATAAATTCATTAACATGCTAGAATCATTCAGATGACATTAATGAGCTGCAGACGGCTTGTGTATATGCAAATTCCCTTCCAGAGTGGGACCTGGATGAGTGCGGTTAATGAGGTGGGGCAGCAGTTTGGTCAGTGATGATGAAGAGCAGCAGTGACTGGAGAAGTATCCTCCCTCTGCCCTGCCAGCGGGGTGGGAATTCAAGGAGAGGTAACGTTTCTATCTCCAGCCAGTACTGCTGTGCATTTTCCTTTTTTTGCTTGGTTGGGATTTCCATGTGGAAGTTTGAACTTCACTATCAAAGTTTTCTTAGGCAGCTCTTTGAGTTCTGGCTGTTCTTGCAGTTGAAGCCAAGTTAAATGCAGGATGGTGTTTTTGGAGTTTACTTGCAATAGTTTTAATGTATTTTAAATCATAGGTGTGGCTGAAACTTGGCTTATAAAAACCTCTTCATTCCATCAAGCAGCTTTATTTCCGTGCAGGGCAGGGGTTATTTTGTGAACAGATTAACTGAATTCAGTCTTTGGCTCTGAAAAACACAGCGCTTGGAGGATGAGGTGGCAGGGAGCAGGGGACCGTGTGTCAGGCTGATGGCAGTGGGGAACGAACTGAGCTTTCTTAGTATCACTGCTTAGTGTGTGCCGGTGTGACTGGGAAGGAAATGTGCTGTAGCCCTGTCTGTGCTAGATGTGGGCCAGGAAAATATTGCATAGAGAATATATTCGTAGCTCTCTAATGCATCATTGCAGGGTTTGTCTTGTGATTAGTCCTTGGGAGCTAATGGGCTCTTCGGCTCGGCGCGCTTTTCTCCAAGCCTTTAGGTAACACGATGCAGAGGATGCATGCAAAAGTAGAATTTTCTGGTGTGGGCAGCACTGGAGGGTGGAAGGACAGAGTAGCCCAAATTCTGAGGGTTAAGGTAGGATTTTTGGGTTAGGATCAGCTTTGTCAAGAGTCTAGGCCTGGCCTAAGATGCGCTTTCTCAGTCTGTCTCTGACTGCATGTTGTCATTTGAAGTTGTTTTCTTTATCCGCTTTTGAATGCTGAAGAAAAGCAGGAAGGTCTACTTCCTCTCCTATTATTCCACCATCTTTTTGCATTTTTACATAGTGGGAAGAAACCAGTCGTTGTGGGCGATACGAAAAACGGAGCTTCCTGCTTTGCCTTTCTTTGTGCCCGTTTCTCTTTAGACGTCTTCCCCAGGATGCGCATTCAGCGCTTGGCACCGCTGCTGCCCCGCTGCTCTTTTTCCAAGCTGTGCTGGTACTTGGAATAGAATCAGTGCAATTCTTGACAGTCTTGCTGATGTTTTAGTGTCGTGAGCAGCAGCCAAAGAAGTCATCCGTGTCTCGTTAACTCGGCTGACCTGGGATCCCGAGTCTGCCTCAGTGGGAACTGGGTTGAGTAGTGACATAGTAAGATTTTGCAAAATGGGCAGTGTATTTCTTGCTGCCACTATTTCCACCTGGGTTTGGACAACTGACACAGGAGAAGGTTTTTTTCATCCATCTACTGATTTCTGTAATAATAATAAATGTCTTTTGGTGCTTTGTGTTGTAATATGTGATGTAAATATTAATTCTGTGTCTTATTGATACAGGCAATCAATAGATATTTTTAATGCATCTCTACAGTTGGGAATAAATGAGGTTTTAGTGTAAGTTTAACTGCTCTATAAATAGTTGGCCCTATAATTTATCTTCCCTGTTGTGCCATGACAGACAATAGCTCTGTAGAGTTTGTAAAACTGACTTTTCTTGAAAAACTGGGTGGCCACATGAGGTTCATGCATAGCTTGCTTGCTAGCAGCCTGCTCTTCTGTGGCTACTTTCTATTCTAGATACCTTGTTGAGAGAGAAGATGAGCTGGGAGAGGTGAGAGTGATTTTACTGGGTGTTCTGATGGGATAGCACAGCCCTCAGTGTTCCTAGGACAGGCACAGGTAGTCAGACTCCACTGATAAACTGTTCCCATGTTGATTGCTCCTTCTCCTGTCCACCTCTGCCTCATAGTTTGCATTGTGGATTTTGAAATTCTTCCTTTCTGGAAGAGCTGTAAGGACCAGAGATGTCAGTTTGTATTATTGATTTTCTTCCTTGTCGTCTTCACTTCTGAAAAAAGACTTTAATCCATGGCATCAGAGGTTGGAAGGGACCTCCCAGGGTTGTCTGGCCTGCTAGTTCCCTGCAAATCTGCTTATTTGGCTGTAGCTACACAAAGAGCTGTCTGTAGTGATGCCCGGGTTCCACTCCTGAGCCATCAGCTATGTAATGAGAAAAACACACAAGAAATGTTGGATTTCCTCCTCTTTAAACCGTTTTGAATTTCATAGGCAGTTATCTCTTGGTGAAAGTAGTCATGGACTGGAGGACTGGTGTGAAGATGTGAATGCTCTTTCTTGATCTGACTTTTAGGCTGGTGTCTAAAAACCTGAAGCTGTTGGTTTACAGGTAGAAGTTTCTGAATAAGAAAGCAGCATTCGTTCTTCATGACCAGCTGATACAGCTGAAAGACATTTCAGATGTGCAAATTCTTTGTCTAAATATAATAAAATCATATTTTCCCACCAAGCCTCCTGCATCCTTTTGTTTACAGCCTCTACAGTATCAACAGAGGAAATGTGGGAGGCAGAGAAATGGCACCGAGGTAAATCGTGAAGCTTAAGAAATTACTGTTTATGCAATTTTTATACAGAAGCTTGAAGATCTTAGGAAATAACGTGTAGAATAGCTTTTTCTTTTTAAAGAAAGACAACTGTCCAGATGCCAGTGGAATTGCTTTCCGTAGATTTCAGCTTATTGACACAGTGGGAACTTTTGGCTCCGTTATTTCTGTGTTAACAATTAACACTAATTGTTAGTAGTCACAAATTACTACTCTCAGTGGCCCGGAGAAGAAGGGAATAGGGTACTTGGCCAGTGTGTCCCGTAGGTATTTGTTGTCAGTGGCTTTATTTCATTTGGGGAAATCTTAATGATCAATCATTATTTCCCATACCTGATGTTTTCTCTTCATTTTCCTGCTCATCTCCCTTCTCTCTGCCTTTCCTTCCTGCCTGTTTTTTAGGTTTGCACATGATTAACTGTTGTCGCAGGCCTTAGTGTATCCCTGTGGTTACAAATAAAAGCACTACCCGGCGTTCTTGTGCATCTTGCGTGCGAACACGGTGATACTGGTACGTGTTACGTCTGAGTCACGCCACTGTGGATGCATCTTGCTCGTGTGGTGTGGCTCAGCATCTCGGAATCGCCCTCCTCCATCCCTTGGAAAGGAATGTTGCGAGCAGGGTTAAGGAAACACTCATTTTATCACATTATTTTGCTTTAATTTTGCTTTTAAAAAGTGAGGATTGTGACTAGAGCTCCAGTTTGGTTGTTTTTCTCCTCTCGGGGCATTAACGTAGCAATTGGTTGCTTTGAAGGGAAATGAGATTCAATTATATGCTGGCTTCAGCCTGCTGTTCGGTGCTTTGCAAGTCAGTATCCAAATTTAATATGGTTGTTAATTAAAACTTGTGGAGACACCAGGATAAGGCAGTGATGCTGTAGTTTGTCTCCTATGCTGCATCTTAGGAAATGGGACGAGTGGGGCGGAGGGGGGGAAAGTCAGTAGTTGATGTAGAAGTGCTTTGGGTAGATTTGACTGCATAATCTGGAATCTTGAAGCGTGATCTCGTTTGGTGCTAATTAAATAGCAGAAGTTTGTTTATAATGGACAAATAACTCTTCAGCACTGGTTGAGAGCCTCAATACAGGAAAGAAATTGAGATGCTGGAGTGGGTCCAGAGAAGGGCAGCAATGTTGGGGAAGACTCTGGAGACCAGACCTTGTGGGAAGTGGCTGAGGGAGCTGGAGCTGGTTAGTCTGGAGAAAACCAGGCTGAGGGGAGACCTTATTGCTGTCTACAGCTGTCTGAAAAATAGGTAGAGAGATGGGGGTTGGTCTCTTCTCACCAGTAGCAAGTGATAGGACAAGAGGAAATGGCCTCAGTTTGCACCAGGGGAAGTTTAGGTTGGCTCTGAGGAAAAGCTTCTCCCTGGAAAGGGTCCTCAGGCCTTGGCACAGACTGCCTAGGGAGAGGATTGAATTGCCATCCCTGGCTGTGTTTCACAGTCGTGGAGCTGTGGAGCTCAGGGCCAAGGCTTAACTGTCAGTTGGGACAGTTTGTGTCATGGTTGCATTCACTGATCTTTAATGTCTGCTCCGACCTCAGTGATTTTATGATCCCATAACATACAGTGTGTGGAGAATAGTTCACTTTTCAGTTGTGTAAGGTATAAAAATAAAGATCTAAAAAGAAATCTTGAAGGAAAATGTGCATCTATTATGGCAGCAATGTCTTGGAATCAAGTGATGCTCGAGGTGGCTAACACGCACGCAGAAACAAAGGCTGTGGATGCAGTAGAGCTTTTAAATGGTTGCAACAAGCAAATGTCAAACGCTGAATGTAAGAACACGGACCTTGAAATCATTGTGTGTTGTGCTGTTCAGAGATCCTGTGAGCTGCTCATGGAAGCTGCCTCTTTATCCTCGTTGCAATGTGAGTACATTCATTGAATTCCAGGTACATTCTTCTCCAGCTTCCCTTCAGAATTGACTTCCAAAAGCTACATGTGCTTCATGCAGGTATTTTAGATATTCAGAAGGTAACTAGAGCTTCATTCTCTAGTGTCACGCTGGAAGAGAGCGGCCAGCAGGATTCTTGGTTAGTACACTGCTGATCTCTCAATCCCAGATCAGTCAGATTGTTTAGGTAGCCACTGCTTTTGTTTTCAGTGCATTTTATTTTCAGTTTCCTTTCTTCTGAAAAAGGGGAAGAAACTTGTGCTTGTGACCTCCTGAACAGCTTCCAGAAGCTGAGACTTCTCAGTGCCTTTTTTCTCCATTTGTCATATAAAGACACCACCCTTCAGACCGTCACTGAGTGCTGTGGAAGTTGTTTCAGATCGATTGTACACATGTAGAGCCTTTCGGTTATTTGTCAGCACGATTGTGACAGGACACACTGTGTTAGCGAGGCTCTTTTGGGCAGCTGCATCTGCAGCAGACTTGGGCTTTGCTGAAGCTTATTGCAGAGGAATTAGCTCTCCTGACAGCCAGTTGAAAGGCTTAGTTAAGGATAAGAACGTTCCTAATAAGAAGTAAATTTGTCTGGCAACGACCTTCTCCTGAATAGCTGAAAATAATTGTCTTTGTTATTAGCCTTAGGTATGAGTTGTTTGTCTGGAGAGAGGCTCGTTGTTTTGGATCCAGAGAAGGTCTAAACTAGCATCTCTGCAATTACTCGTCGTGAAAATCACGCTAGCACGTAGCTCTGTAGAAAGAATTCCCATCTGCAACGATAAATACACGAGGGACAATTAAGTTGGAGCGTGGCTGAAAGAACCTCGAGTCTCCAAGAAGCGAACGGAAGATTACTACTGTGTCAGCAACCTTATTTAATACCAACAGTAATAATACAGTTCACCTAGTGAATAAAATCTCCTGAGAACAGTAAAACTTTTGTTACGGATTGAGATCAAATGTGGCTTACTTTAAATCAGATCACAGCTCGCCACCACTAAAGGCTTGGCAGATGTTCTCCAACCACTCTGGCTCTTCCAGTTTGAGCAGGGTGCTGGCCCGGCTGCCCACCCCACTGTCCTCCTACAGCAGGGTGCTCTGCAAGCCATCATATAAAACAATTAATGAAGAATCCCACAGGTTTAAGCAGTGAAGTGGCATTTTGGGTAGGTGGATATGGGCTGTTCTGCTGAATCTCTATTCCAGAGGAAATAACCCTTTCTAGGAAAAGGGGTGGAGGTCTGGGACGGCAGTTGCCTGCACTAATTTGATGGGTTAGATTCATCAAGGCTTTCGGAAGATACCTCACGTGTGTTATGGTAGCATAGCACAACAGCACAGGCATGTGCAAAACCCATCAGACAGCAATGATTGTAGCAAACGTTCCAAATTTGGCGTTGCAGAGTTGTTCCTTGCAGCCAGTTCAGTCGGGCTAGAACTGTCCCTCTGTTTTCTTCTACAGTAGCCTTTCCTTCTAGAGTGGGTTTTGGTGCTGCTATTGTTGTGGGATTCCTTGTCTTCAGTAAGCAACAAACATCTCTGAGAATCTGGTGCAGGATTAGATGGAGGTGACTGAACTGGGGGCTGGAGGGAGAGCTTAGGTTTAGTGTTCAAGTGTTAGCCTGTGCTCTGACCTTACTAAAACTTACTACATTTGAGGGTAGTTAAGCTTTACCAGCACAACAGATACAAGCAAGCAGTATTTGTCAACAGCAGGTAGGAAAAACGTTCTTTGTGCTGACTGATCTGTAGAATTAAGTGGTTTTGGGAGACCTGGGAAGTTACTCTGCGAGTTGAATGCAGAAGGATGAGGGTAAGGAATTGCAAGACCTCCTACCCCACAGGTCCTTTAGATGATCCTATAGTTTTTAGGTGATCTGTTTGCTGCCGGAGCTTCTTGGTGTCAGCAGGCACCTGAAGCTGAACTTCATCATTGGGGTAGGTTGGTTCAAGGGTCATAATGCTCTTATTAACACACGCAACCAGAGCGTTGGCAAGGGAATATCTTGTTTGTGCGGGTTCTAAAGTCAATAATGCCTGGTGACTCCTCTCTGCAGAGGACTTTCTCTACTAGCGTGGGAAGAAGTACGTTACCTGGTGAACATCACAAGTATGCTGACCTTAAGAAAGCCCGTATCTCTGACGTCCAGGCTAGGGTTAGGCTATTTTTAGCATTTATAATGTACAAACATTGTTTTGTTGACACTTTTTTAATGGGTTCAAACGTATCGTGATCCCCAGCTAGACGAACGCACGGGTTTGGTCACGAGATGTTCTTTACAAGCGCTCATCGACTGTGTAAATAGAAGGTTTCTTTGATTAAGCAATCTTCTATCTCCTTGCTTGTGTAACAAAAAGCAAATAACGTTTGTACCTGCTGTTGGTTGGTACCTGCCCTTGTTGTGCTGCCCTGCTCTCCAAAGCATTGCCCACAGCCTCTCCTCCGGGAGATTTCGTTAATGGGAACCAGTAGCCCCTGCAAGGGTTGTGTGTTGTGCTGCATATTTATGACTCCTCTTCTGTGCTTTTGCCTCCCTTCCATTTTGAATTACGGCGACTTCCACCTTTGAGTGTTTTGGTTGCATTAGACAAACGCAGGAAATTACAACCTGTCATCGGGGCGCTTGAGCTTCCATGAATCGGCCGTTTCACTCCCTCTTGCAGATCTTCGGTAGACTGATTTCAATTTTTATAGTTCAGCCTTGATAGCTTCCTCGTGCCTTCCTTGCAGATGGAATTTAAGACTAGGGAATGTGCCTTCATAAAAAATGGGAATGTTTTTACCTTCCTGTTTTCCCCTTTTCACAAATCTTAACTATCTGAGACCCCAAGAATTCTGTCATGTGTAGGGAGCTCACAGAGCTCAGGTATAACTTTCTTCTCTGGAAGATTTATATCAGGGTTCAAAAGGCTGTTCATAGTGTGCAAGAACTCTCCTGTATTTTTACAGCTGCGTGGTGGACGCCTACTGAGATTAATTCAGAGCCATTTCCATGCTAATCCAGTGCTTCCTAGTAGCTTTTATTGGGGGGGGGAAATAAAATATTAGATTTAGTTAGTTTTAAATTGTATTTTACTGGAATTCCTTGAATATTAGTTGCTTGTTTCATAAGAGGAGAAATACTGTGTCATCCTTGAGAAACAGCAGCAGAGTTTGCAAACAGCACCTGGAGCAGGGCCCGAAGGTGCCTGTGGGGAGGTTCCTTTGGGTGGAGCATTCAGAAGAGTTCAGGGATGTAATCAGAAAGATGTTCTTTCTTAAGCTTTGCCTTCAAGATGACTTGTTGCAGTGCTTGCCCTTTTCCCTAGTCATAACTCTTCTTTTCAAAGACTGTTGATAAACTATTGCTAATCACTGCGTTTCTCATCACACAAGAAATTTACTGTCACTCTCTTATTAAATTCTGGATCATCAAGGTATGGCCTCCTGTTCAGCATCCATTTCTGTTTGCTTCTTTCTCCTTTCCTCTTCCACATTTCAACTAGTGTTTGAGGTGATGCTTTCTCTTCCACCCCCTTTAACTTTTAAGGTAATGGACAGAGGGTTGTGGAGGACCTGTGGTAGTATAGCTTTAGGCACAAAGTGTGGTGTGGTAGCTAGCCAGATGCTTCTTGTTGCACCGGCACATCTTTTTTATTGCATTTTGGAGCTTATTCACTGCTTCTAGTTATCGTAATCATCTGGAAAGAACCTGTTAAATTCTCCGGAGAGATGCTGGAGCTGATTACTGGAGTTGGAGAAATCCCCTCTCTAGAAAGCATTCAGCAGATTGCTCTGACTGTTAAAACTGCTGCTGATGGATGGGTTTTGCTGCTTTGAAGACACTATCTCATGTTGCTGATATTTGTGATGTGTTTTCAGTGGTGTCACTCATGCTTCGCTATGGACGCCGCTCAATTCATTTAAAAAATAAATGATGCTGACTGCTGCCTGGTTTTACCACTCTCAGGCTGGTCCTTCCCTGCAGTAAAATGGGACAGAAAGGTGAAGGCTCACTGTCGGTGGTGTTGGATTGCAGCAGATAACCCGTATCTGATTCTGTCTCGAGCAGCAGGACTTGCAGCTCATCTTCCTGCATTTCAAACCACTGTTTTTAGCCCCTGTATGCTGTAAAAGACACTAGAATTGATGTTCTCCGCTTGTCTTTTTAGTTGCATTTCTCTGAATCAGGTGCCAGTGAGACCAGCCACACAGGGTTATCGGAGGGATTTCTTATCCAGAGGTACTAACAGACTTTATCTATTTTTCAACTTAATTCCGTGACTTGGGAGAGCAGCGAGACAAGGCCCAGTTCCTGAAAGCCATTTTCTATGGCCTGACCTGTTAGTGTGTGCTAATCATGGGACTTCTCTCGCCAGGAAGCCACCTCTTAACGGGTGGAATGGCAGGGCTCGTGTAGAAAACCCTTCTTGAGGAATAACCATTTATTCCTGCACAGAGAAACCCGAGTAAACGGCTCCTGGTGTTGGCTGCTCTGTTCGAAGCTTGTATGTACTCTGGGTGCCTAAACAGCATGCCCAAAGCAGAATGGTCCTGTAGTATGGTGAGGACACAATTCTCCAGCCAGACATGCTTGTTTTTTGAGAGAATTTGGTGAGTCAGGAGCCACAGAACATTGATTGATGTAGCAGCCTTTTATTTAATAGTCCTTTTGTGGTTGTCGTGGAGAAAACCCTTGTTCTTCCTTGCCTCATTAATGTCTGTGTGGAATTTTTGGATCTGCTGGCTTTTAACAAAGTGTCCTGACTTTTCAGAAGGCAGGGGCTGTAGGTAGAACATCCTTTCCCACTGATCATAGGAAAATACAAGATGATAGGTGGATGATGTAGAATGGTCACCTAAGGATTGCACTTGCATCCTTGAGCTGTTTTATTCCAGTCCTATAAGGAAACAGTTCTTATTTCTAGAGGAGCTGCTTGAGACTGGGTCCTCAGAAACAGGAGGATGCACCTGCTTGTGTGGTGACAGCAGCTTGAATGTCATCAAATGGTGGGTTCACACAGTCAGGCAGGAGATTTTGGAGTGAGCAATTAGGGGGTGGGAAAACAACCTCTCCTCTGCTTCTGTGGACCTTCTGCCTCACACTATTTGGTCCAAAGACAGTGGAACGCCCTTATGGCTTTGGGAAGGACGGGCTGTGGTCACCAGCCTTGGGTGAGGGGCTGTGAGCTGGAGGGGGAGTTGTGTGGTGAGCCAGGCAGCGCCGTGACTAATGCAGCTTTGGCAGAGGAACACGTGGCTTTGTTGTGTTGTCGAGCAGGAAATGTCAGATATATGTTTGTAGATTAGAGTTACCTTCTAAACTCGGTGAAAGGCTTTAGTGTGAGTCAAAACACAAATGCTCTCTGCTAAACTGAGATAAGCTGAGTTTCTGTAGAGCTTGTTCTTACTCTTCCACACTTTGAATGGTTTTTCTACCATCCCTTACTGTCTCTTGTAAACGTAGATGCTGTCAAGATAATCAGGGTCTGAAATGCCCAACACCACGATCCTGGGAGGTGCTGGGTCAGCTTGCTGGGCCTCTCCTGCTAAAGTTAGGTGGCAAACACCTCGACCTGTTGGTAGCCGAACAGCATCTTGTTGTTGCTCCAGGAAAACCAACAAACACAGTTTCGTGAAGCAAAATCCTTGGTGTCTTTGCCCTTAAGTTTTGCTGTTGTAACTAAGGGAGCAAGGGGGTTGACAGGAAAAGAGGAATAGCTATCAATGGCAGCTTTTTGGGGTATTTTGGGGTGTTTTGGGGTGTTTTTGGTTATTTACCTACCGGGCTTTTGACAGCACTTGGTTGTTCTGCTATAATTAACCCACCCTCTCTAAGATTAGGGTACCGGTATGACGTGGGCCAAGGGCTTGTAGCCTGGGTGGTGCTCTGCCCCTTCTGCTGGTAACGCTGGGTTGTGTCCTCAAATAAAACACAACTGCAGTGGAGGAGGGGAGAGGAATTTTCACGTTCGGATTGCAGCGACGCGAGAGCCTTTTGCCAGCACGGCTGTCTGTCGGGCTCTGCTTCCGCGGGCTGCCGATCGACACGATCCACTGGCAAAACCCTTTGGATCTGTGCGTGTGTTTGGGGGGGAGGGTTATGTGTGTGTTTCAAGCTTTTGCCTCTTTTTATTCATGGAAGAAAGGTTCATCAATGCAGTGTGAAGCGTAATAAACCCACAAGCCTTTGTTGTTGGGGTTGTTTTTTTTCCATGACTGCGTTTTTAATCGATGGATCTGTTAGTGCCCTCGGTGCTGCGAGTAAACATGTTGCTGTCCTCCTTTGTGAGGAATGCGCCAGGGTGGGGAAGATCTGGGGAATTTTGTTTGGTTTGCTTCAGGAGTTGGGCTCCACATCAGACCCTGCTTCCTGTGGGCTTCTTTCTGACTTGCCTATACCTCCTGAAAATGGAAAACATCCAGCGTGTAGCAGGAGCTTCTCTGTTAGCTCGATTATTTCTTAATCCTCTGTAGTTTTTGCAATTTGGGCCTAGTTGTTGATTACAAAACAAGAAGAGCAGTGCAGCCCTGAGAGGCTCTGACTGTTCAGGAAGTGCTTTTTTTAATGGTGATGGTAGCAGCATTAAACCCTTCAGCTGTAACTGCTCTGTCAAGTAAATGTTTGTAAAGCATTCTAAATAGTATTTTTTTCGTGTTACAAATCTATTTGTTCCAGCTGTCAACACTTCAGTCTGTAACTGAAGCGCTTTATCCTTTGTAAGAATCGGAGACAAAAGTACCTTGCCTGTTCTTCACAACGATCCCTTAGTTAAGTGTGAAGTAGGTTCTGAGAGAAACAAATGTCAGCAAACTCCTGTTGCATCCCAGGGTTTAGCTGGGATTTGCAGCAAGGTTATGGGGTTCTCGGGGTGCGGTACAGCAGAGCAGAAATGCGGCAAATTTAGTTGTATTAATCATCTCCTCTCAGTCTTTTAAATAGCACAGCCTGTTTCAGTAGGGGGAAATACCCCTTGGGGACACCTGTGCATTGAGGATTAGCACTTGAGGTTTAAGAATTTGTGTGAAAATAACTTGAGTAACGTAGGTGTCTGAACACCCAGGTGTTTGGTTTGGAAATCTAGAGAGGGTGGGAGTGTTTGTAAGGGCCACCTTGGTTGTTCAGCCTTCAGTGACTGGGAAACCTGCAGGACCCTGGTAGGCTGAACGAGCTGGTTTAGTCCCAAATAGGTGCTTCAGGTATTATTTGGAATTTCATAGAATCATTAGGGATCAGAAGGGACCTCAAAAGATCGTCCAGCCCAGTCCCCCTGCCACAGCAGGATCACCCTGACCAAGTGGCACAGGAACACATCCAGGTGGGTCTGGAATGTCTCCAGAGAAGGAGACTCCACAGTCCCCCTGGGCAGCTCCTTCCAGGGGCTCCATTGCCCTCACTGTGAAGAAGGTCCTGCTGATATTTGTAAGGAACCTCCCCTGTTCCAGCCGGCACCCAGTGCTCCTTGTCCTATCCTAAAACACTCTGGATATTTAATGATTTCCTGCAGAAGACCCACGTAGCTGGTTGTGCCAATGGGTTCAAGGCATTTCCCTTCCTGGAGGTTTCTGTCAATCCCAAGTACTGCAGGAATTTCATTTCAGCTAGTGTCACAGGCCTTGTGATGTCAAATGAGCCGCTGCCAAGCACTGACATAAGTTTTTTAAACACAAAGCGGGCTCCAAAGTTGACTTTCTGGCTCTGGCTCGACCAGTGGGGAAGTATTTAGAGTGTGCATGCTATTGCTGGTTCCTCTGCTTTGCATCATGCTTTTCTCGGTTCCTGAGGAAGTGAAACAGTTTGCAAGTCTTACCGGTTCGATTCATTACACTTTAGTGGGAGACAGTAAGACTGTGTAAATGAAGATCCTCATTTGTAAAAGGCAAAGCCCTGCTCCTCCATCCAAACCAGAACCAGCAGGGAATGGGACCGAGAGGCGTTCCTTCAGCTCCACCATTGGTCTTTTTTCTCGCTTCTTGGGACCTGTGTGGATGGATTACGTTGTGTGGCAGAAAGGGACCGAGGGACTTGAAAGTGAAGTAGGATTCCAGAGTTCAGCTTTAAGAGCCTTAGATATTGTTGATGGGAGTCTGTTTTTTTCCAGCTGGAAGTCCAAGAAATTTGTTAACGTTGAGAGATGCTGCCGAACAGTAATTGGGAAATAGCTACATTTACAAGCTTTATATTTTACTGGCGACTTGTCTTTCTCTCAGGCTTTTCCCCCCTGGTAATGCTTTCCTGAACTGTGTGTGACAAATAGAATCCTGTTAAAAATTGCTCATTACAGACTTTCAAAGTAGAGAGATCTGTCAGCGCTGGTTTGCATTAAATTCTAGATCATCAGTGGGGGAAGAGCAAGGGGCAGTGGGTGTCAGCTGGAACAGAGCAGATTCCACACCAAGTTGAGAGGAAACTTCTTTCCAATGAGGGTGACAGAGGCCTGGAAGGGGCTACCCTGGGGGATTGTGGAGTCTCCTTCTCTGGAGACATTTCAAACCTGGCTGGACTGTTCCTGTGCAACTGGATCTAGGGGCTCCTGCTGTGGCAGGCGGATTGGACTGGCTGATCTTTGGAGGTCCCTTCCAGTCCCTAACACTCCGTGAGTCTGTGGTGTGCCTTGAAAAACTATGCTTAATGGGATTAAGCTGCTCTTTAGTGTTAGTGTTTAAGATGATGTAACTTGAATACTAATTTTCATTTTGTTTTGTCTCTTTTAAGCAAATGGTTATGAGCCTTAGAGTTTCTGAACTGCAAGTACTTCTGGGTTACGCGGGGAGGAACAAGCACGGACGAAAACACGAACTTCTCACAAAAGCACTGCATTTGTTAAAGGCTGGCTGCAGCCCTGCTGTACAAATGAAAATCAAAGAACTCTATAGGCGAAGGTTCCCTCAGAAAATCATGACACCTGCAGACTTATCTCTCTCCAGCGTACACTCGAGCTCCATGCCAGCAACTTTGTCTCCGTCTACCATTCCACAGCTCAGCTACGATGGCCATCCTGCCACGTCACCATTGCTTCCCGTTTCACTTCTGGGACCTAAACATGAACTGGAACTCCCTCATCTCACATCTGCGCTCCACCCTGTCCACCCCGACATAAAACTTCAGAAATTACCTTTTTACGACTTGTTGGATGAGCTGATAAAACCCACCAGCCTAGGTAAGGTTGCCAACGTAGTAACATGTGAAGTACTCCTTCGGTTTGAGATAACAGTGGATGGATTCAGCAGCTCGTGCAGGAACTGGTTAAATATTGCATCACACCAGTGTTTAGAGAATTGCTATTTTTGGTAACTTTTGGAACAGATTGTTCTACATGGGGAGAGAGAGAGAGAGTTTGTGAGAGAGAGAGATCTTACGTAACACTCATTAGTTGCTGTAGCTGAGCCACTAAATATGGTTCAAAGATCCGTTATGTTTAGGGGGTGAGCTTGACAAGAAACAAGTTTTCTCCTTAAAAGAAGGAGAAAACCTGTCTGCTTCCAATAGCTCTCATAAACCAGGGAGTTTAATTACTTCAAAGGCAATGCAGAAATACCTCCCAAATCCATCAAACCCACAACAGCTTCTTGTATGGGCTAGGAAACGGCACCAGGCTACGCACTGCTGCGATCTGTCTGACTGGGGGAAGGCCTGTGGCTCATTTGCAGTTGTGGCTACTTCTCTTTAAGCTGTCTTTTGTGCATCAGGTATAAATGACTGGTGTAGCTGCTGCGAGTACTCTGATGCTTGCAGAGCGTTACATAACAATGCGTGATTTTTCTGGCTCTGACTCTACGTCGCACTTATCAGCGTGGTTAACTTCTAATACTCCTAAACGCTGCTGGGATGCAATAGGCCTGTTGATTTCTGGAGGGGCTGCTTGCGAGTTGGATCCTTCTGCTGTCTTGAAACCCTGGAAAAGATTCATTGTGAGAATAGCTGGGAGGAGGAGGAGGAGATTTGTGAGAGTAGATACAGGGAGATGGTGGGCGAGTGAAAAAGATGTCCTTCGCGAAAGAGATCCCGTGTAAACAGAAACAAGCAGGTACTTTACGCTAACAGTTGGCACAGCTATGGGGCTGTAGGAGGCCTGATGCAGAAGTAGTGGTCTGCAGGTTTCTGAAGGAGGGTGCATGGTTGGTTGTGTACTTTTTTAACTGTTAGAACTTGAGGCACCGAGGGAAAGCCAGAAAGCTTTTGATCTTGAGGCTCAGGTATTGTTTTAAGAGGTATAATGCATCTATTCATCTTTAATCTCCAACCTAATGGATTAATAAGGATTCCAGGCAATGCTGGTGGTACAGGATAATTAGGTACTTGGTATGGCCCCCATCGCTTTAACATTATAAATACTTAAAAATAATGCTGTAATTTCAATAAGACATTCCAGAGCAGGGATTGTGGAACACGTTTCTTCCTACATGTGCTGCAATTTGCTCTCGGCTCCCTGTCTGACAACCTGGCCTCAAAGGAAGAGATGATAATTCACGCTCTGTCATGTCCTATTCCTTGAAGAGCTTGTATAAAACAGAAGAATTTTTCTCCCCCTCTTTGGACTCGGAGTGTCGGGATAAGAAAAGGGAAGTCAGTGAGATTCCAGCCAGACACCTCTTTAAGCGGTCTCTATTGCAGAATCACAGAATTATTGAGGCTGGAAAAGACCTCTGAGATCATCAAGCCCAGCCCAGGAGCTAATGTCACCACAATCAGCTAGACCATGGCCTCCGGACACAGGGTCTCTGCCACTGCCCTGGGCAGTCCATTCCAAGCTCTGACCACCCTTTTCGTTGAGGTGTTGAAGAACCGTGTAGCCATGGTGCTTCCCTCCGCTCAAGTGGCAGCAGGGAGGGCGTCAGGTTGTGTTTGTCAGTCTCTCAGGGATGGAGGGGTTTTTTTTGGTGTGGGGATGGTTGGACTTGGTGATCTAGGAGGTCCTTTCCAACCAAGACTATCCTGTGGTTCTGTGAGGTTACACCTGTGGGGCAGACTTGTATTCATTGTCTCCATTTATTCAGTTACCAGTACTCTCAAAATCTGAAACGTTTTGTTGACTCTTTGCCCCCAATGGTTTGGGCATCCTTCTCGCCTCTGCAAACAGCGTGGTTTTCTTCAAATGTCAAATTTCTAGGTTCCCTGGCTGCATTTTCAAATGGCAGATGCATATTACAAACACTCAGAATTTCTCCGTGGCGCTCGGCCAGCGTTTCAGCATCTCCTGCTTGCTTTTCCCCATCAGATTTCTATCTGGGGTAGGGAGAAGCAGCTTCTGAATTTACTCTGTTTCCCACCACTGCAAAAACAAACTGATGTGGGATTTTGAGTTAATGATTTCCCTGCTTCAAATGGAACATCCTGGAATAAGAGAAAAATAATGGGTGAGAGAGTGAGTGTGGATCATAGAATCCTTGTGACTGGAAAGGACCTCCAGGATAATCAAGTCCAGGCCTCACCCCAACATCTCCCCAACCCCTAGACCATGGCCTCAAGTGCTCTAGCTACTCTGTTTGTAAAGAGCTTCACGAATGAGGCCTCCTGCACCTCTCTAGGCAGCCTGTTGCAGGGATCCCCCACCTCAGATGGATTTCCCTCATGTCCAGTCTAAATCTGCCCTTTTCCAGCTTTAAACCGTGACCCCTCATCTTATCAGATATTTAGATTCTGCTGTAATAAGTCACCACTGCACTAAGAATTGGGCACAGCACATCTCTGGGCCTTTCCCAAGTCAAGGTGGGATTGCAGTGCTACTTTTCTGCCCCATCAAGACGTGATGATTAATTGGGAAAACACTAACTTGACAAAGCTGTAGGGAAGACCTTTTCCAGCCTCAATAATTCCGCAAAGGGTGTAGCACAGCTGGGCACTTGAACATGCTTTCTGTACCCGAATCTTTGACGTAGGTGGGTAGTCCACAAGCTAATGTGAATAACAGATAAGGAAATTAAATTTGCTAACTATTATTTTGAATGTCGCGAACAAAAGGAGGAAATTGATGTTACTCTCTTACACTTGCTTCCTCAAAATGTAGCTCTGAACTGTGGTTAAAATCCACATGCTGACTGCTGGCTGCGCAGGATTCATGGTGAGGGGGAGACTTGGTGCTCTGCCCATCCACACCCTTCTCACCAGCAGCTGTGGAGGGTCTTGTAGAGTGTGATTGGCTGAAATGTGCAGTTAGAAGGCTTCTGCCTAACGTCAGAGTATGTTTTAACTTTCTCTAGCTTACAGCAGCCCATACGAGTCATAGTGGTGAGTAGGATGCTTGCAGAAGAGCAGACTTGCCCAGCTAGTCGAACCCATAAACTCAGCCTCTGCTACCCCAAACCGCTCTTGTTTGAAGAGCTGAAAATAGCAGCCAGGCACTGCTGATGGTGGGACTCTTCTGCTGTCACTCTGCTCACATTGCAGAGTCTTTCTCTTTCCTCTGAGCAGTTCAAGTACGTGGCTCCCGTGTAGCTGTCCCAGAGCCCTGTGGCTAATCCTTGTGACAATTAAGGTTGTGCTGGCTGGGCCATGGGGGTACAACAGCATTTTCTTAATCTCGAGAAGAGCTGTCAGTGGGCTTGTTTATCTGAGACGAGGAGATATCTGCTTGTGTTCAGCAGAGCTGTCGAATTTGATCCATATTTCATTAGTCATCCTCATTACAAAATTGAGAAAGCATCTCTATTGGATGTTTTTGTGTACGAGCCAGCTAGGAGAGCTCTGCATTCTGCAAATGTGTCTTGGGGAATGGAGGGATCTGCACAGCAAGCTCCTTGCAGCTCTAGAGAAAAACCTGAGCGCTCTGCCCTCTGGTTAACCACGACGTGAAGTGATTGTATGGTTGGGTTTTGGGAGGAAAAGCTACGCAGATTGGTTGGGATGGGAATGTATGAAAGTTGCCTAATTATTGCTTTCTCTTGATTCTGGATAGGAGCTCCTTTAAACTGCAGAATTTTGGCTGTTAGTTTCTCAAACGAAGCTGCAGCTTTCATTTACTTCCCCTTATTTTCAGGCCCCAGCGCATAGATGCTGCTAACTGATTGGTTTTGAAGCATGAGGGCAATTTTCTGAAGGTGTCTTCAGATAAGATCTCGTTCGTGTGGTGAAAAGCATTTACTATGAACAGAGTAAAATACCAGAATTGTGCCAGATCCATAGATTCCTAGAATGGGTCAGGTTGGAAGGGCCCCTCAAGATCATCCACTTCCAACCCCCCTGCCTTGAGCAGGGACACCCCCCACCAGACCAGGGTGCTCAAGGCCCCAGCCAATCTGGCCTTGAACACTTCCAGGGAGGGGGCAGCCACAGCCTCCCTGGGCAACCTGTTCTGGTGTCTCAACACCCTCAGATGATTATGGCCAGTTAGGTAGTTAAACAGCATCTCCAGAATATTCCTTGTTAGAGCAGATGTCACTGCTAATTGCTCGAGCCCTGTAGTTGTTCCAAAAAACCCACTTCACCTAGATAATGGGTCTCTTCTTACCTGTAAGGGGAAATTAACCTTTTCTTTCCAATGCAGAGGATTAGAGGCGCCGTGGGCTGTGTGAATGGTGCATGGGATGATCACCCTGTGATTTATTTGCTTCAGGTTCAGGCAGTGTGCCTGCCCTCAAGAATTATGTGTTTAGGAACTGGCATTTGTGCTTCTGACTCGCATTTACCTTGAGATTTTCTTTCTGACTCTGATTGACGGTGCTTGCTTCGACATGCTGTGTTCTGGAGGACTGTTTTTGCAACTGATCTGACTGAAATCTTTGAGGTGACAGTAGTTCAAGGCAGAGCTATCAAACAATTAAACAATTCAGGGCACTCAGAAACCTTAAAAGTTTTGTTTGGCAGGTATTGGTGCCTTTCCTGTATGAGCAAGCTGCTGCGTGGCTCTGCGCAATCAGGATCGCGGTTTAGATGAAAGCCACGCGTTTACTGTCTTCTGTGTTTGTTGGGTTGGTTTTTTAATGCGCTTTGCGGGAGGAAGTTCAACACAACACTGGTTTCAACTTGGGCTTGAGCTTTGTGACATCCGGCTCCACAGCTTTTAACTGAAGTAGCAGCTCTTGTCCCTCCCTGTGCTGTAGCTGAAGTAGAATTACTGTGCACCTATGTCTTTTTTGGCTCCAGCTTGTATTTTCGTGCGGTACACCTCAAGTTCTTGTGCAGAGAATTGTTCCAGAGTCTGTTTCTTTTAAGTAGAAGGAACTTTAACCAATTGGGTAGCTCTTGTGCTAAAAGAAAAGGAGTGTAACTTATGAGTGCTCGCTTGAGCTGACTGCTCAGTCTCTGCATGCATAGAACGGAGATCACCCAAACACCAGGACTGTGCAAGGTATGGAGGCTTTCAGGCACCACTGCTCCAGTGTGAATGGATCTAGGAAGCCTCTCTGCTTCCCAAGATCTCACTAGGATGTATCGATCGTTTGAGCCCCTTGTGAGGCCTTGTCTCGAGTACTGTCTTCAGTTCTGGGTCCCTCATGATAGGAAAGACAAAGAGATGCTGGAACTTGTCCAGAGCAGAGCTACCCAGCTCATGACAGGTTTAGAGAACCAGTCGTGTGAGGGTTGGCTGAGGGTGGGAGCTGGGCAGGAGTTTGGAGAAGAGAAGAATGAGGGGGGACCTCTTTGCCCTCTCCAACTCCCTGAAGGGAAGTTGTGGAGGGGTGGCTGTTGGCCTCTTCTCCTTGGTGCCTGCTGACAGAAGCAGGGGCACTGCTCTGCAGCTGAGGCAGAGGAGGGTCAGACTGGCTCTGAGNTGTGGGTCCCTTCCAACTCAGGGTATTCTGTGAGTCTGGTTAAAGCTTTTAGTAGAAGGAATTACGGCAAACCACGTGATGGACTCAGAGCATGTGAGTAATCCATTAATAATCAGGCAGCCAATCTGAGCTTGCATTGATAGCCTTTTAAAAGTGTTCAGAGAGCTCGAGGCCAGCAGTGGAGCTCACAGAGCTCGAGAGAGGAAGCCGTGCTATCGCAGTATGGACTTCTTCAAGATTTCCTGCTGCTACCAAGATGTTGAGATCACTTAGTATTTGTTGAAAATCCTGCTGGAAGTCTTCAGTAACTTGGAGTTTTTTAGGAATACTTTAAAAGCCATCATAAAGGGAGATTAGAAAAAGGATGGTATGTGTTGTGCCAATCCTGGCTGAGAGCTTACTAGGGGCTCTGCTACCAAGCCTGGAGAGCAGCATTTCAGTTCTGGGATGTATGTTCAGGTGTCTCAACAAATCAAGCAACTTGAGTAGGGAGGATCCAGTGATTCTTCCCCTCTGGCAGAGTGATGCCCAGAAGAGATTACTTGTCCCGGAATGAGCAGCAGCGAGATGAGAGCCTGGGGTAGGGTGGGTATTTAGGTTGGGAAGGCAGAGAGTTCTGTCACAGAAGATGGGTGTGAAATGATCCTTTTGTCCTTACTGTACATCTTCAGAAATGCTCGTGGCTCAGAAATGCTCTGCTACAGGGCTGATTTATAAAATCAAATGTAAATATCTGTCTGATTGCACAGAGTTTCCAACTGCTCATCTATTCTGTTTATGCAACGTATCAGAGTTATAAAAATACGTATTATTTATGAATTAACTGTAGCCCTTGGAGTGCTTCCAGGCTATTTTCATGTATATGGTTAGGCTCTGTTTCAAATAAGCTCCTTCATGTCTTTCTACTCCCTGCCTTTCCCACCCCCACTGCAGCTCTGCTTATTGCTTCTCAGTATTAACTCTGTAAAGCTCCAGCTCAACCACATCTAGAACTTACCTGATGTGATAAACGCACCAGGGTGAAGCTGAACAACGGGGTGGTGTCCCTTGGCAGTAGTGCGGCTGTAGCGCAGTCGTAGCCCGTGGAGGTGGGTTAAAGGCTGGCAAGAGAAAGAACGTTTTAATGTTTACTAAAAATGCTTCAATTCAAGGAGTTTTTGAAGTGGAGGAAAATGTTAAGGTTATGCAACATCCACTGAGATAAGTGATTGAAATGTGGTAAAATGGCCCAAAGGCCTGAGTGATGAAACAGAAAGGGGAACCTACGGGCTTCTCTCTGTGCTGGGCATGACTTGGGCAGGCTGTTACCCTCAAGCAGTGAGCGACATCTGAAGAAGAAGAGGCTGAGGGGAGGCCTTGTTGCTGTCTACCTGAAAGAGGTTGTACAGAGGTGGGGGTTGGTCTCTTCTCACAAGATACAGGTTATAGGCCCAAAGCATACGGTCTCAAGCCTGCACCAGGGGGGGTTTCAGTTGGCCATGAGGAAAAACCTCTCTGTGGAAAGGGTCCTTGGGCCTTGGCACAAGCTGCCCAGGGAGCAGGGTTGGGGGGTTGAATCACTATGCCTGGACGTGTTTCAAAAGCGATCTGAGCTTAGGGACAGGGTGTAGCGGTGGCCTTGGGACAGCTGGGTTCAGGGTTGGACTCAGTGAGCTTTAAAGGCCTTTTCCAACCGAAACGATTCTGCGGTGAGAGGTTAGCTCCGAGGAGGACTGTCTGGTGTTGCACACTGCAAGTGCAGGGAATGAAGGATGTGAGGTGGGTCATCATTTAAAAGGTTGGTTGCAGAAGGCTGCAGGATCTTGGTGCTAAGAAGCTGTGGTTAGTAGAAAGGAAGTGTTTGTGTATAAGTATTTGCGTTACTCAGGAGCTTCATAAATTGTGGTGGTTTTAAAAGGGCTAAGCTGCATCCTGAGATGTTGTAGCTCTCCCATTAAGGTGTATCCTCCCATCCTTTCTCTCCCATATTGCAACCTGGTTATCTGTTACAGACTTTGCAGTCTGCTGTTGATCTCCCATCCCAAATCAGACCGATAAATGACACCAATAGGACTGATAGAAGAGGTTTTGGGCAAACTGCTTTGAGTAGTTGTGTGTACAATGCAATTTTCTAGCTTCTGCTGCGACTGAAGGGAACTCAAAGGCTGTCTGATTTTACCTTTTCAAAAGGTAAAACGTTTTACGTGCCTTCACCTAAATGCACTGATTTAGGTCTAGCTTGGAGGCAGCATGCTGCATTTTCAGCGGTGATATTTGGAAGAGGATTGGGCCCCTCATGATAGGAAAGACAAAGAGATGCTGGAATGGGTCCAGAGCAGAGCTACCAAGCTCGTGAAGGGTTTAGAGAACCAGTCGTGTGAGGAGANGTAGCCATGGTGCTTCACTCCCTGCTGAGTGGCAGCAGGGAGGGTGTCAGGTTGTGTTTGTCAGTCTCAGGGACTGAGGGTTTTTGTTGGGGTGGGAATGGTTGGACTCTGGGACTTAGGAGATCCTTTCCAACCAGGTTTATCTGTGAAATGGGTATGATGCCTTCTGTTGTTTAAAAGAGAAAGCAAAGTGTCTGTGCTGCCACAAAAGGAGGCATCTTACCTATCTGAGGAAGATAAACAGGGCTTTACTTACGGGTTGGGTTGATACCTGACTAACCCATTCTACAATGCTTAGGTTTTTCTGGATGACAGCTTGACAAGCAGAGCTAATGAGAAAGTACTGTGTGGCATTAGTGAGTAACCAGTGAGATGCCTCCTTATCTTGCAGCACGTAGCAGAAATTTGCCATAGTCCTGCTAGTCCTGCTGATCCCAACTATTTTTGCCTTCACAAACAAACAGTCTATTATTGGAAGGCACTGGTGGCAGACCAGTTCAGCCATAGCTTTCCTCATGGCCTGAGTGTAGGTAATTACTGCAGTACCAAGCACAAGTTTGAATTCCAAGTATCCTCCTGTTTCATTATTGGCTGTAATACCTTCCCTTCGCTAGTTAATAACCAGCACTCGGTGTGATGATCGATGGAAAAGATGAACCCTGGGATAAGGGCTGCCTGGTGGTCCCCTGCATTTGCATGAGGAAGCATTGCCACCTCACCGATGCGAGAAGGTTCATTAAAGATTTTAAGGTGATTGTTCCTGAATGGAAATTCAGAGAAGAGTGGCTCTTTTTTTTTTCTCCTCAAGACAGCAAGAGGTATTTTACTGCAGAAAGATTGTGTGGCTATTTTTAGCCATGGGTACTGGTGAGGTGGAACAGAGTATTTTTAGAGCAGTAGAAAATGCAGCCACTCAAGCTGGGCTCTTTTTTCCCCTCCAGAGCCATAGGGTTTTTTTCCCAAATAAAGAATAAAATTAACAGGAAATATGTTTTCTATGCAGCACTATGATTCTTTACATGAGTAACGTAGTCATGTCCGTGTGTACACTGCTATAGGCTTGTGTGTAGGATTTGAAGTGGTTTGGTCTTGTGAATAACACAGTGCTGTGTGTTAGAGTAGATTTTGCTCACGTTTTGCAAACTCGTTACTCGTGTGAAATGTTGAACCAACTGTACAACCGGCAAAGCATCATTGGCTCTCACTCTCTTAATACTCACAGATCCCATAGGCTGCTGCTTGGATGAGGCAAGTACAAATAACGCAGGAAACAGTGGTGGTAGTGAACTGGGAAAAGGAGCTGTTTTGGGAAGAAGCTGCTCTGTGAGGTGGTTGGTGATGTTGCACACATTTCAGAGGGCGTTTTGCTCGTATCAGGCACCTGCAGAGGGAACGGACCAGAGCGAGCCTATGCTGGTTTGTAGTCAGCGTGTGTACCTGGGTGGAAGAGAATCACAGAGTCCTAGAATGGCCAGGGATGGAAGGGACCTCGAAGATCATCCAGTTCCAACCCCCTGCACAGGCAGGGACCCCTTCACTAGAGCAGGTTACTCAGGGCACCAGCCAACCTGGCCTTCAACACTGCCAGCAATGGGGCAGCCACCACTGCCTTGGGCAACCTGTTCCAGCCTCTCAGCACCCTCCCAGCAAAGAGTTGGTTCCCCCTGTCCAGCCTCCGTATCCCCTCTGCAAGGCTGGAACCTTTTTCCCTTGTCCTCTTGCTACCACCGGTGTCAAAAGCCCTGGGGCTGGTTTGTTTGCCTTTGCTGGGTTTGAGCTGGATGAGCGAAGGAATAGTAAATACTCCCCTCTGCCTACCTCCCATCAGCACCCCCTCAGAAACGGTGAGATTCCAGTAAGATGAGGAGTGGATTCTCTACAGCTTGTCGGAAGCTGTTCCTGTTGACACCCATTTAATTACCTAAGTCTGCTTGAAAAGCTTTCGATTGCCCTTTGAGAACCTGCCCTTTCAGATTTGTGAATTATTCAGGAAATTTTTGAGCAGCCAGGGAAAGCGATGCTTGTGATTCATGTAGAGGGGTTTTTTTTTTCCTCTTAAATTACTGTGCCTTTGTTCTTTATATGTAAATTAGTGTCTTTTAAAAATAAAAGCCCATTAGACAGCGGTGCACTGTACCTCCTTTGAGACTGCAGTGGGAACGTGGCCTATGAACCACTCTTGCCGAATCCTCCCAGCTCTCTTCCTTCCAGAAACCGCTAGAGAAAAGGTTCTAAAATTTAATAATTCATAATTATGAAAATAAACCCCCCCGAAACTCAGTCCTGGCAACTTTCTTAAGAATGTTCCTATAACTCCAGCATTATTAGATTATAAACTCTATTTTAATCCACTCACTTTTCAATTGAAGCCTTATTTTGCATTTCTTTTGTTGAATAATCGTCGTCGTTTGCAGGACTTGGTTGCGTGCTTTTAGCTATCAGAATGATGATCTGGTACACAGCTCTGCATCTATCTGGTTTTAATCACACTCCACGACTTTAGCAGTAAATGATGTGCTTGACTTGCCAGGATCTGTTTGGTGTTCTTAATTCATCTAGTGTATGTGCTGCGTTTTAATACAAAGCTGTTAGCTCTGCTTTGCTCTCAATTCCAGATTTCCAACGGCTCTCCCTTGAGAATTTGGAACTCTTCAGAAAGAGAGAAGTTTGTACGGGGATGGATAAGCTTGGGAGTTTAGTGTTTGGTAGCGAAGCTGCTGAGTGAGCTCTGTTCAACATGTTCTGTGGAATTTTCATGCCTCCTTTGTGGGGTAAGCAGATCTAGAAAGAACAGATAGGGATATGAAAAGATTGTGCAAAACCATATGGGAGAAGGTTAGAGAAAACCACAAAGTAAAAGCACTTCTCCTCTGTCTCCCTTCCAGAGGGTGCTTTTGGCTTTGGTTGCTGCTTTCCCCCTTTCTCCTAGGCAAGCCCTGAATAAACAAACAAGGCCCTTGTCCCCGGCGCCCACCTTCCGCGTTCCCTGTCCCCCCGCAAGACAAACCCCTCGGTTTGCAGCGGCACCTGAACCAGCAGACGTGGGATTTCATGAAGTGCTTGACCTTTCCCTGCCGTGGTTAAGTATATTTAGGTCACCAGCCCATGTAACACGGAGCTGCGCTTTCAGGTGGGAGCACCCTGTGTTTTCACTGCTGTTCCTGGCCTCTTTCACAAGCTGTTTTGTGTTGGAGTTAGACCGATTGTGTTTGTTCTTGGTGTTTCTTAATGTTTTCCTGAATGCACAGGTTGCACTTCTGTCTTCAGGATGGGCTGCCACATGCCTGTTGCTAAAGGCTAGACTGAGCTGCAGTAGCACATGGTGAACTGGGCCCTTGGTAATGAAATTGATGCTTTCCCTGTTGGTACTTCAACATTCAAAGGGCAGAGCTGCGTCCCAAGACCAGTCGAAGAGCCTGACCATAACTCTCTCTTAGAGTAACGTAGCTTGATGTCTCTTTTCCTCCAACTCCAGTGCTCTATCTGTCAGAGTTTGGAAATCTTTTGATTGGCTTTTGGATCATCTTCGCCTAATTAACGAGCTGTTTCTTCCTTCTTTGCAACTTGGCTGTGCTCCCATGGCAATCACAGTGATTGCTGCTTGTACACACAAGCAACGTATTGCCAACACACCCGTGTGCGTTGATGCTGGGTTACACCAAGGAGAGGTGGAGCAGCAGGAGGTGAAGAGGTGGAGCAGCAGGGGGTGAAGTGCACATCCCATCACTGGGGACCATCTCTCCGCTTGTAGCCTCATGCTCCCAGTTATTAAGATGAGTGCCTGTGAAATTAATAGCATTAAAAATGCTACAGACCTTAGTCTGAGATGCTCTTAGTCTAAAGAGCATTAAAGCCACCCCTGCAGCTGTCTCCCCAGCCCCCAAAGCCTTCCTTCTGGCCTTCTTCATCATGGGTGGATTCTGGTGAAGAGTAAACTCATTAAGCACGAGGTGTGCGGCGCAGTTATCGGTGAGCGCTCACGTTTCTGTGCTATTTTAACCGTGGTGAGTTCTGAGTGGCTCTTTCTGTTGCTGAAAGGCTATTTACTGTCTCAGAAACGTGCTGGAACTACAGAGCTCGTGAAGAAAGCTGCAGCAGTGAAAGCTCCCTTGTCAGCACTGAATTTTTAAAATGAAAATGCAAAATTTCTCTGCCATTTTAACATCTAATGCTTTCATTTGGCTGCTGCAGGAGCGCGATGAGACTGTATGCAGAGGTTAAACCCCCACTCTGCGTGACCCTGGTGGGCTGAATGAGCTGGTTTAGTCCCAAATAGGTGCTTCAGGTATTGTTTGGAATTTCATAGAATCATTAGGGGTCGGAAGGGACCTTGAAAGATCGTCTAGTCCAGTCCCCCTGCCACAGCAGGATCCCCCAGACCAAGTCACACAGGAACATTTCACTGTTTAATGAAAAGAAGTCATGCACTGCTACCAGCCAGTAACAAACAAGAGGCAGAGGGTCGACTTTTGGAAGCCCTGCTGTTTTGGTATCAGTTATCTTGCTCCTTCCTTCTTCCTACTCCTTGCAGAAGTCTGCATTACATCCCTGCTTCATTTTTTTTAACCTGGGGATGCTGTGAAACCAAAACGAGCTGAAAGCTGAGCTGTTGAAAAGGAGATGACTTAGGAAATCTGGGCTTAGACTGCTGGTAACCACTGTTTAACTTGTTTGGATGATGAAGTTGTAGATGAAGGCAGTATCAGTGAAACGCTCAGAGTCCTGTCCTTTAATTAAAGACACTCACAGTAGAAGTTTGCAGAGGCCTTCCAGAAATCTTCTAATAAAACCAAAGCCTCCAGTTTGTGGCATAAAGCAAATACCATGTGGGAGGAGAAGAAAGCCGAACAGGTTAAGTCCACATCTAACCACACAAAAATGTGAAATAATAACCTGAGTTCGTTCTGCTCTCTGCTCTGCAGTGCTTTAACTTTGCTAATTCTTCTCTTGGTAACGGTGTGTGCTGCTGGGCTTTTCATGTAGAACCAAAAATAGGTGTAAAATTATACTGAAGACCGAATCGTCTACAAGGTTTTCATTGTTAATTGTGGGCATTGTGTTTGTTTCCTGCAAACCCTGCCATTGGGGTAATGTGGCTAGCTGTGAGCTGAAGGTCTGTGTGGTTCTCATTTGGAGAGACCCCTCCCCTTCAGGAAAAGGACTTGTGGTAGGTGAAAGGCTGATTGTGAGGCAGCAGTGTGTGCTCACAGCCCAAAAGCTCCCCCCCATGTCCTAGTATGTATCCCCAGCAGTGTGGCCAGCAGGTCAGGTTGGGGATTGAGCCCCTCCACTCTGCTGAGACCTCCCTGCAGGGCCGGGCCCAGCTCTGAGCTCTTCAGCCCAGCATGGACCTGGAGCTGTTGGAGCAGGGCCAGAGCAGGCCCCAGAGGAGCTGCTCTGAGGAGGGAACCTGCTGCTGTGAGAGCTGGGGGGTGTTCAGCTGGAGAAGAGATGCTCTGGGGAGACCTTAGTGCAGCCTTTCAGGGCTTAAAGGGGTCAATAAGAGAGATGGGGGGGAGGGCACACTTTTCAGCAGGGGCTGTGGGACAGGCCTGGGGGTGATGGTTAAACTGATAGAGGGAGATTCTGACCAGAGAGAAGGAAGAGATGGTTGGTGTTGAGGGTGGGGAGAGCCTGACTCTCTGGAGGGTGTCCAGAGAGCTTAGAGAAGCCCCATCCCAGGGCAGGTTGGCCCTTAGGGCTCTGAGCACCCTGCTCTGGGTGGGGATGGCTCTGCTCAGGGCAGGGGGTGGCACTGGAGGAGCTCTGAAGTTTCCAGTATTTGATGGTTCTATGAAATGTAATTGCAACTGTATTAAAATAAAGAGATATGCTGGATGCTGTAGGTACTGGCATCAGGAAGACCTGAACTTGAGGCTGCATGCTGCATCCCAACCCGGACGATGCTTTTGGTCAAGACAGGAGAACTTATTATTGAAAACCCAAGCATCTCAGCCACAGAAAGTTATAGAAATAACTTAATGCTTTAAAACGCTTGCCTGTTGCTGGTGTTCTCACTGAACTTTGACGTGTGCCACCTATTCTTGCCCATCTAGTATTAGAGCAACTGGTAACAGGTTGCATCGGCATCGTCAGCCAAGCCAGAGAGACATGGAATTGTGTGAGGTTGTGCTGTTAATGTTTATACTAAATCGGTGTCTATTCTATTGTTGCTTCCAACCTACCCCATGCTGTTTTTAACAACACATCTGAAGACTCACCCCGAAGTATTCACTCATGTGTCACTCAAGGATGAGTCAAGAGGAGTATTAAACAAAGAAAACTCGGGGAGATATATAGTGTTTAATACACAAAATAGTTCTTCACTACCTTATACAACCGTTAAGGGTAGGGGAATCGGATGGCAGGTTTCTTAACAGCTTTCACTTGGAGCCGACGAGCGCTTTGAGCAGTTCTCTGGGGAGATGCTTCTCTCTTTCTCTGTTTTGTTTTATAAAATCTAGTCTTTTAAAGCATCTGCTCTTTACACGTCGGCTTTGTTTATTGTCTTTTGATTTTCAGGAGGGTTTAAGTGGCATCTTTTTTTTTGCTGGCTTTAAAATTATTTACAGAAACAGATGTGTGTGTCATTGGGCCTGCTGTAAATTTGTGTGTGTGTGTGTACGGAGACGCTTGAATGAGAGGAGATAGTTCTGTGAATTATTCTCTATTTGCTGCTTTTAAAGTGATGATCTCTTGTTTTCTTGTAGCATCAGATAACAGTCAGCGATTTCGAGAAACCTGCTTTGCATTCGCACTGACGCCACAGCAAGTGCAGCAAATCAGCAGCTCAATGTGAGTGAGTTTGATCCCTAACGCAGTGTTTAAATAAAAACAGAACTAGCATCTTTCATTTGAAATGTGATTTGAGAGGACGCCTTCCGAGGAACCTTGTAGAATAGCCTTCTGAGGAATTCTTTTCTCCTTTGGGTGTAAACTGCTGGAGAAGAGAAAGGTGAGGAACAATGAATTAAATCCCACCTCTGCCCAGTGAG
Source organism: Upupa epops (assembly GCA_013397515.1). Classification (NCBI taxonomy): domain Eukaryota; kingdom Metazoa; phylum Chordata; class Aves; order Bucerotiformes; family Upupidae; genus Upupa; species Upupa epops. The sequence continues at coordinate 99,434 of VZRI01000321.1, forward strand.
TCCTGGGCAGCTTCTCCTGTGTGAAGCAATAGGACAAGAGGAAACAACCTCAGCTTTGGCCAGGGGAAGGTTAGGTTGGCCAGTAGGAAAAACTCCTTCCTAGAAAGGGTCCTCAAGCCTTGGCACAGGCTGCCCAGGGAAGGAGTTGAATCGCCATCCTTGGCTGTGTTTCAAAGTCGGGGAGATCTGCAGCTCAGGGACAGGGTTTAGCCGTGGGGTGGGATAGTTGCGTTCAGGGTGGGACTTGATGAGCTGGAAGGTCTTTTCCAACCTGAATGATGCTGTGATTCCTAAGCACTGTGCAGATATGTAACTCACCTTCCAGCAGCCCCTTCTCACCATCAGTCAGAACCTTTCACAGAATCACAACATTGCTGAGGCTGGCAAAGCCGTCTGAGCTCAGCCAGCCCAGCCCAGGACCTGACATCACCCCATCAGCCATACCAGGGCACTAAGGGCCACAGCCAGTCTGTCCTTCAGCACCTCCAGACACAGGGACTCCCCCACTGCCCTGGGCAGTCCAGTCCAGGCTCTGAGCACCCTTTCCCTGAGGAAGGCCTTCCTAACATCCAACTTAACCCTCCCCTGGCAGCCTCAGGCCTTGCTCTCTCGTCCTGGTGCTGCGTGTCTGGGAGAAGAGCCCAACCCCTAGCTGACTGCATCCTCCCTTCAGGGAGCTGAAGAGATGGAGAAGGTCCCCCCTGAGTCTCCTCTTCTCCAGGCTGACCCCCCCCCAGCTCCCTCAGCCTCTCCTCATCAGCCTTTCCCTCCAGTCCCTTCCCCAGCCTCGCTGCTCTTCTGCATCTGCTCTAGCCTTTCCATCTCTTTCTTGAAGTGAGGGGCCCAGATCTTCCCCCAGTACTCAAGGCGTGGCCTCCCCAGTGCCCAGGACAGGGGGAAAACGATGTCTCGAGTCCTGCTGGCCATGCTGTTGCTGATCCCAGCCAGGATGCCATTTGTCAATCTCTGTGTTTATCCACTATAGACTCGGTGTTTTACTGTGACCCATCACAAGAGGTCTTTGTAGTGTATGGAAAGAGCAGAAATGGTAGGGGTCAGAGGAGAAAGTACTTGATTTACCTTAAAAAATAAAAAGTGTTTCCTTTCAGTGCTATTTGAGAGTGCTGGTTGCCTGACGGGGGGAAGGAAGGTATGAAGTAGAGCATAAATACTGGGCAGTTTGCTCTGCAGACAGCAAATACTGATGAACCTGTTGTGTTAACGTGTTTTAACCAATATTCTGTTGTTTTCAGGGATATTTCCGGGACCAAATGTGACTTCACAGTACAGGTCCAGCTAAGGTATGTGTCTGCATTGTCCGTTCCTGCTGTTGTTTGTTTTTAAAATACATCGGGTATTTGTTACCCAAGAGGTCAGGCTTTCCTTGGTGTGGACGTGAGTCTCATCGTGTTGGTTTCTTGAAAGAGAACTTGCTGTTGGCTGCTCTGAAAAGGGCAGGTTTAACTGTTTATTCTTGCTAAATGCAGCTTTCCTGAGGCTGCTGGTGGCTTGATACCTGGTATGTCAGACTACTTACTGGCTGTAGCCAGGAGAGCAATGACACTGGGGAGGGAACTGGAGGGAAAGGCTGATGAGGAGAGGCTGAGGGAGCTGGGGGTGTTCACTCTGGAGAAGAGGAGACTTGGGGGGACCTTCTCCCTCTCTCCAGCTCCCTGAAGGGAGGTTGCAGTCAGGTTGGGGTTGGGCTCTTCTCCCAGGCACCCAGCACCAGGATGAGAGGGCAGGGCCTGAAGCTGCCAGGGGAGGGTTAGGTTGGCTGTTAGGAAGCCCTTCCTCCTGGAAAGGGTGCTCAGAGCCTGGACTGGACTGCCCAGGGCAGTGGGGGAGTCCCCATCAGTGTCTGGAGGTGTTGAGGGACAGCCTGGCTGTGGCCCTGAGTGCCCTGGGGTGCTATTAGGTGCTGAGTTAGGCTGGCTGAGCTCAGACGTCTTTTCCAGCCTCAGTCATTCCATGATTCTGTGATTTATTTCACATTGTCTGGGGTCCTTTGCTCTGGGCCTTCAAAGCCAACAGGAAGGGAATGTTGTTTCTCCTAGTAGAGGAGTCAAAGAGGCCACTGCCTGGGCATGGCAACCCCAAGTCTGCTTTTCTTTAGGTAATAACAGCCCAGACTTTAGGAGTCACCAGACTGGACCTTAACCCATTGGTTAGTTTAGAGGTTTTAGCAAATGTATTGATTAAATCCTGTGAAGGGCTGTGAGAGGCTGTCTTGCTTTGTCACCCCACTGATCATGTCTGCGCAGTGAGCTGTTACCTCACCAGACAGGAAGTGATTGCTTTTGGGTCACGCTTGTCAGGATACCTTCCGCATGAACAGCTCTGCTGTGATGTGATGCATGGATGGGATGGGTCCCCTGCAAGAGATCCAGGGAGCTGAGAGGCTATTCTATGATCCAGCTCCTGTTGTCCGTGATCTTTTGGTGGGGCAGGGAACGATGGACGTGTCTTACTTGGGTTCTAGCAACAAAGAAACCTGCCTGGACTTACTTGAGACAGTCGTATTGATTTAAGAGGCTTGACGTAGGTGTGAAGGTAGCCTTCGATGCTGTGGCTGTTTGGAGGAACAGGTGATTAGACTTTATATTCTCCTCTGTGAAACCCTCAATCTGTATCAAGAGCTCAGGCTGGAGAAGTGGTAGGAAAGACTTCGGGATGCTCCACCTTTGCTAACAGGAACCTGTGTGTCTGAATGAGTCAGAGTTGGTCTGAGGGATTTGGGAAACAGGAGGAGGAGCCTGCAGTCATCTTGATCCAAACCTGTACTTTTGGGGGGGCTTTCCTGCTTAATCTGTACAGCTACTCTGAGGACTGGGCTTAGCAGGATTCGTCATGCTTTCATAATTCAGTGGGGAAACTAAAACCATTCTAGAAAGGCGCGATCCTTAAATCACTTCAGAAGTGAAAGATGATGGAAGCTCTTTGCTTTTAGGTTTTGTTTATCAGAAACCAGTTGTCCACAAGAAGATCACTTCCCACCCAATCTGTGTGTGAAAGTAAATGGGAAACCATGCAGCCTTCCAGTAAGTAAGCTGTTATTTTGATATTCCTACTTGGATAGTCTTGTTAGGAGCAGTCTGTCCCAAATAAGCCTGAGGATTTATCCTAACACTTGTTTTACCGTTTGGAGCACTGCACTAAAGGTAGAGAGATGAGTGACAAAGGTGTCTGGGAGAGACTGTTTCTCAGGACAGCAGCCACTACACCCAGAAGATAACTAACTAAACCCCACCAGAGTAAATGTTGCTGGCTGGCAACCACCAGCGAGCCTGGCTGAAGCTGTTTTGGAGTAGACTGGGAGCTGTTAGCCAGGCAGGTTGAACACCCGTGCTGAGATGGCAAAGGTGCCTTTTAATATCGTGTGGGCACAGTTAGGGTTTGTGAAGCGTGAGGCCTTGTGGAAGGAGAAAGGGCTTGTAAAAAAACATCTGATCCTTTCCTGTCTGATACAGAAATACATATTAACATGCACAATCCTTTTCTTACTTGAAGAGGGAGCCTCGTTCAAGTGAGACCCAGCTCTTGTTGGGGCAGGGTTGCAGTGTGAGAGGGCAGGAAAGCAAAAGCAGTTATTTTCTCTTTAATTTTGCTGAAACAAACCCATCTCTTGGTTTTTAGGGCTATCTTCCACCAACCAAAAATGGTGTTGAACCAAAGCGACCCAGCCGACCAATCAACATTACCTCACTCGTCAGATTATCCACGACGGTACCAAACACAATCGTTGTTTCATGGACTGCAGAAATCGGAAGAGTAAGTCGCTCTTGGTGCATAGTGCTGCTTAAAGCTGATTACGTTGTGCCCTGGCATCTCTTAGAAAGATGTGAAAGGTGGCTGAGAAAATGGGGGCAGGCTGAGGGAGTTGGTTCAGCCTCGAGAAGGCTCCAGGGGGACCTTGCAGCAGCCTTCCTGCATCTGAAGGGGGCTCCATGAAAGCTGGAGAGGGGCTTTTTACAAGGGACTCCAGTGATAGGACAAGGGGGATGGGTTCATGGATTCAAGGGGAGATACAGATTAGACCTTAGAAAGAAATTCCTCACTCTGAAGGTGGTGAAGCAGTGGAGTGGGTTGCCCCAGGGAGGCTGTGGCTGCTGTATCCCTGAAAGTGTCCAAGACCAGGTTGGATGGGACTCTGGGCAGCCTAGTCTGGTGAGAAGTGTTGCTGTCCATGGCCTGGGGTTGGAACTAGATCTCTGAGGTCCCTTCCAACCTAAACCAGTTTGTGATGCTGTGATGGTTTAGCAGTAGGCTGTTCCCTTCTGATTGTTGCCACACCAGGCAGACAGGACAGGCTCTCTTAGACCAGCAGCCCTCAGATTTCTGTGGTACAGTCCCTCCCTCTTCACCCCTCACACGCCTTTCTGATTCATTGGGGGACCAGATAACACAAGATCAAGACAATCCTATAAAACTATTTTGTTTATTAGTTTTAACTCCAGACTTGAAGCTCTTCCTGCTTTTAGGGACTCGACAAACCTTCTCTTGGCTGCAGTTTGTAGCCAGCATGTGACAGGCAGGACAGAGTGGTCCTTTAGAACTGCACGAACGCGGACACAAAGCAAAGCAACCCAGCAGGGCCCAGGAGATTGAATTTGCCTTTTGTGCCCGTCTGTCCTCTCAGCTCTTACCCTTAATATTTAAAAGTCATGCTTTTAGAAGAATTTTTGTGTGCCTGTGTCTGCGGGGGGAGGCTGTTCCAATTGATACCCTGAAGTTGCCCATATTCCGCTGGGCTAATTAAATCTGGAACACGCTGCACTAAGTTGCTTCGATAAAAGAGTGAGCAACTTCGTGCTCTGCTTTCACTGGTGGCAAAAAACCTCCCGCTCAGTCAACAGGGGCTTCAGAAAATGTGGCCGTGCCATTGCAAACAGAAAGCCCGAGATGAAACCTCGTCCAGGAATTTGTCGGCGCGCCCTGAACCGGCGTGCAGCAGCGCTCCCAGCCCAGTCGTGCACATCAGCCCGTTAGAAACCATCACGCTGGTGTTTCAGGATGGATTTCCTGCGGAGCGTTAGTACGGCCTCCGTTCAGGTTACAGGATAACTGACGGCTGGGTGATATTTATTTTTACCTAATGAGAACTGCAGGTATCAGAAATAAGCTCTGAAAAACAAACCTATGGTGCTTTATGTTGCCGAAGAGCCAGCGTGCGAGTCATAAAATCACAGAATCGATGGCTCCTGGTTGTTGCTGGGAATAGAGTGCTGTGCTTTTGCTTCAGAATGTCAGTGAGGATTTAGGGGGAAGAGGTGCCACAAGTTCCTGTGCACTTGAAGCCAGTCCTTTGCATCCAGGCTAGCTCCTCTGCCTGCATTGATACTGCAGTACGAAGATCTGCTTTGGCTGGCTTAGGCTACGACACTGAAGACAGTGGCAATTCTTTACCTTGTTTCAGGAAAATATGACTGTGGGAAGGGTGGGGGTCAGGAGGAGGGAGCCAGGCTCTGCTCAGTGGCATCCAGTGCTAGGATCAGGGACACCAGGTGTCAGCTGGAACAGAGGAGGTTCCACATCAAGAGGAGAAGAGACTTCATCCCAGTGAGGGTGCCAGAGCCCTGGCAGGGGCTGCCAAAGGGGGTTGTGGAGTCTCCTTCTCTGAAGTCGTTTCAAACCCCCCTGGCCTGTTCCTGTGTGACTGGATCTAGGGGGCTCCTGCTGTGGCAGAGGGATTGGACTGGAAGATCTTTCAAGGTCTGTTCCAATCTGTAACACTGTGAAAATCAGATGCCCCACTCATGAGATGCAAATTCTTCCTAAAGTGATTGCTTGAGGCCTCAACACTGAAATACAGGGAATTTCTTTATACTTCTCTATAATATAAAGCATATAGGTACGAGTCTATGTACTCATAAGTGTCTCTCTCTATAAAAGTATATATAAATACAATATCTCTTCAAAGTATACTATCTATTCAAAATACATGTCATGTTTCATACTGTACAGTACCTCATTGCTGTCTCTCAATCTGTGAGGGGTGGGTGTCAGGAGGATGGAGCCAGGCTCTGCTCAAGGGCATCTGGGGACAGGACAAGGGGCACTGGGTGCCAGCTGGAACAGAGGAGGTTCCCTCTCACTCTCAGCAGGACCTTCTTCCCAGGAAGGGTCCCGGAGCACTGGCACAGGCTGCCCAGAGGGGAGTGTGGAGTCTCTGCAGATGTACCAGCCCCGCCTGGCTGTGTTCCTGTGCGACTTGGTCTGGGAGGTCCTGCTGTGGCAGGGGGATTGGACTGGATGATCTTTGGAGGTCCCTAATGATTCTGTGGTTTGAATTCCTCCCTTCCCTTCCCCCAAGTGGCCGCGGTGTCTCCACTGGTGAGCTGCTCTTACCTTTTCCCCAAGCTGTAATAGTGATCCTTTTTCCCACAGTCTGTTTCAAGAGCCTTCTGTACAAGATGCCTCGGGCTACTTCCTAGCTTTGTAGATTCAAGCTGTCGGTAAATAATTTCACAATGTTAATTAGCATTTTTCTAACTTCTCTGCTAATTGAGGCATTAAACAAACAAGTTAAAGCAGTAGTGGTTTTTAACGACGCGAGAAGCGTTCATTGTAGGAAGAAGGTATTTAAAACGCGGTGTTTCTGACGCTGTTTCCATCTGTGGAATGCGATGGTAAGATTTATCCCTGCCATCCCGGCTCGGCCTCCCGGTGCCATTCCGAAGTGAGGGATGCTAGATGTCACGGTCGTGTTAGTGGAACCCACGTGCCAGTTGCTGGGGGAAGCCTTTCCTGCAGGTTTCTATCCAAAAGTAGCGGCTTTTGTCCTTTCCAGTTCAGGGGGGCGGGAAGGGGAGGGGAGCTGATGCCTGCATAGTACAGCATCACATAAATAGAACGACAGTTACTACCTGCTGTTGCTAGCAGCTCGGCAGAAAAAGGAGAGCTGCAGAAATCCGAGGCGGTGCTTCAGAATCGCTTAATGATGCCGGGAAGAGCTCTCGGCCGCTCCAGCTGGTCCCTGGAGGGAAGGTGTTGTTACCCCGCTTACGGGGCAGCTGTCAAAGCCGATGTGTGCTCTGCATCCTACCTGCCAAATTACAGTCCGTAGCAGCATCCCCAGCTTTTCTGCTGACGCTGCTAAGGAACATTGATGGGGGGAAGTGACCTAACCTCTTCCAGATGGGAAGGACAGACGGCTGGGAGTGGTGACTTGTTGCCTGCTCCGGCGAGATTCATTAGAGTGCATTGGCCCCGCTGAACTCTTGAACTCTGTAACTGTACTGCTGGTAAGCTTCGGCAGCGCAGTTAGCATTTCACAGGCAGCAAGTGCAGGGAGATAAGGGAAAGAAAGTTCTGCAGAGCTTCCAGGCTGACTAGGAACTCCTGCAGGTGATGCCTGGTTTCACGTGCTGCTTTCAAAGAGGCATCACCACTGATTCTCCTCATTTGAAAATGGAATAACCTTTTATTAAGAAAGAAAGAGGGGGGTTGATCATATTTGACCTGACTGCTTCCCTTCAAAGTGTGGGTACAGGGATTATTGATGGAAAATTGCCCTCCTTACATGGGCTGTGTGTCCTAAGCCAGAGGTGCAGCTTCCAGAAGTGTCCAGAATGCTGTTTCACTAGTTTGTTCTGCAGTGAGATCTGATCTCGGTGAAGCGTGAAGTCACTTGAGCAGCATCTCTCCCAGCTCCAGCCCTGGTGTGAACGTTCTGAAGCGTGGTGGGGTTTTCTCTAGGGCCAAGGCTTTGCCATCTGATTTCTCATAACCGCTTTAGAAAGCCAGCTCTCTGTAATCACACAACGAATTGCAAGAGCACTGTATAAACCAGAAGCTGCTTCCTGACTGAAGAAAGGTTCTTACTTTGATCTCTCCTTGTGTTTTTTAGAACTACTCGATGGCGGTCTATCTGGTGAAGCAGCTGTCCTCGACAGTGTTGCTGCAGAGGTTGCGAGCGAAAGGAATCCGGAACCCCGATCATTCTAGAGCGCTAAGTACGTCTGATGTGCTGCTTTTTTGAAAATAGCTGTTGTGAAAAGGGATTTGACATGGGACTGTACTGACTGAGGTTTGGACTTCCTACAATTCTCTGGGGTTTGAGAATCTGATAGTGCTGTTCTTTGTATTCAGTTCCAATTCAAAGACTCAGAGGCCTTTGTTTGTACTAGGAGCCAGTCCAGGAACCCTGTTGACACTGTGAAGGGAAAAATGCAAGAGAATCTCTTTCAGTTCAGCCATACTGGCTTTGTGTCTTCAGAACAGAACAACTGTATTTATATAGTTAACTGGTAATTCAGTACCTCAAGCAAGCTGACCTAAATGCCCGCTACTGCACCTCGCTGCTGACACGCTGGAGAGAGTCTCCATCAACAGGAGTTTCTGTTCCTTTGGCACTGTTCCGTGGCGTGAGCTCCAGGAGCAAGAGAGAGAGAGAGTCTAACACAATGCTCCTCCCAACCCCCTTCAGATTTCAGTGCGAGGTTTGCTGCTTTATAGTGCTCTCTGACAGGCTCGTGTTGGCAGGAGTTTGTATAACAAAAACAGAAACAAAAATGGCTCTGCCTTGTTTTTAAAGTTTGGAGTCAGCGTGGCTCATCTTGTCAGTGGATTTTAAATAACTGTCAAGTCCAAAATTGCCTCTATAGGATAGAGACATCGCTGTATAAATCCATTTGCTAGGGATCTTGCTTCAAGATGAGCTTTTCCTGCCTTTTGCTTTTTAAATCTTGTTGTTTCTGATCTTTACAGAGAGCAGAGACTGGCTTATGTTCCGTGTTTATTGTGTGAGGCCCAAACAATGGGCGCTGCTGCTTGCTTCCAGCAGATAGTGGCAAGCTGAACGTTTAGGGCAGAGCTTCAGACTGGGTTTATTTCTCCATCAGCCAGCCAGTGTTTGAAATTTTGCTCTAAAATACACTTTCCCCTCTTTCAGTTAAAGAGAAGCTGACTGCCGATCCAGACAGCGAAATAGCAACGACAAGCTTAAGAGTGTCTCTTCTTTGTCCAGTAAGTCATTAGTTTGTTTCTTTTATTCCCTCAAAACCAATTTGGATCGAAGGGTGGCTGTTCTGGGATGTGTGTTGGGTGAAGGTTGGCTGGCGTTTACCTTTGTGGTGACTTTATGGGGAGAGGAGCCAGTGATTGAAGTTATTTATAGAATCAGAGAATGGCCAGGATTGGAAGGGACCTTAAAGATCACCCAGTTCCAATCCCCTGCACAGGCAGGGACACCTTCACTAGATCAGGTTACTCAGGCCCCCAGCCAACCTGGCCTTCAACACTGCAGCAATGGGGCAGCCACAGCTCCCTTGGGCAACCTGTTCCAGCCTCTCAGCACCCTCACGGCAAAGAATTCATTCCTCCTGTCCAACCTCCATCTCCCCTCTGCACCCCTTTCTCCTTGTTCTCCTCTGCACAACCACATCAGAAGCCTTACCTCAGCTTTGCCACTGTCTGCAGGCACCTGGGAAAATGAGTTGTTCCAGTCACTTGAAGATGCTTCAGTTGAAAATTATCTGTAATTAATTGTATGGGTTCAAGTACCACACACTTGCAGAGTACTTGCTGTCTGCATTGATTGACGCCGTCTCTTTAGAGCAGTCTGACTTTTTAACCTCTTTTCAAGATTAAGGATGCATCTGTTTCCTGGGTTGGCTCAGGCTGCTCAAACCCGCTCCGGTTTGAAATCCACAGAAGAAAAGTGACTTTATTCTTGTTAAGTTAAAACTTCTCATGTTAGCCAACGCGTCTGTAAACTCTACTGCTGTCAACTTGAAGATAGACGAGTAGCTTCATAGAAATTGGCACTGTGGGCCCCTTTGATCTGTGCAGTAGGTCACTGTAAATCTTCATGTGGGATTCTCGTGATCTTCGAGCTTAAGCCTTGCTGCTATTGATCCGAACGGAACACCTTTCTAGGGGAGATAAAACCTGTCTGCACGCAGGATGAGGGATTGCGTTTACGGAATGAAATGCTGATCTGTAAACGTAGAGCCTCGTAGATCACTGAGACTGCAGGTCATGGATTAATCAAAACTGCTGCAGATTTGGAGTGCTCACCTGGCAGCTGATTATCACAGTGTTAGGGGTGGGAAGGGACCTCGAAAGATCAGACAGCCCAATCCCCTACCACAGCAGGATCCCCTACATCCAGTCACACAGAAGCAGACCAGGGGGTTTGAAATGTCTCCAGATAAGGAGAGTCCACAACACTTCCCCCCCAACAGCCCTTTCCAGGGCTCTGGCACCCTCACTGGGCAGAAGTTGCTTCTCCTCTTGATGTGGAACCTCCTCTGTTCCAGCCCACACCCAGTGCCCCTTATCCTGGCATTGGGTGCCCCTGAGCAGAGCCTGGCTCCTTCCTCCTGACCCCCACCCTTTCCGTCTTGATCAACAGTCATGGGGTCCCCCCTCTGGCTTCTTTTTCCCAAGCTCAAGAGACCCAGCTCCCTCAGCCTTTCCTCAACAGGGAGATGCTCCCCTCCCTTCATCATCTCTGTGGCTTTGTGCTAGACTCTCTCCAGCAGCTCTGTGTCCTTCCAGATCTGAGGAGCCCAGAACTGAACACAAGATTCCAGATGGGGTTGCCCCAGGGCAGAGCAGAAGGGGAGGAGAACCTTTCTGGACCTGCTAAGCAACCCCCTTCTAATCCACCCCAGGATGTCATTGGCCTGCTTGGCCACCAGGACACATTGCTGCCTCCTGGCCATCCTGCTGGCCCCCAGGTCCCTTTCTCCTGTGGAGCTGAGTTGAATTTCTGTTGTGCCCTCAGTCCTTGATTACTCTAGAAAGCACAGCGAGACTCCTGCTGGGTTTCTGCTCATTCTTACGGAACAGCATTGATCTCTCCAGTCCCTTCCAACCTCAACCTTTCTGTGATTCTGTGAACATTTTTATCCCTTCAAATGAGTTTCCAAACCAGAGTCATGTGCTAGTAGGAAACGGATGGCCCGAAGAGTTTAGAATGCTCTAACTTGGTGTCTGAGTCCTCATGCATCTTCTGGAGTTACAGCCTCCTGCTTCACTTGTGTCAAAACTGCCCCTTCAGGCAGAGATGTTGCTTTATGGATCATTCCATGGGATTTTCCTGACACACTTCAGCTTGTCCCTGTAGTCTCCATTACTGGTAAAACTCCTTCTGCGGGGCTCTTAGAGGCCTTTTGTGTTTTTCTTGATGACTGTGATTCAGATGAATGACTGCAGGAGCAGGAATATCCTCTACAATGCTGCTTTTAGGACTGCAATTTTATTCCTATCTAAAGATGTCAGATGCTGTTTTGCTTTCTCAGACTTCTGCTGGGGTAAAATTGAAGCAGCAATCAGGTTGTGGCTCTGCACAAGTCTGTCTGTGTTTCCCCTTCAGAATTTAGCTCTTTTCTGGTAGACATAGCCAACTCATTCTATGGCAGCTTCTCCTGAGTGCTTCTCATCTCCTTGTCAGTTTAATCATAGAGTGTTCCAGGCTGGAAGGGACCTCCAGAGGTCATCTAGTCCAGCCTCCCTGCACAAGCAGGGACATCTTGTTAACGGTGTAACCAGCAGTAGGGAGGTGATGATGCCCGTGTACTCTCTGCTTGTGCAACTGCACCTTGAGTACTGGGTCCAGTTTTGGGCACCACAGTATCAGAAGGACTGTGAGGGGCTGGAGCGGGGCCAGAGAAGGGCAGAGAGGCTGGGGAGAGGGCTGGAGAACAGACCCTGTGAGGAGCGGCTGAGGGAACTGGGGTGGTTTAGTCTAGAAAAGAGGAGGCTGAGAGAGGAGACCTTACTGCTCTCTACAGCTACCTGAAAGGAGGTTGTAGAGAGGCCTAATGCTAGGATGAGTGGCAACAGCTTCAAGCTGCATCAGGGGAGGGTTAGATTGGATCTGAGGAAGAAGCTCTTTGCTGAGAGAGTGGTTGGGCACTGGACCAGGCTGCCCAGGGAGGGGATGGAGTCCCCATCCCTGGAGGGATTTAAAAGCTGAGTAGCTAGAGCCCTTGAGGCCAGAGTCTGTGGGTTGGGGAGCTGTTGGGATGAGGGCTGGGCTTGGTGATCCTGGAGGTCCTTTCCAGCCATGAGGATTTGATGGTCTCTACCTAGATCAGGTTTCTCAGAGCCTCATCAAGCCTGACCTTCAGTGACTCTCGAGATGGCCTCCCCACCCCACTGGGGTGGAACAGAGACTGCTCTGCTCTGCCTGTCCAATACTAGAAAGGTTTTTGGATGATTCAGCCTGCCCTTGGGTCTGAGTGCAGTTCTGTTGCAGCCTCCATATTTTCCCTTGCTAATTCCTAAGCGTTTGGCTCGGGGGGAATCTTTTGGGGGCTAAACACTGGATGTTCACTCCGTAATCCTGAATTGACAGCGTTTGCTGGGGAAGCCCACATTGAAAAGGCTGATCTGGTCTCCAACAGCAGACCCCAGCATTGAAGAGTGATGCCTCCCCAGCTCTGTTAATGCGAGAGTGCCCTTCTCTCATCCCATGTATTGCGGGTGTGACCGTCTCACCGTGCATCTACTCCCACACAATAAATGCGAGCGCAGAGCTGAGCGCCGCTGGCAGGCTCAGGCTTTCTAACCTTCCTTCTGCTCTCCAAACCAGCGCAGAGCGAGGCAGCTTCCTCTGCGTTTGTTTTGGATTGCTGCTGAGCTTTTTTTAGCACAGAGGCCTGCTCTCTCTCTCTCCGAGGCCGTGGAGAGAATGGAGGAGAAGCTGTCCTTAACTATTGGCTGAATCTATCCAGGGTGCAGCAGGCAAGCGGGGCTGTGCTGAGCCTGGATGTCAGGCAGACACTCCAATTCACGTAGCTTTTTCTTTTGACTCCCCTTGAAATAGAAAACAAACACATCCTCGGGTTCTGCAGCTGGACCAGACGTGCAACTGAACAACAATCCCAGCGTTTTAGTGTAGGTTGAGCAGCTTTTGTTTACGAATCCTGAACCCCCTGGCTTTGGGTGCAGAGATAGCGCCGGTAAAAGAAACGAACGCCCTGTTGCTTTGGCTGCTGTGTTGGGCAGCAGCTTTTCAAAAGTTGGGCTGCATCCCTGCTTTCCTGACCTTTTTTCTTTTGTGAGGTCTGACACAGGGTGGCAGGGCTGATCCAGGAGGTTCCACGCCAAAAATGGGAGAGGAGACAGCAACTTGTTAACGCTGAGTTTGCCGATTCTATCTGTGTGCGTACGGCTTCGCTTGAATCCGACTGCCGATTAGAGGCACAGTTTAACACCCAGAGCTTGTGGAAATCTCTCTGCTTTAACCCTTTGCTCAGGAGACAGGTATTTCTGGTTTCCTGCAGCACAGTGTCTTCAACCTTCCTTGTTTGTACGTTGTACCATACAGAAGGATGCAGGTTTTGTGTCTGCCGTCCTTAGTCTTGATCCTTGCTGAGCTGGGAGACTCTCATTGTGCCCAAAAGACAAATGAGCCATTGACCTGCCATCTGGGAGATAAGAATTCCTAACAGGCATGGATCAAGGGGGGCCGTGGCTTTGTTGGGGCTTGATTATGTGGTAGAAATAATGTGCTTGGTCATAGATTTTTGGGGGGAGATGGTGCCAAACACATGGCCCAGCCAGCACCTCCTGCTGCCTGAGCTCCCCAGCACCATTCCTGCAGCCTCCCCAGGGACTTCTCTGCTCCCCTCCCATCTGCTGGGGAGTTTCATGACAGGGACTGATAGCCAGGGAGAGGAAAAATAAGTAAGACCCTGCAGTCCAGCTGAATCTGCTGGGAATGGGGCAGAGGGATTTGTGCTTACTGGGGTTAGAGGGGTTTCTGCTTACAGGGGATGCAGATAAAAAAAGAGGCATCATGGAGGAAGTAGTGGACTGTGAGTAGAGCCTTTGTTCTTGTGTTCTTGATATTGTTTTTAGTTTTCTGATAGTCTGAGATTGAGTGCCATCCTGTGGCACCCATCTTGTACTGCTCAGAATCGACCACAGGGCTGGCTTAAGCTGCACTAAAACCAGTTCCTCCTCCTAGCCCCTGCTAGACTCAGCTGAAGGTGTTCAGATGAAGTCCTTTAGGCCAATATATTTGGCTTCAAAATACTCGGTGTGAGTAGCTCTTACTAAGTAATTGTTCTGCTGTGATTTAATGTTGTTTGGACACCGCTGCTTTCAGCCCCTGGTGTGGTCAGTTAAAGCTCTGCTTAAACTGCAGCCTAAGCTCTTTGCCAGAAAACACCTGCTTGGGGTTTTTTGGAAGAGAGGAAAGGTTCTGATTTCAGATTAGGAGCAAACACCTTTCACTGCTTAATCAGCGTAGCATCATTTGTGGTGTGAAGCTGTGACTGCCGTGTATTTTAATCAATACTCAGCTCTGTGACCATTCCTTCTGCAGTAAAACTCAACTCGTCTTGGTCTCTTTCCAGACAGAGAAGCCTTGTTTGTTAATTTAACACAAAAATGATGTGACTCTGGTTTTTTCCTTCTCTTCAAGCTTGGCAAGATGCGGCTAACTATCCCGTGTAGGGCCCTGACCTGTTCACACCTGCAGTGCTTTGATGCCACTCTCTATATTCAAATGAACGAGAAGAAACCAACCTGGGTTTGCCCTGTCTGTGACAAGAAGGCTCCCTACGAGCATCTCATCATCGATGGGTAAGTCAGACTCTGTTCAGCATGAGGGCAGCCTCTGCTCACTGTGCTCTGAGATCCTGCCTTAAGTTGCCTTGCGGTTTACTTTCACTAAGCGGGTACCTCTGCACTGGGCCCTGCTGGGGCCCTACCTTGAATCCTGGGGTCAGTCTTGGGATCCTTAGTCGTAGAAGGACATTGAGGGGCTGGAATGTGTCCAGAGAAGGACAGTGAAGCTGGAGGAGGGGCTGGAGCTCAAGTGTTCTGAGGAGCATCTGAGGGAACTAGGGGCTTGAACTGGAGAACAGGAGGCTCAGGAGAGACCTCCTGGTTCCCCGCAGCTCCCTGAACTTGAGGAGGTTGGAGCCACGTGGATGGGGGGAGNTTCTTCTCCCCAGGAACAAGCAACAGGATGAGAGGAACCAGCCTCAAGCTGCCCCCAGGAGGAGGGTGATGTTGGCCCTGAGGAGCGATTTCTGCCCCACAGGGGTTCCCCAGGCCTGACGCAGTGCAGTGGTGGAGTCCCTGTGACTGGAAGGGTCACATGGAGATGAGGGTGAGGGACAGGAGTCACTGCAGACCTATCTCAGCACCCCAGAGTGTTTAGGAAGGACAATGATGATTTTTTTAATGCTTGTTCATTCTCCCCGTGGTTTGGAAAGTGGGAAGCCCTGACATGAGCTCTGCAGAATTTCAGTGCAGCATTAGAAAAACTCTGGACAGTCATTCAGAATGTTGAGAGTATTTAATATCTTTTTATCCTGGAAGCAGATGAGAGAGGGGTAGAAGGGGAGCTCTAGACTCTTCTTAAACACTAATTCAGACTCACATGGTCTGATCAGTGTGGTGCTGTGAGGTGGTGGGCTGGGCTTGATGATCTTCGAGGTCTTTTCCAGCCTCAGTGATTCTGCGATAAAGGTAGTGGAGGGGAGGGGGGGAAAAAGGAGTGAAGCTCTTTTGGTTGACTCATGAAATGGTTTTGATTGGCAGGCTGTTCATGGAAATCCTGAAGTATTGTACAGATTGTGATGAAATTCAGTTCAAGGAGGATGGATCGTGGGCTCCTATGAGATCAAAGAAGGAGGTGCAGGAAGTAACTGCATCCTACAACGGAGTTGATGGTGGGTTGTTGTTTTGGGGAGTGTGGACTGAATGTGAATCTGTTGAGCTGGAAGCAGTGATGATCCTTCACCTCTTCAAAACACTCAGCTTTGCATGGTTACTTGTGGCTCTAACGATTGTTTGCAAGATAAGTGACTCGAGTGACTGTGCTGCTTTCAGCTTGTTGCAATATCGTTGTCTCTAATTCCAAGCTGTGGGGTTTATTTGTGAGGCCTGTAACAAGCTCTGATGTTGGGGTGCTTGCAGCGTTGTTGTAAGCTGCAGCTTCTAACGCCGACTTGCTCTGTGCAGGTTGCATAAGCTCTTCCTTGGAACATCAGGTGTCTTCTCACCAGCAGTCAAATAAAAACAAGAAAGTGGAAGTGATCGATTTAACCATCGACAGCTCATCGGATGAAGAGGAGGAAGAACCATCTGCAAAAAGAAGCTGTCCTTCCATATCTCCAGCATCACCGATAAATAACAAGGGGTGAGAATGAAATCCACAGCCTGATGCGGGGAGAGCAGTAACACAGTCAAACTGCAGCTAGAAAGTTCCCTGCTTGGATTGTATCCTGATTGAGTACCTTATAGCAAGGGATTTGAACTCAGGTTACCCAGCCTGAGAAGTCTGGAGTAGGAACGGAGTGGAGTGTGTAAGAGGATAGGGTTTTCCCATTGTATTTGTGAAAAGAGCATGAAGTGGAACAAAAGGCTGTGGCTTAGAAGGCCGGGTTTTGCAGATCTGCAAACGTTTTTCCTAGGGAAACAAAGCACAAACAGAGAGAGCAATGAGAAACATGGGTGTGGTGTTGGGAGTGTGCGGGTTTCGCAGGTGATTGCTGCTGGTAGCACAGTAATAAAGAATTCCAAGCTGGTTACGCCCGAGCAGCCAAGCTGCTAACAGCACCCTGGCACATGAGCGTGTGGGGGTGAAAACTCAGCCTAAACCGAGGGGATCCCTTTGCTGAAGTAATTACTACTCCAGTAATGCAGATGACTCGCGATCACTTAAAACTCCTCCAGACCTTGTAGATTAGAAATGCTGTGATGTTATGTGGGTCTGTGTAGTGTTGAGGGGTTCAGCGTAGCTTTAGGATTGGCCTGGCCTGGCTTAGGAGTGATGGTAGTGTTACAGCAGCCCAGCAGGACTGATAAAGCTGATGGTGGTGATGTTAGGTCATGGGCTGGACTCGATGACCTTAGAGGGCTTTTCCAGCCTCGGTGATTCTGTGATAATGAGAGGCAGCAGTTTCTGCTGCTCGAGACTGAGCTTTGCTTTTAATTTCACTGAACCTCACCTCTCTTGGACTGCTTTAACCTTAGTGATGAAAAGCCCTTGTGAGAGGGAAGCCTGGGGAATGAGTGATGCTCACATCTCTTCCACACCCCCTATGAGACACAATGAGGTGCTGTAGCTCTGGGAAGCTTTGAAGTGTAGCGGGGGAGATGTTGGTTTGAGAGTGGCCACACCGTGCATGAGCCAGCAATAGACGTCTTCAAACGCTGCTCTTCAGCATTAAAGCCAAGCCTAGTCCTGTTTTAAACTCGACTAGCCCTGTTTCACACTTGTAACAAGCCTCTTGTTTCTTGCAGCATTTTAAATTTACCCCATCAAGCATCTCCTGTGTCTAGAACACCGAGCCTTCCGGCTGTTGATACCAGCTACATCAACACATCACTTATCCAAGACTACAGGCACCCATTCCATATGACACCTATGCCTTACGACTTGCAAGGTGAGCCGCTGACTGTCCACAGCTGTCGAGCTCAGCTCTCCGAGCAGTAGGAGCTGTTGTAAAAGGGTTGAAACACACGGTTGTTCGACAGTCCACTTCTCTGCAGAGGATGAGATGGTATTAAAGACCAAAGAAAATGTAGGTTAATACCTTAAGGTTTTAAAGGGTTGGTGTTTTGCAAGTGAAGACAGTCAGCAGGGTCATCAGTAGTGAGGGTTTATAGTGAAAGAAATGGCGGGGGAAATGGGGAAGTGCTGCTTGGAGTTTGGAGAAACTAAAATTGACTCTGTTCTGCCTCTTCACAGGTTTAGATTTCTTCCCTTTCCTGTCAGGAGACAATCAGGTGAGCCAAGAAAAAATGGAGTCATACGGCAGATACTCTTTTCTGAGTGGGGTGGCATGGGTGGATTTGTGAGGAAGAGGAGCTCTCTGATGGAGGTGTAAACGTAGGCAGGCTGCAGCTTTTCTTTATGCACGTGAACCAGACGTCAGTGTGGTCTACAGATGGCTGCAGGGTCACAGCAAAGAAAGCTTGCAGGTTCCGAGGGTTAAGCCCAGTCTGCCACTGCTCTGTTGTGGAAGGACCCTGGGCTGTGGTTAAAGGTCCCCCAGCCACTTCCTCAGTCAGCCCTGGGGCCTGACTTGGGCCGTCTGACTCTGCACAGCCCCTTTCAGGATTCAGAGACCTGCCTGTCTGAGGTTTTCCAGAGTAGTCTGCCCGTGTGGTTCTCCACAGCAGAAAAGAAACGTGAGGAGTGAGATTACCCCAGAAGAACCACTGCATTTAAAATCTGCTACTCGAGAGCTCAAGTTCTCGTCTTCAGGGGCTACCCAGCAGAGAGTAAACCTGGGACAGCCCTGGCTGCTGGGACTGCAGGTGCCCTGTCTACAGGGTTGTTCTCAGAAGGTGCAGTTTCCTCCAGCAGCTGTGGTTGCTCTGTGACTTCTGAGCAGAGCAGAGGGGTGGCAAGAATATTTCTTGGAATCTGGGGGAGTTTGTCCACCAAGGAATTGTTTGAGGAGGTAGAAGAGTGCTGCTGCTCGTCGGTTCTTACTGCTTGGGGTGTCCTGCTGCCCTCCTAGCACTTGTTTTTACTGACGTTAGGATGGCCACTTTCTTTCGGCTTGAGAAATCGGGGACTGCAGAGGTAAAAGTTGACTTCACCTCACGGAAAAAGGGGTCGAGTGGATGAGCTGCTGTGAGATCCAGGAGCTGTCAGAGCTGTAGCTTACCAATACCTTCTTTTGTGCTGCTCTGAATCAAAACTGTGGTGTCTGAAATGTAACTTGCAAATGTTGTTTTTCCCCCCCCAGCATTACAACACCTCCCTTCTTGCCGCTGCAGCCGCGGCAGTTTCCGCCTCAGATGATCAAGAACTCTTACACTCTCGTTTTTTCCCATACACTTCATCTCAGATGTTTCTCGATCAGCTAAATGCAGGAGGAAGCAGTTCTCTGCCGGCCACAAACGGTAGCAATAGTGGCAGTAACAGCAGTCTTGTTTCCTCCAACAGCCTGCGAGAGAATCATGGTCATCCAGTTGCAAGTAGGAGCAGCACGGACACGGCGTCTATCTTTGGTATCATACCAGACATTATCTCTCTGGACTGATTCCTTTTTGTGTTTGGTTTTGTTTTTGGTTTTTGAAGTAAATGAACTCGTCAGAGGAAATCTTTTGTGCTTGGTTTTTACTTTCTGTTAGAAAACGTTAGCCAGGTTCGTTTGGGTTTGTTTGCTTTTTGTTGGTTGGTTTTCGGTTGGTTGTTTTGGCCTGTTGGTTGGCTGTTTTGGGGGTTGGTTTTTTTCCCTTCTTTTTTAGAGGGGGGAAAAAACCAAACCACCCCAAACCCCAACCAAACCAGAAATCCTGATGTGTACAGAGAACAAAAAAAAGTCTATTTTCAGTTGTACTTTTGTATATAAAATGGAAGATGGCCTCAGCGGGGAAAAAAAAAAATAAGGAAAAAACAAACAAAAAAAACACCCAACCCACCCAGAAAAACCACCACAACCAAAAAAAATTCCCCAAACCCAAGAAGCTTCGGTTTGTTCTCACGGATGCTGAAGATCTGACGCCTGCGCATTTGTCACGTCGCTTAGTCGCCTCCTTTTCTGTGTGTTTTCCCCCGTAGTGTGGACACCAACGGCTTGATATCCTTCAGAGTAACCTGAACGGGAAAGGAGCTGAACTTCGCGGAGTTCAGGCTTCTCTCTGGGGTTGGGGTTTTTTTTCTCTCCTCTTGGAGATGTTGACGGATGGAAGGGGAATCCGGTTCCCCCATCCCGTGTTCAGTGCTCGAGCCATTGCGCTTCAAGCAGAATAAACCCTACCCAGACTGTTCCACAGCTTCCCCTGTGTTAGCAGGGCAGAGCCTTGCAGGAGTGGAGTGGGTTTGGTTTTTTCGAGGGGTTTTTTTGGTAGGTAGGTAGGTTGGTTGTGGTTCCCCGTGCCCCTCTGTTCAGACAATTACTGCAGTCTCCTGATCCCACGCTTTAATCAAGCCTGTTGCACGAGCTCGTCAGTGCACCGATCGCTCTTGAGGGCCACGCTCAAATCACATCCCCGGCTGAGGAGTTACTTGGGACAGGCCTGAGGGCTTCCACACAGCCCAGCCCCGACTCAGAGCACCGCCACGTTGGACTGTAGGGTTTTGTTTCGAAGAACTTAGTGTGAAAGCCTTTTAAAACAACTCGAGGTCCTGATCAGCGACAGTACTACGCACGTGTCCCGGTGACATCGGCGGAGCTGCCTGTGCTGTCACGTTAGCCACGCGTACCCAAGCGGCCTCTTGACTCGAGACCTGCCTCCTGCTCTGTGCGTCACCCTACTTGTAGACCAGATTCCTGCTCAAAGCTGAACTCCTCAACACCAGGAAGAAGACAGCAGACACCAACACACCGGGCGGTGCAGGGACTGTGCAGCTCAGGAACGGGCTTGGGCCTCTCTGCGGTCTCATCCATCCAAACCCCAATGGGAAACTGTCAGCAAGAACCTCTCAGACCCAACCCAGAAGCCCCACCGTGTGGCCCGTGGACTCAAACCATGTTGCTGCCCGTCCAGGGCTCTTAGGGTAGCGGCTTCCAGTTGCACTTTTCTCCTTGGAATGATGCGGAGTTGCCGGGTGTTTCCCTGCACTCGCAGCCACCCTGAATTCCTGCCGCCTCTTCTCCCTCTTTCCTTTTTTGAAATGCTTTCAGTTGAAGTCTCTCCTGGAGCCGTGCACGCCATAGGAAAACCTCTTCACCAACTGCTGACTGATGGGGGCCGCTCCGTTCCTGCGAGCGAGTGGCCCGTGTGAATAGCTGGAGTGCGGTTTTTCCAGGAGATTCCTTAGGGGAAGAGAAACGGGAGGCAAGGAAGCGATTCTCTTGTGTCCTGAAGTCCACGTCAGAGCGACTCTCTCTGCTGGGAGAGAGCTGTTTTTCTAACTGCTGGAAAGTGCAGGGAGCGAGTTTTATCGGAAGAGAGAGCTAAAGGAGCTGCTGGAAGTAGCAGCTCGAGTGGATTTGTCGCGTCCCAAAGCCTGTCGATGGCAGCCGGTTGCTCTGAGCGTTGAGGCCACTGGTTTTGCCTGTGAAGTTGTCTCTCAATCTTGGCGTTGAGTGAAAAAAGAGGGGAAAGGAAACGGAATCAAGAGGAAAAGGAAAAACAATAAAGGAGGGGGGAAAAAAGGAGGGGGAAAGAA
Organism: Upupa epops; assembly: GCA_013397515.1. Taxonomy (NCBI): domain Eukaryota; kingdom Metazoa; phylum Chordata; class Aves; order Bucerotiformes; family Upupidae; genus Upupa; species Upupa epops. The sequence goes on from VZRI01000321.1 coordinate 120,480, forward strand.
AAGGAGAGCGGAAAAGGGAGAAGGAAGAGAGAAAAGGAGGAAAAACAGGAGGGGAAAGGAGGAAAAAAGGAGAAG
>VZRI01000321.1:126564-137861 GCA_013397515.1 Upupa epops
CCCAGACCCAGTGGCACAGGAACACAGCCAGGTGGGGCTGGAACGTCTGCAGAGAAGGAGACTCCACAGCCCCCTTGGGCAGCCCCTGCCAGTGCTCCGGGACCCTCCCTGGGAAGAAGGTCCTGCTGAGATTGAGAGGGACCCTCCTCTGCTCCAGCTGGCACCCAGTGTTGATTCTATGGTTCTATGGGTGCAGCTGCTACAGGGAGTTAGATGCCACCTTCCTTCAGGGGAGGGCAGAGGCGATTCCCTTCCTCCTTTGCTCTCCCCCTGCAGTGGAGTGGCCGGGTGCTGCAATAACCACCAGAGAATCCCAGCAGCTCCTGGCTCAGGATGGTCTGGGCAGCAGTTTCCTTTGCTGAGGTTTCTAGCAGAGCTCAGGATGAGAGGAACCGGCCCCAGGGGAGGTTGAGGTTGGTCCTCAAGGTCCCACAAGGATTCCCCAGGCTGCTCAGGACAGGGGGGGAGTCCCTGTCTGAAGGGCTTGCAGAGCAGTGGACATGTGGGGTGAGGGACAGGGGTCAGGGGGATCCTGGGGGTGCAGCTGGCCTGGAGGAGCTGAAAGCTCTCTTCTTCCAACCTAACCTGAGGTTTCACGAGCACCCAACTGTTGAGAACCCGATGGGTTCATCCCTGGTGTTGTCCTCCTTAATCTCTGTGTCCCCTGGGGACTGGTTCCATTTGCAGGCAGGTCCTGGCATAGGGGGGTGAATCCAGCCCCTGTGGAAGCTGCTGCCAGGAGGATTTGGTTGCAGGTTGGGCTAGAGGAGGGTAAATAGTGCCCAGCACCCCTTATCATCAGGAGAGTCACAACTCCTATCACTGATCCTCCTTTCCTGCTGGCAGTCCAACACTTCCAAGGACAGAGATCCCCCAACCCCTTCCTTCTCAGCTCATTTAAAAATACCCAAGGAGGAGGAGAGCCCTGCAGCTCTCAGCTGGGAGAAGCCTGTTAAATTAACTCAAAGCGAAGGCTGTTCTGCAGCCGCTGCCCCGAGTGCTCCCTGCGCAGTCGCTGTCGCTGATGGAATCGACTCTGCGCTGGTATCAAATATTAGAGCAGCTCTGCGAGCTGGAGCTCAGCCTGTGCAGCCCAGGGGGGGATTTGCTGTGGTGAGGTCTCCCCTCGAGGCCTGGGGGTGGGCAGTGCTGGGCCCCTCACTGCCAGAAGGAGATGGAGGGGCTGGGGCAGGTGGTGACTGGACTGACCAACCTAGCTCTGGTGCTCGGAGGGCTGGAGCCCCTCTGCTCTGGGCACAGGCTGAGGGAGCTGGGGCTGTTCAGCCTGGAGAGGAGAGGGCTCTGGGGGGACCCTCTAGTGACCTCCCAAGCCCTGGCAGGGGCTGGCAGAGGGCTGGGGAAGGCTGTTGCCAAGGGCAGGGAACGACAGGGCGAGGGGTCCTGGGTTGGAGCTGGAGAAGGGCAGAGGGAGGCTGCCCAGGAGGACAGAGCTGTTGCCTCTGAGGCTGGGGGATCCCTGGACCAGGCTGCCCAGAGAGGGGCTGGAGGCCCCATCCCTGGAGCCACTCAAGCTCAGGCTGGCTGGGGCTCTGGGCAACCTGGGCTGGGGACTGCTGGCCCTGCCTGGTGCAGGGGGGTTGCACTGGGTGCCCTGTGGAGGGCCCTGCCAGCCCAGCACATTCTACTACCTTCTTCCTCGGAAAGCTTTTCTCCTAGTCTGGTGAGCTTGGCTCTCAGCTCTGAAACAGAGATGATGCCCATCTTCTGCCTGTCTATCATGGACAGGGCCGTGAGGATTTCCTTCTCGGGCTCCTCCTGCTTCGTCTGCCTGTACATTATGTTCAGGAAGGTGGAGAAATCCAACTCTGCATTTCTGTCTGGAAGAAAGATGGAGCAGATCATTCAGGAAGGGCTCCTTCAGAGCAGGAGCCCCCAGATCCAGTGGCACAGGAGGATCTGGAATGTCTCCAGAGAAGGAGACTCCACAACCCCCCTGGGCAGCCCCTTCCAGGGCTCTGGCACCCTCACCGGGAAGAAGTCTCTTCTCCTCCTGATGTGGAACCTCCTCTGTTCCAGCTGACACCCAGTGCCCTTTATCCTGGTGTTGGGTGCCCCTGAGCAGAGCCTGGCTCCTTCCTCCTGACCCCTGAACAGTCCTGGGGTCCCCCCTCAGGCTCCTTTTTTCAAGAGCCCCAGCTCCCTCAGCCTCTCCTCAGCAGGGAGATGCTCCCCTCCCTCCATCATCCCTGTGGCTCTGCGCTGGACTCTCTCCAGCAGCTCTGTGTCCTTCCAGATCTGAGGGGCCAAGAACTGGACACAAGATCCCAGATGGGGTCTCCCCAGGGCAGCGCAGAGGGCAAGGAGAACCTCTCTGGATGTCCTAGCCATCCCCCTTCTAATCCACCTTAGGCTGGCACTGGCCTTCTTGGCCACCAGGTCCCATTGCTGGCTCCTGGCCATCCTGCTGGCCACCAGCACCCCCAGGTCCCCTTCTCCTGCTCTGCTCTCCAGCAGCTCAGTCCCCACCCTATGCTGGTACTGGGGTTGTTCTGCCCCAGATGCCAGACTCTCCCCTGCCCCTCTCTGCACCCTGTGCGGGTCCTGCTGAAGGGCAGCCGAGCCCTCTGCCGGGTCCTCTCCTACCCAGGAGTTTTACCCCAGACACCTCCTCTCACGACTGCTCTCTGTGCTGCTCTCCCAGCTGATTTCTGTTGCCTGCAGATGAGGGGCTGTGCTCCTCTACCTCCTCCGGCTGCACTGGATGCTTCCTCTGCCTCAGTATCCACAGTCCCTCTGCACTGCCCTTGCTGTAATCGCAGCTCTTGCAGCCCCACTGTCCAACCCCACGGGCTGGCTTCACCCCTACCTTCACCCTCCTGCACATCAGCCTCTGCTCTGCCTTGCCTGGGCTGTTTCACCCGAGGGGGACCTACGTGCAGGGCTGCAGGCAGCCTCCTTGTCTCAGCAGGTCATCTCCTGACCAGAGGGACGTGGAATTCCTGCAGCGTGGATCATCCCTGTGCTGCCTCTGCTCTTCCCTTACCGATCCTGTGCAAGTGCAGGTGTCTCTGCACCTCTCCTGGCGTCGGGCTGGCTCCCAGGCACCGCATCACTGCCATCAGGTCCGAGGCTTTTATCTTCCCTTTCTGCTTCTTGTCGTACAGGGAAAAACACTCCTTGAACTCTAATTAAAAGCAGAGCTCTATTATTCCCGGGGAGGTGACATCGATCTGCAGGCGCCCTTTCTTCTCCCCTTGCCCAGCCTGGCGGCGCTGGGAGGCTTCCAGCGGGGATACTGTGTCTGCTTCGGGGTGTCTCCTTTCAGGGGAGGCGATGGACGGGCTAGGGGAGGACTGGAGGGGCTGCAGCTGGGTTATCTCTCCAGCCCCTTCCTACCTGAGCTGTTCTATGGGTCTAGGAGCCCAGGCTGCTGAGTTAGGGTCCCTCAGCCTAATGAAGTGACTCTGAGAGGGGAATGGGGCTTCCAAACACCCACAGTGGTGTTAAAAATGCTTCTCCCTCTCCTTCCAGGAGGGTAGGACCCGGTGCTGCAACGGAATGAGCTGTAAGGGAAGGTGGAAGATGCTGCTTTGGTTGCTGCTCCCGGCCAAAGGATGGGTACTGCCCCGCTGACAGCCTGTGGGTGCCTTGGGCTGAGTGAGGCTGGCACAGGAGAGGCTCTGCCTGCCCTGGCAGCACCCCGCTGCAGCACGTCTCCTCTCTCGCCTCTCTCCTTCCCCCTCCGACATCGGCTTCGCTGCTCTCTGATAAATAACAGCGGGTAGGAGCTGACCTAGATAGAGCGGCTGTCTCCCACGCTCCCTCCCCGTCCCTCTCTCCTGCTGACGGGCAGCTTGTGCTGCACAGGGACAGGGCAGACACAGAATCACAGCATCCCTAGGGATGGGAGCTGGAAAGATCATCCAGTGCAGTCCCCCTGCCACAGCAGGATCCCCCAGACCCAGTGGCACAGGAACACAGCCAGGCGGGGCTGGAACGTCTGCAGAGAGGGAGACTCCACAGCCCCCCTGGGCAGCCTGGTCCAGTGCTCCGGGACCCTCCCTGGGAAGAAGGTCCTGCTGAGATTGAGAGGGAACCTCCTCTGCTCCAGCTGGCACCCAGTGCCCCTTGTCCTGTCCCCAGATGCCCTTGAGCAGAGCCTGGCTCCATCCTCCTGACACCCACCCCTCACAGATTGAGAGACAGCAATGAGGTCCCCCCTCAGCCTCCTCTTCTCCCAGCTCCAGAGCCCCAGCTCCCTCAGCCTCTGCTCCTCAGGGAGCTGCTCTCCTTCCTTCATCATCTTCGCCACCCCATTTCACTACCAGCACCCACTCCTCCTCTCCTCACCCTCCCTACTCTTAGCCCTCACTGCCGGTGGGAGCAGGCTGCGTGCTGGGATCCCCGTGGGAGCCCCGTGGGTGCCGTGGCCTCCCCGTAGCCCAGCCGCCTCCTCCCCTGCAGCAACCCCCAGCGCTGCAGAGCCCCAGGGCGCTGCGGATCAAGAGATCGGCTTTAATCCTCTTATTTCAGCCTTCCTCTGCCCTTCTCGTAGCCGACCCCTCTCCCAGGGACAGTCCCGGCAGTTGCTTCCTGCACCCTCTCTCCTTCCCCCTCTTCCTCCTCCCATCACGCGTGGAACCTCCTGCCACTCTGATTCCCCCCGGTGCTCGGGATGATGGGGCCGCCGTGGGGCCGGGGCCGGGGGGGCTGCTGCTCGTCCCCTCTGCCTCGAAACTCAACCCGTCGGTGCTTTCCGAGCCGGCAGAGCCCCCCGAGCTGCTCTCTGGGGTGGGGGGCAGCCCCGTTCCTCATCGCTCGCTGGGTGACTGAAGCTCCTCTTCACTCCTAACCCCCCCCACCCCCAAAACCAGTCCAAACCAGTACGCACCGTTGATTTGATCCTGGGATAGAAATTTCGCCTGTAGGGTGGGAGCGGAGGGGGGAGACAGAGAAAGAGAGAGAGATGAGAAGGAAACTCCTTGACACTCAGGAGGGGGAGGCAGGGAGGGGGAAGACTGAACCTGGCAGGAGTCCTCCCTCACCATTGCTTTTTGAGGAGGGGGGGGGGGCTTCCTGGNCTTCGAGCGAGGGTTAAAGTCCGCCGGAGCGGGGTGGAGTGCGGTCGGGCTGTAATGAACACCTCGCTGCTATGGCTACGAGAGCTCAGCCCTGCCAGGGCTCCGTCCTGCTGCCAGGGCTCCGTCCTGCTGCCAGGGCTCGGTCCCGCTGCCAGCGCAGCTCCTGCTCCCACGCCCCGAGCCCCCCCAAGCTGCCCCCAGGGACCCCGAGCAGCGATGCTGTCAAGGAGGGAGCAGGGGTGAGGGCTTCCCCTCCCTGGCTGGGGGGTGTTGGGGAGGATGGAGAGGAGCGGTGGAGCAGGACAGGTTCTGTCACCCCAAAGAGCTGAGCACCCTGCCTGGGCTGAGCTGCTGCCAGGGGAATCCAGCCCTGCTGGCATCTGCTGAGGGGGTGGGAGGGGGCATTTACAGCCTTGCTCTTCCCCTCTGGAGGGGTTTGGCTGGGGGAGAAGGAGTTAAAAAGCAGGGGCAGTGTGGCCGGGCTGAGCTCAGGGCACCTCAGGGGGAGAGGGGAGGGATGGGTGAGGGTCAGGGCAGTGTCTGTGCCCAGTGACTGCAGGGAAAGGGCGTTCAGGTGGTCCCACTGCAAAGGCAGAGGATCTGGGACATTGCTGAGAGGAGGAGGAGGAGGAGGCTTTGAGACGGCTCTTCCTAAGGGGGATGAAGTACCTGAGGAGACCCGGACCCAACCACAAAACACTCAGTAGCCACAGTGACCACTGAATCAGGGACTGGACCCTTCCCAGGGTAGACTCTGCTCTCTGTTCAGGGTCTTTCAGTCTCCTGGGGTAAAGACTGTCCCTTCAGAGAGCTGCTTCAGGGAGTCACCCAGCTTCTACCGAACGTTTGGTTCAGGAAGGTTCTTTCTCCTCCTCCCGCTTGGATTCCAGCTCAGAGGGCTCTGCACAGGCAGCAGCCTCCACAGCGATGCTGCGGGGCCGGCAGCAGCTCAGCTCCATCACCTGCTGCTGGAGAAGGGCTGAGTGGGAGCAGAACCTGGCACAGACCCCACGTGAGTGGGGCTGACGCTGGAGCTCACCCCCTGCCCAGGGCTCTCTTTGAGGGGAAGAAGTGGCCCTTCGGTCGCTACCACCAGGCAGGACCTTCCTGCACCAAGGGCTTCACCCAGCTGCTGTGGCTCTGCTGAGCGGAGCTGCTGTGCAGCTCAAGCTCTTCCCAGTCTGGGAGCAGCGTGGAGGAGCAGTTGCAGCTCCCTGTGCCAGGGCTGGGGGTGGGACTGGCTGCCCTTTGCGTTTCCAACCCAGTCCGGGCTGGGGCTGAGTGCTCTGACTTCCTGGGGTGCTCTCTGGGGATGGTGCTGGTGGGGTGGAGGTTCATCTGGACCCCTGCTCTGACACTGAGGGGTTTGTAAGCACCCAGGAGTCCAGCATGGGGCTGATGAGGAGAGGCTGAGGGAGCTGGGGGGTTCAGTCTGGAGAAGGGGAGACTCAGGGGGGTCCCTTCTCCCTCTCTCCAGCTCCCTGAAGGGAGGCTGCAGTCGGGTGGGGGTCAGGCTCTTCTCCCAGCACCAGGACAAGAGGGCAGGGCCTGAAGCTGCCAGGGGAGGGTTAGGTTGGCTGTCAGGAAGCCCTTCCTCAGGGAAAGGGTGCTCAGAGCCTGGACTGGACTGCCCAGGGCAGTGGGGGAGTCCCCATCAGTGTCTGGAGGTGTTGCAGGACAGCCTGGCTGTGGCCCTGAGTGCCCTGGGGTGGCCACAGGGGTGCTGGTAGGTGCTGGGCTGGGCTGGAGGAGCTCAGAGGGCTCTGCCAGCCTCACTGTGCAGCTGAGAGGGTCAGGGAGACCCTCCTCCTCCAGACTACCACCACCTCAGCTTAAAGTCACACAGAGGCTCTTCCCTTTCTGTTTGAATCCCCCCCCTGCCTCTGCAGGTCTGAGGTGCCCACGATAACCTCTGCCAGCTACCACTGGTCAGGAATTTATTGGAAATCCATCTACATTAGAAAAACTAGAGAGGTCTCTTGGTGCTGAATGCAAATCACTCCCAAATATCAAAACTCAGAGGCTTTCCTTGGCTGCCTGGAGGTTGCTGAGGTGCAGGGTGTAAAAGGCCCAGGGTTCGGGGATGTAGATGACACCGGGGTACTTCTTCCTGAGGATTTTATCATTCCACAGCCAGATCACCCAGACAGCAATGAGGACCAAGGTGATGATGAAGGAGTAGAAGAGGAAGAGGCCGTTGCTGTCCAGGACGAGTCCCTTGCGCTTCTGATGCATCACTAACGCCATCATGGCAAAGAAGGTGAAGATGTAGAGGATGAAGATCTGACCCTCTGTCACCAGGTACCTGTGGGGGAGCAGAGGGAGCTCATCAGAGCGTCAGCACAAAGAGCAGCAGCGGCTGTTGGTTGTGGCCAGAGCCAGGCCTGGCCTGAGGGAGAGGAGGCTCCCACGTGAGGGGGCTGTCTGGGCGCTGAAGGATGCACTGAGGTCGTCTCCATCTCTCTTCCTCACTGCAGTGCTTACTGCTACCCTCAGCGAGGCTCTGCCCGCAGCCTCCTCAGCCCCACCTGTAGCCCCCAACACAAGACATCATCTCACAGAGTGGCTGAGGGTGCCAGAGCCCTGGCAGGGGCTGCCCAGGGGGGGTTGTGGAGTCTCCTTCTCTGGAGAGGGTTCAAACCCTCCTGGGCTGTTCCTGTGCAACTGGATCTGGGGGCTCCTGCTGTGGCAGGGGGTTGGACTGCATGATCACTCGAGGTCCCTTCCAGCCCCTGACACTGTGAGAGTCTGGGGTACTCTGGATCTGATGGCTGCTTTGAAACCAGCTGCTCAAGCCCTCTGTAACAAACGCAGGAGGACCTGGCTCGGAGCAGAGGAGCAGGAGGTTGATTCCTCCCTGAACGATCCAATTCCACCTCCCCCTCTCACACCACAGTGCCTGCAACACAACCCCCCTGTTAGTGCTGCCCATGAGGAAGCACCGAGCGATGCCAGCTCACCCAGCTCAGCTGGAGTGAACGTCTTCCCTTCTCCCTGCTCCTGCCAAACGGAGCTCCACTGCTCTCTGCTGCCGGCAGAGCTGCTCTACTCCCTCCATCCTCTTCGTTGCTCTACGCTGGACACCCTCCAGCAGCTCTGTGTCCTTCTGGAACTGAGGGGCCAGAGCTGGACACAGTACTCCAGATGCAGTCTCACCAGTGCAGAGTAGAGGGGGAGAAGACCCTCTCTCCATCTGCTAACCACCCCCCTTCTGATCCCCCCAGGAGGCTCTAAGGACTGGAGAGCCTCTGCTTGCATGTGCTGGGGGGCTGTAAGGACTGAGAACCCTGTCTGTGTGTGCTGGGGGGCTGTAAGGATGGAGAACCCCTGTCTGTGTGTGCTGGGGGGCTCTAAGGACTGAGAACCCCTGCCTGTGTGTGCTGGGGGGCTCTAAGGACTAGAGAACCCCTGTCTGTGTGTGCTGGGGGGCTCTAAGGACCAGAGAACCCCTGTGTGCGGTGGTACCGGCTGTGCTGCCCCCCTTCATCCCTTGCCCACCCAGAGCAGAGAGAAGCCCCCCTACCAGTAATAGAGGCTGCTGGGCCCCATCAGCAGCAAAGCAGGCACTGGCATCCTGCTCTCCTCTTCGACAGGGGTGAAGCAGCCGGTGAAATAGATGAAGAGGATGAGGAAGAAAGGGATGTACCTGCAACCACAAACAGCGCTGGCACCCCGGGATGTCTTTAACACCCCCCTCCCAACCCCAGAGCACAGGACTCCCCGCTGGGTGTGAGGCCAGCAGACTGCTTACCACATCGAGTGACCCAGATACTCATCGTAGTAGTAGAGCAGCTCGAAGGAATCGATCTGCAAAGGCAACGAGAAGGGATTCAGGGGGGGCAGAGGGAGCAGAGGGAGCAGGGGGGCTGCTTGCTGACAGCCAGCAGTTCACACACAGAGGGTTCTGAAGAGCTTGTATAGAACTCAGCTGTCTTTTACCAGTGTCTCCGGCTTCAGGTTCTTGATGATGGGGTTCTCCCGCACCGACAGGTGATGCTGGTACCCACTGAAGATGAGCCGGTGGTTTACAGAGTCCCCGACCAGGTGGATGCTGGCTCCCATGACAAACATGATGATGCTGACGTAGACCATCGACCTGGGGAGGGTTTTGGGGGACCTCTCGATGAGCTGCAGCAGCGAGAGATGGGGTGGAGGGGTCAGGAGGTGCCACACGGCAACTGCTGCCCTCTCTGCACGTAGGGTGCTCTGGAAAAGTCCCCCAAGAACCCGAGGGGAAAGCGGTGGCTGTGGTGCTCTGTGGGCTGGAGCTGCTGCCAGCGTCTTGCCTGGGAAAGAAGCCCAGTTCTCCCCTGGGGGAAGCGGTCTGAGAGCATCACGAGCTGCCCCCACTGCAGCTGCTGGCCCTAAAGGGCATCCCCACAAGGCTTGGAGGTGCCCACTGCAGCTACTGACCCTAAAGGGCCTCCCTACCAGGCTTTGAGGTGCCCACTGTGGCTGCTGACCCTAAAAGGCATCCCCACCTGGCTTGGAGGTGCCCACTGCAGCTGCTGACCCTAAAGGGCATCCCCACCAGGCTCTGAGGTGCCCATTGCTGCTACTGATACTAAAGACCTCTCCACCAGGCTTTGAGGTGCCCACTGCAGCTACTAACCCTAACTTGAGGTGCCCACTGCAGCTGCTGTCCCTAAAGGGCATCCCCACCACGTTTTCAGTTGCCCATTGCAGCTACTGGCCCTAAAGCCCTCCCCACCAGGCTCTGAGGTGCCCACTGCACCTACTGACCCTAACTTGAGGTGCCCACAGCAGCTGCTGTCCCTAACGCCCTCCCCACCAGGCTTGGAGGTCTGAGCACCCCGTTTGCGTGGAGAAGCCTGTGCTCATCAACCCCTGGTGCGCAGGTACCTGTGAGAGAAGGATGCCAAGCCCCCTGCTCCCCAGACGGGCTCAGACCCCACACGGGCAGGACAAAGTGCTCAGCAGAGCGGCTGCGCAGGGCTGGCTGTGCCCCTCGGGCGCTGGGAGAGCCTCCAGCAGCAGCCAGCTGGGCTCACACCCTCCTCTCCCCACCCCAGACACTGCTGCTCCTGCACTCTCCTCCCTGGGGTGCTTTGCACAGGGCTCCTGCTGAGCTGCTGGGGGATCTGTTAGGGTCTTCGGTCTCCTTTTCCTCCTGGCATCAGCTCGCCTGCACCCAGGCTCCCCTGAAACACTGATGGTGACCGATTTCATGGCCAGCAGAAGCAGCTGGGGCAACCAGTGGGCCACCAGCGCCAGCGCTGAGCTCTCCCAGCACCATCCCGTGCCCTGGATGCAGAGACACCAGGCTGGGGGGCAGCCTGCTGTGCTCAGAGCCCGGGGCGAGCTCGAGCGAGGTCGGATGGGGACGAGAGCTCCTGTGCAGAAAGGGGCCCCCCAGGCAGCCTCCACAGCTGGGGCCACCCTGAGAGGCACAAATCCCAGCTCAGACTGGGATGCTGGAGCTGGGGGGGGGTTGGATCAGCCCAGCTCGAGGGTCATCTGGGGGCACCTCTGCCCTCGCGTCTCCCCGCGGCCAAAGCAGCTTGGCAGCCCTTCCTAACCAGCACAAAGCTCCTCCTTTGGGATTTCATCTTCAGGTTTAACTTTCCCTTCCTCTCCCAGTGCTGGGTGGGCGTCAGAGCAGACAGAGAGGGCGAGAGGTCCGGAAAGCTCTTGGCTGATGGGGAAGGACGGTGGGACACGGCCTTGGGGGGGTGCTGGGACAACCGGAGGCACCTGGAGGAGCAGACTGGGTCACTTGGATTTCCTTCTCTTCCCCTCTGCACAGCCAGGGAAGTCTGAGGCAGCTCATTTTAACCCACTGAGGGCACAGCCTGCTGGGGGAGAGTGATGGCTCAGAGCTTCCAGCTCATCCCAGGACCAGATCCTCAGTCCCTGAGTGACTGAGGCTGGCAGAGCCCTCTGAGCTCCTCCAGCCCCTGACATCACCCCAGCGGCCACCCCAGGGCACTCAGGGCCACAGCCAGGCTGTCCTTCAACACCTCCAGACACTGATGGGGACTCCCCCACTGCCCTGGGCAGTCCAGTCCAGGCTCTGAGCACCCTTTCCCTGAGGAAGGGCTTCCTGACAGCCAACCTAACCCTCCCCTGGCAGCTTCAGGCCCTGCCCTCTCATCCTGGTGCTGGGTGCCTGGGAGAAGAGCCTGACCCCCACCTGACTGCACCCTCCCTTCAGGGAGCTGGAGAGAGGGAGAAGGTCCCCCCTGAGTCTCCTCTTCTCCAGGCTGAACCCCCCCAGCTCCATCAGCCTCTCCC
>VZRI01000322.1:15302-42555 GCA_013397515.1 Upupa epops
AACCCTCGCCTGTGGTTTACAGCTCTGTAGTTTCTAACACTCCTCAAGAAAAAGCCGTAGCAATCCTGATTTATGAGCGAGGCTGGATGATTTCAGCAGCCATTTTATTCTAATTCACAGAACCCAGTGAAAATATTGCAATAGTTTCTGCAGAAAAGGCAGCTAAGTGAATTCTTCTGCTGCTTTTCGTACTGTTTCAAGCTCTGCGGTACCAACAAATGGTTTCTTTGATTAGGTGGTGATAAGTATTGCGGCAGTGATGGAACGGGGTGTTAGCTGAGGCAGAGCAGCGCAGAACCAGTAGAAATAGAAGGTTTCTTCAAAGCATCTTTGGCTGCTCGTGCAAGAAAAGGAATTGATGGCTGTTATTTTCTCGTAATGGAGCCAGTGCAATTGCCCTAAATAGCAACACGAGCCACAGCGAGACTGGGCTAAGGGATGAGCAACCATCTCGGCACTGTGTGCTTCCAGTATTTCAGATAGGTCCTTACTGGTTTTGCTGTGTTATTCTCCTGAAAAATGATAGGGGAATGATTTACTTGTGTTAGCCTTAACGTGGCATTCGGGCAGCATCCAGCAAGCATGCAGACGTGTAAAGTTAAAGTCTGCCTTGGTTTTCATCAAACATCATGTGCTGCCCTGCCTCATCAGGCTAAAATCACTGGAACACCACAACTTCTATCCTGAAAACCTGAGAGGGTCCTGAACTGTGGCCAGGAGCTCCCCAAACCCTATTTCTGTGTCCCAGCTTTAGAGATTGATGGATAGATTGCATTCCTATGAGAGACAGCAAGGTGTTCTGTGTGACATTCACTCTAACCTTCATCAGCTTGAAGGTCACCTCTGTCACCAGGATCTCATCACAGTCTTGTCCTCCCTTCCCCATTTTTGGATGGCCAAGGATTGCATCCTACTGGAGTGCTCCACAGGCTAGGGAAGTTTAAACAGATCCCTGCAAAATAGTGCCAGGCTATGCTAGAAGGCTTCATCCTGCAGAACGCTGCACTCTTTCAGCTTCCTAGTCCAGGGCTTTGTCCAGCTGCCTCCTTTCTTATCATAGAATTGTTTAGGTTGGGAAAGACCATCATTCCCTAGCTCACCTGTCCCAAGGGCCACGGCTAAACCCAGTCCCTGAGCTCCAGGTCTCCACGACTGTGAAACACACCCAGGGATGGGGATTCAGCCCCCTCCCTGGGCACCCAGTTCCAAGGCCATGAAGACGATGAAGGGAAGGGAGCATCTCGCTGCTGAGGAAAGGCTGAGGGAGCTGGGGCTCTCAAGCTTGGAGAAAAAGAGCCTGAGTGGGGACCCCATGGATGTTGGTCAAGATGGAAAGGGTGGGTGTCAGGAGGAAGGAGCCAGGCTCTGCTCAGAGGCACCCAATGCTAGGACAATGGGCACCAGGTGTCAACTGGAACAGAGGAGGTTCCCCATCAAGAGGAGAAGCAACTTCTTCCCAGTGAGGGTGACAGAGCCCCAGAAGGGGCTGCGCAGGGGGGTTGTGGAGTCTCCTTCTCTGGAGACGTTTCAAACCCATCTGGACTGTTCCTGTCCAGGGGCTCCTGCTGTGTCAGAGGGATTAGACTGGATGATCTTTCGTGGTCCCTTCCAGTCACACACTGTGATTCCATGGCCCTATCCAGGATGAAGGTTCTCCTCTGGACCAACCTCAACTTCCCCTGGGTGCAGCTTGAGGCAGAATGGACATGGGATTCCAAGGCAAACCTGTTCGTGCTGCAACTCCAGTAGGCATCAGTGCCATCTTCCATGCGGGCTCTAGGGTTGTTGGTGTTCCTGACGTATTTACTGCTTGACTTGCTTATTTTGTCTCAATGTAAGATGTCCAATCTCAAGAGTCGACTCTCACCTGGTCACCTTGAAATGCTGTGTTGGCAGAATAGCAGTTTGAGTCATTCCAACCCTCTTTCAAGCAGTATAATGGTGTGAGGGGAGTTACTAGTTCTGATCCTCAGATGGTTGCACCGGTGATCCAGGTCAGCACCTTGATGCTGGCTTTTCCCTTTTTAGCTGACAATTTTTTGTGAAGATGATGATTTTGAGTTAGTCCAGACACAGGCATTTCTCATTTTTATGGCTTTTACCAACCTTAGAAGTGATTTCCTTCACATGAAATTCATTCAGTTTTATATAAACAGCTTTTAACAGGCACCCCAGTATCAGAAGGACATGGAGGGGCTGGAGCAGAGCCAGAGAAGGGCAACGAGGGCTGGAGAACAGGCTCTGTGAGCTGAGGGAACTGGGGTTGTTTAGTCTAGATAAGAGGAGGCTGAGAGGAGACCTTACTGCTCTCTACAGCTACCTCACAGGAGGTTGTAGTGAGGCTGGTAGTGGTCTCTTCTCCCAGATTCGTAGTGATAGGGTAAGGGGAAATGGCCTTAAGCTGCATCAGGGGAGGTTTAGGTTGGATCTTAGCAAGAAGTTCTTTGCTGAGAGTATAGCTGGGTACTAGAACAGGCTGCCCAGGGAGGTAGTGGAGTCCTTATCCCTAGAGGAGTTTAAAAGGCGAGTAGCTAGAGCACTTGAGGCCATGGTTTAGGGGTTGGGGAGCTGTTGGGATGAGGGCTGGGCTTGGTGATCCTGGAGGTCCTTCCCAGCCTTGAGGATTCCATGATACTGTGATTAATTGAGCTACTCATCTGCTGATCATTCCAAACAGAAGCGTGTGTGGAACTATTTAATTAACAGATAGATCCCTTAATTCTCCCACGCTGTACGTTAACTGTTTAATATCAACCACACTCCCATAACTTTTAAGATGTAGCTCCTTTGCATCCACACACAGGTAGAATGAGCTGGCAGGGTTCTGTTTACTCCAAACCTTATTTTGATGCTTCCATTGACATTTCAAATGTGGATTTTAAGCTCTTGAGACGGGCGCAGCTGTATAACACCCTCACGAGTTAACTGACGTGGGCTGAAACATGCTTTCTCTATCTCTTTTCTTCAGGCTGTTTGATTGGAGCCAGGGAGTCATGAAAGAAACTCAAGAAGACAACTTGGATAACGAACGGAAGATTAAAAGAAAACAAAAAGAATGTGGCATATAAAGGGTATAATACCTGGAGGTATTGGATCTGACTCATATTTATAAAAAAATGAGACAAGCTTTCACAAAGTACAAGTTATCTTAGCCAGTCATCAAGCTTGGAGCCATGCTGTTGAACTAGAAAGTCTCCTTTTCCCCATTCTCCTTTCTGACAGGTGACAAAGGATTGGTGAATTATGATTTTCCCAAGTTGGAAGCACTAATTTTTATCTATATAGTTCATCCTTATGAATATATAAGGAGTTAAACATTGCATATTTAATGTGGATTATTATGGGAACCCGACTCATTAACAAAAATGGCCACTTGTAAGGACTTGGTTTCAAACTGAGCTGGAGCCTCCCAATGCACTTTGTACAATTTTGGGGAAAAATGTGCTGAATGGCCTTCTCTGGAGGGCCATGATGACATGTAGTAAAAGGATATCATCTTACTGTTGATATCTTTGAAGACTCATAAACAGAAACAGAAAAATGAATGGTGGAAAGGAATGTGATGGCGGGGACACGGATGGAGGGCCACCAGCAGTGCAAGTTCCCGTTGGTTGGCAACGACGGGTGGACCAAAGCGGAGTGCTCTATATCAGGTAAGGTTATCTGAGGTGGTGACTGGGTTTGGTTCTGGGGTAAATGAGTGACTCAGCTAATCTTTTCTACTCAGAAAAAGTTCAAGGGCTTGTGTTTTTGGAAGCTCAGGATCGGCTTTTTTCCTCTGCTATCAGGGGACTCCACTTGTGCCAACTGTGCCATTTGCATGCCCTTAACGTACTCTCAAATCTAATATCGCTTGGTCTTGAATATTTGATAATCCTTACTATACGTTTTGCTTTAGGCATGAATAGTTCTTTATTACTCATTATTGTCTTATGGATTTTAAAGCTGAGCAGCAGCAGGTTTCACCTTACTTAATATCTTTATTATTCAAAGCTTTTCCAATGAAACTAAGCAGAGGTTTAGCGATGAGAAATCTCTGCTGTCTTCTGCCAAATCCCGGGTTCGTGGGGCATTGCCTTGTCCTCACACTAGCACGGGCTTTTGATTTCAGGCTTTGCTGCCCCAATTCAAAGCAGTGGTCAGGCATTAAAACAGTTCATGGCAGTTAGGGCAGAGTGGGACTTTCTTCTTCTGTCAGCAACAAGCCTTCAGCTCAGTTCATGCAGTGACCTGGATGTTCTAGAGCTCTTCTTCCCCAGGTTGCTACTGGGTCTTCATTAGACTTTGTGTTTGATCTAACTCTTCTGAACTGAAATTCAAGTGGTGTAACCACGAAGACATCAGGTTTTCTATGCCCAGGGAAGGTTCTGCGTTCGATATCACTGCCTTTCTCCAGCAAGATTGACTTCTGTGGATTCCCTAGAGATAAAAAAACAAGAACACAATCCTAAATCCAAACTTTTACTTGTTTATTTTGTTAGCTTATTAGATTCTTCTGCTTCATCCTAGAACAACCACAAAGAAATGCATTGAAATGACTATGAAATGAATGTGTTCAGACAAACAGACCATAAATTTCATGTTATTGAAAAAAAAAAAGATCCAAGTGAGCTGTAACAGAATATGGCTACAGCAGGTTTACATCACAGAAGTCTAAAAGATGATCTATCTGTTGTTTGGTTAATCATACTCTCCTATTCCGTGATTAAAATAAGCCCTTCTTCCCAACGTGGTGTGTCTTACCAGGACCGAATCCTTTAATGAGTCCAAGCACACTCCGGTTTTACGCTAAACTACCGTAGAAGATGAAATGCATTCCAGGATTTCTTGTTTATATTCTCAATTAGCGGAATCAAACAAACTCCGTGTCAGCGATACGCACGTCCAAGATAAATCTCCTGCCCCATGTATTTCTCATTACAGCTAGAATTTACCAGGTCTCTGCCTTAGTTAAAAATCAATAAGAAAATGTTGTAGGTTGATGGGATGGGGTTGGTTTTATTTCCTAGCAGCTCTGTACCCAGGCATCAGGACATGGAATAGTTTGGTGGTTTTCTATAGCTGATGCTTTGCACTACAGCTCTATGATGCTTATCCTTGTGCTGCTTCACCAAGCATGTGTCTTCATGGAATGCTTTAGGTTGGAGAAGACCTTTGTGATCTCTTGAGTCCAGCCATGAACCCAGCTGTCCCAAGGCCACCACAAAACCCTGTTTGTAAGCTCCAGATCTCCACGACTGTGAAACACGTCCAGGGATGGCGATTCAACCCCCTCCTTCCATGTTTATAAACTAGTGAATGTTGAGTATAATTCTGACAGTCATTGGGTTTTCTGGTTCTTTTTATGTATGTTCTCTCTGCTCAGGGGGACTTTGTTGAATGCTTCTGTTCTGAATTACAGAAACACTGGTTTTATTGCAGTTGACCCTACTAATGACGTTTGCCAGTTGCCTTTTTCAGCTTTGTTTACCTTGCCCAGGAAGGAGGTTGAATCGCCATCCCTTGCCGTGTTTCACTGTCATGTAGATCTAGAGCTCAGGGACTGGGTTTAGCCATGGCCTTGGGACAGCTGGGTTCGTGGTTGGACTTGGTGATCTCAAAGGTCTTCTCCATCCTATACAGTTCTGTGATCCTTTGCTCTTCTCAAGTTTTGCCTGTGTGTTAGGGCTCTTTCTCTTCCGTCTCGTGGTTCATTTCCTGGTTGCCTTCTCTAAGCCATTCTGAGTAAGCAAAGAGTCTTCATCCCTCACCAAACTAGAGTTTATTTGATGAAAGGCAGAGAGTAGGACATGCTGGATGGAAAGCTTGACTCAGTCAGGTCAGCCCTTGGTTTCACCCGGTGTGCCTTCAAGGACTGAGTTTCCACAGCCCCTCTGGGTGAGGTGCTCTTGTGCTGCACTGCCCTTCTGAAGGAGCAGAAACCTTCACTGAGGGAATGAAAGGTCAAGCAATATTGACTCAGAAGCTGTCCAAGGGAAAATTAGTGCGAGTATTAACATCTGCCACGACTTAACGAGAACAGATGATCCCAGCTGAATAAGGACTCGTTCCGTTTGTGCTTCGTTAGGAAGCACGCCCGCGTTTCTGTCAGCTGTCAACAGTCGCTTGGGATTAAATCGATTCATTAACTAGTTTTCATTACCTGGTAAAAGCATCGAGTTGAGTTACAGCGCTTTCTTGTAGTAAAACAACGCCGCTGCCTCAAAGGAGACCAAACTTTAATCTCTTCAGTTTACTCTGTGTGAGTAGCCAGCAGTGGAATCAACTGAGAAACCCTCTTTAACACAGGAACAGCTTTCAGAACCATCAGTTTCAGCTCCTAGTGTCTGGTATCATTTGCTCTGTTGTGTTTCTTATGTGCAGTAGGGATGCAGGATCCCACATGCCACAGGCTCAGTGGTCTGCGTACTCCTGGCAAGCAAATAAAATGACATCCTGGCTCCACAGAAGCCAGTTGACTCAAGGTTTTTCAGCATCACAGGAAATATCTGTAGATAAAACTAATAAAAATAACAGCTAACTTCTTCCTGCTCCCCAAGTATTGCAGTTCAAGGCAGGGAAGGGTCAGCTTTCTGACCGATATCACTCAATTTACTTTAGACCATTATGTTTTGATGGCTGTTTTGTCTTGTTTACCTTCAGAAGCATCACTGGGACACACAGTCAGCCCAGGCACTTCTCTCTAAAATAATAATTTCAGGGCAAGTGTGGCAAATAAATGCCTTATTTCAAGTGTCACAGTGACTCGCTGCGTCACTTGCGGATGGTGCTCTGTCTGTGCCTTAGCGCTCGTGCAGAGGGCAGTGTTTATACGCTGGGTTTGAAGCAGGGAAGTTTATCAGAGTTTGGAATTTTGACCCCTGGGCTGTTTTCACCATCCAGACTTGAGTTGTTTTTGTTAAACTAAGGGCTATTTACAGCTGCTGTTTAGAGCCAGTGTTTTAGCCAGTCCTCGTAAATCACTCCGTTCCATCCCCGATAAACACTTGAGATGGCTAAGTCATCATTTTCTCAGTCTGGAAGTTAGAGGCCCGTGACACGAGAACTTTTTTTTCAGCTTATGAATTAGTGATTTTGCCGTAACAGAATTTCCAGCGGCCTATTTTTGGATCTGAAGATAATGATTTTCTGGTGGGAATTAGAGAAACCCTTATCAGAAACTCACTGGACTGGCTTCTTGATGTAATGTCTTACTCGTGGTGAGAGGCTCGAGATTGGAACTGAATTAAAGCAAACTGTTCATACAACTGAGAGACCTGACTGCAGCAGTGGAGCTGCTGCCGTCTCCTGTCTGTATGGGGTTTCTCCTGCTGCTCCAAACCCGCTTTTGTGAGGGTTTGTCTTTTCAAATTAGATCCCAGCCCTAAAAAATAGAGACGACTGTCATGTGTGGAACCGGAGTGGTGTGATGGAGGGGGAGGAGGTCCTTGGGGACTGCCCTCTGCCTGTGTGTTACCCTTTAGAGGAGGCAGGAGGGAGGAAAATAAGCTCAGTGCTGTTAAGGCTTCCAAGCAGGGCTGTAACGTGAATAATAAATATCTATAATCTCACTGATTTCATTTTCTCTGCACTCACTGTTTGTCTTTCTTTAAAATATTGGGGGGGGCTTGGGTTTTTTTCAGTGTTATCTCAGTTCTTAACCAAAAGTAAAGAGTACTGGAAAAAAAACCCCATGAGCTGGTAGCTGTGTTATTTTAAACACTGTCTGTGAGCTGTTAGAGAACAGCAGACACAAGGCAGGACCTATCAGGTATCTTGTATTCATCATTTCTGTTCCTTTGCAGTCCCAGTGGGTCTTTATTATCCTGCTTGGAGCAGGTGAAGACTTACTTGCTGACTGATGGAACATGCAAGTGTGGCCTAGAATGTCCTCTTGTTCTTCCCAAGGTAAAGAAAAGCATCGGTTCTGATCTCTGTGCCGTAATCCCTATCTGTGGCAGCTCGTGTGCTGTGCCATGCGATAAACATAAGATAAGCAGCATACACCCAAAGATTTACCAGCAGATTCCTCTCCCCTCTGCCTTCTCCCCTCATGGAAAAGATTTGACTCGTTTTCAGGAAGTTTGAATGTTTTCCTATTCAATTGGCAACGTCCCACCAACAGCATCGTGTTAACGTGTGAGAATCAGAACGAGACGTGGACTTCAGGGAAGCCTTCACGATTTGATCATCCAGTTGAAACCTTCGCTGTGTAATTTCTTCTCAAACACACGTGGTCCATGCTCCTTTTGTAGTCCATCTGCTTTATACTGAGAGGTTGCGTTGCTAGATGACAAGGTCCACGGCTCTGTTTACATATCGTAAATGCATTCTGTTATACAGAGTCTTTCTAGCTATTATTTCTCTATTGAGATAATAGTTCTAGGTACATGAATATATCTATGTTTATAGAGTATCTTCTGGTTTAACAGAATATATCTATTCTACTTGTGTTTTTAATGTTGAAATATACAGCAAAGATTATCTCTTGGATGATGCAGGAGCAGCCAGCTCTAAGGGAGCAGACAGGTAGCAGTCAGACAGCTCTAAGGACCAGAGGCAGATGTAATGCTCTTGTCACGTTCTAGGTGTATCGGGTGAGGCTGCTGCCTATCAGCATCACTTTAACCGTTGCCTATTTTACTCTCAGGTCTTTAATTTTGATCCTGGAGCTGCTGTGAAGCAGAGAACTGCTGAAGATGTTAAAGCGGACGAAGATGTCACCAAACTATGCATCCATAAAAGGAAAATTATTGCTGTGGCTACACTTCATAAAAGCATGGAAGCACCACATCCCTCACTAGTCCTAACTAGTCCTGGTGGTGGAACAAGTGAGTAAAATCATGTAGAATCATTTCCTTAGCCAATTTTAACCATACATCATTACTATGCAGAAACAACCCCAGCATTTTCAGATCTCTGAGAGCAACAGTAAACAGATTCAAGGGAAAAATGGAGAACTCAGAGGTGTAGGTAGAGAGAAAATGAGTCTGAAAAGCAGGTCATCCCAGCCTAAGAGCGTGATTTTCTTGGAAAAGATATCAGATTGTTCTAGACAAAGAAAATACATTAGCTCTCATCTTTTGGAACTGTAGTAATACGTCTGATATTCTGTCACATGGGAAATTAGGGAAGCAGAATAAAGTGATTATAAAGGGATTAGAATGTGGCTAAGGACTGGGCTAAATGGGAAATTGTATTGCAAGGCAGAACGTACAGCAAGAGAGAATCTCCACCGTAGCTTCTCAAGGATTATTTGGTGGGGGGGGGGAGGGCAACCTGGATTAGCATTTTAATTATCCATCTCCAGCAAAAATGAGGTAATTTGTTGGTGGATGAAGTGGACAGGTATTAGCAAAACAAGAGAGGATCAAAACATACTGAAACACCAGAGGATCGTTGAGACCCACAGCGCACGAACAGATGTAGCAACACATCCTGTTAGTTGTAAAGTTGTTCACCTGGGGACTAGAAAAGTAAAACCTGTTAGCTGTAGATTACTAAGGAAGGAGCCCTAGATGTGGTAGCCCAGATACATGCATCTGAGAGATCCTTTGCACCCCTCTACTGCTGTAACAGTAGTGGGCTAATTGCTAACTGCTCTGTCTCTTGACTTCAACGTGGAAGATTTTGAGTACAGAATTAATTTTCAAGTGGATAGAGAAGACCAAGGTACTTGGTACAAGGTACCAAGGTACCTGCCCTGCTTCTGGTACCACCGAGCTCTTGCGTTCCCGAATTGCCATGCGTGATTGTTTTGAGTGGGTTTTGCATGGTGCTGCCATTTCCCCAAATCACTCTGTGAGTTTTCCTTAGGAATTTGATTTATTCTGCAGCAGTAGCATTTAAATCACATTTCAGTTTTCAAAAAAGGAGCAAAACAAAGGGGGTAAAGCCAGCTAAACACCAAAGACACATCTGTCTGGCTTTACCTTCTCTGTTGATTTCATGAACCAAGCAAAGAAGGAGAAACTGCAGATTCCTTTGTAAATGAAATGTCTTTGGCACTCACTCACCCCTGACCGTTTGCTCAGGTCCAGCATTCAAGGTGAGTGAGGCTTCTCCTTCATATTTCCTTTAGCAGCCCGGTCTTGGGGTTTGTCCCCTAAAAACAAGACTTGGGTTGTGTTTTGGGAAAGGTGAGCTGTTGGTCCTGATGTAGCTGGCAGCGCAAATAGGATGGAGCAGGATTGTCAGTGCCTTCTGCCTCCTGTGGCCAGGCTGAAGAAGGAAAGAAAGGAATTGGGGGTCTTGTGAGTAGAGGAGTTTTAAAGGTAGCTCTGAATTCATTTGAACGTGAACCCTCTAGCTCACGATCCGGGTTGCAGTTTGCATATTCAGAGGCTCAACCTGAATTACAGATTCCCAGAGCAGCCAACCTGACAGAAAGGTCTCCAGACCTGGAGCCACTTGTGGTGGTAAAGTAGAACATTGGGGGAAAATAATCTTTTCAGATAAAGCTGACTCTAGTGGGCAGGAGAGGAAAGCAGTCTTGTGCTTGAGAAAGGCTTACTCTTAAAACTCCCCATTCATCCTCACCCGGGGCAGCATTTGGGGCAGCACCCTTTTCTCTGTAGGGCTCAGAGAAATTAGTGTGAGCCCTCGCTGGGCTTCGTTCCTCCTGCACTCAATAGATGGTGCCAGAGGCTCCTTTTCCTTGTGGAAGCAGGAGCTTCTTCTCCTGCCAGCTCTTCACTATGTAGTAGGGTGGCACACAGCGTTCCAGCAACTGCGTGTTTATTTCAGTGTTACTCCTGCTGAGGCCACACTTTAGCCAGGAGCCTCTGGTTTCTCTGAGTATTCCCACACGCGGTAGTTTTGACCTGAATCGTGTGAGATGGGATTTCAAAACAGTAACTGCTGTGTTCTTCCTATCAGGTGCAACTCCTGTAGTTCCTACTCGAGCAGCAACTCCAAGATCGATGAGGAATAAATCGCATGAAGGAATTACAAATTCTGTGATGCCAGAATGTAAGACTCCTTTCAAGTTGATGGTGGGGGCATCTAATGCCATGGGTAGGCTTTATGTGCAAGAAATGGCTGGAAGCCAGCAACAAGAACTTCATTCTGTCTATCCTAGGCAGAGATTGGGTAGTAATGAACTGGGACAGAAGTCTCCGTATCGTGGCAGTCATGGTGGGATGCCCAGTCCAGCTTCATCGGGATCGCAGATATACGGAGATGGCTCGATCTCCCCTAGGACTGACCCACTGGGAAGCCCTGATGTTTTCACAAGGAACAATCCCAATTTTCACGGAGCGCCCAACTCCAGTCCTATTCACATGAACAGGACGCCTCTCTCTCCGCCATCAGTAATGCTACATGGTTCTCCCATACAGTCATCGTGCGCAATGGCTGGAAGGACTAATATACCTCTTTCCCCAACCTTGACCACAAAAAGCCCAGTAATGAAAAAACCCATGTGTAATTTTTCAACCGGTATGGAAATACCACGAGCAATGTTCCACCATAAACCGCCCCAAGGCCCACCCCCGCCTCCTCCACCGCCTTCTTGTGCTCTTCAGAAAAAGCCATTAACATCAGAAAAGGATCCGCTTGGCATACTCGACCCTATTCCTAGCAAACCAGTGAATCAGAATCCCGTTATCATTAACCCAACTACTTTCCATTCGAACGTCCACTCTCAGGTACCCGTGATGAATGTAAGCATGCCTCCTGCTGTCGTCCCTTTGCCAAGTAACCTTCCTCTGCCAACCATCAAACCCGGCCACATGAACCACGGAAGTCACGTGCAAAGAGTTCAGCATTCTGCTTCGACCTCCCTCTCTCCTTCCCCAGTGACGTCCCCGGTTCACATGATGGGGTCCGGGATTGGAAGGATCGAGGCTTCTCCCCAAAGATCACGTTCTTCTTCCACATCATCAGATCATGGAAACTTCCTACTGCCTCCAGTAGGACCGCAGTCATCTTGTAGTGGTATTAAAGTTCCTCCCAGGTCCCCCAGGTCAACGATAGGGTCGCCGAGGCCATCTATGCCATCTAGCCCTTCCACCAAGCACGATGGACTTAATCAATACAAGGACATCCCTAACCCATTAATTGCTGGAATGAGTAATGTATTAAATCCTCCAAACAATGCAGTGTTCCCCGCTGCATCGGCTGGAAGCGGTTCCTTGAAGAGTCAGCCTGGTTTGCTGGGAATGCCTTTAAATCAGATCTTGAACCAGCACAACGCTGCCTCTTTTCCAGCAAGTAGTTTACTCTCAGCAGCAGCCAAAGCACAGCTAGCAAATCAAAATAAACTTGCTGGTAACAACAATAACAGCAGTAGCAATTCTGGACCTGTTGCCAGCGGTGGCAACAACGAAGGACATAGCACTTTAAATCCCATGTTCCCTCCTGCGGCCAGCGTGCTCCTACCAACCACTGAAGGGCAGAGCGGCCGAGCAGCACTGAGAGATAAGTTGATGTCTCAGCAAAAAGATCCTCTGAGGAAAAGAAAGCAGCAGACCACCACGGTGTTGAGTTTGCTGAGACAGTCTCAGTTGGACAGTTCTGGAGTTTCCAAAGCTGGCTCTGAGTTGATAAGAAAGCAAAGTCAAAGCTCCTTTCCCATCAGTTCTATGTCCCAGCTACTTCAGTCCATGAGTTGTCAGAGCTCTCACCTGAGCAGCAATAGTACCACCAGTTGTGGGAGCTCTAGTACTGCTTTACCTTGCTCTGGTAACCAGATGCATTTTGCAGAGACCAGTATGAACTCTGGCAGCCTCCAGAACTCGCTGGCACAGAGTTTACCCTTGCGAGGGGACGGTGTGCACTGCCAGAACACAAACACTAACTTTGTCCACGGTACTAGCCCGGGCACAACCAACCATCTCGCGGGTCTAATAAATCAGATGCAGGCTAGCGGGAGCTGTGGGATGCTCAGTCAGTCAGGAATGGCGCTAGGAAATTCCTTACACCCGAACCCGCCGCAGCCGAGACTCCAGGCATCCTCCACGCCAGGGATCCCCAACAGCATTGTTAGCAGCTGTAATCAAACGAGTCCTGAAGCAGGTACGTTTCCTTCTGGAAGGACACCCCAGGTTCTGACTGCTCGGAAATACGTGGTGATTACCTTACAGTGACCTCTCAACCCCTGAAAGGGGCTGTCAGAAGGCTGGGGAAGACTGTTCCCAAGCATGATAAGACAAGGGGTCATGGTTTGAAGGTGGAGAAGGGCAGTGTGAGGCTGGACAGGAGGAAAAAGTTGTTGAATCTGAGGGTGAGGGATCCCTGGAACAGGCTGCCCAGAGAGGGGGTGAAGGCCCCATCTCTGGAGCCATTCAAGGTTAAGCTGGCTGGGGCTCTGGGCAGCCTGGTCTGGGGAGTGCTGGCCCCAGGAGGTTGGACTGGATGCGCTTCAGAGGTCCCTTCCAACCCAACGCATTGTAAGAGTATTTTTAAATGGGTTCCTTTTACCTACCTGATTCTTAAACCTGAGTTTAATCGTTCTGAAAGATCTGCTTGTTGAACCAGCTCTTGCTTCTCTTCACATCCCTGCGCCCTGCATGAATAAAATCCACACACTTTGACGCCTGCCCAAATAAATCAAGGTGGGGTTGGGTTTTTGCAGCGTGCCACACTGCTTGGACTCGATGAGCTTGTAGGTCTCTTCCAACCTTTATGATTCTATGATTCTCTTCCACCCTAGATTGCTCTGATTACCCTGGCAGCGCACGGTCCAGGCTGTGCCTGTGTTCTTCACTGCTCTTAGCAGAGATCCGGAGCAGACATCAGTAGCAAACTGTACTAAATAACCTTTCTCAGAGCTGGTGCTGTGGGGGAACCCCAGGCCCTGTTGCCTTCCTCGTGATAATTTTTCTAAGCCGGTAATGAAAAGGTTGAATAAATGAAATCTGTTAAGTTGGAGGAGCAGAGAGAGGGATTTCTTGGCTTATTCATCGGTGAAGACTTGGGAGAGGAACAGGTACGGTGTCCGTTCAGCTCAGAACTGGGTGTTTTATTCAATGCACAGAGTCTGCTCTTTGGGCAGCTGCTGCCTTAAGCAGAAAGAAGACCTTCCACGTGGTGGTCCAGCCTTAGCTTTGGGAGTGTGTTTGGCACGAGCTACATCAGGTCCGGTAAAAAGGGACTGAGTGAGGGACTGAGGTTCTCACTAACCCAAGCAAGAACCTCCTGCGCTTCCTCCTAGAGAGCCGTTTAGTCTTTAAACTGCAGAACAGAATGATATAAAACCAGAATGATCCGAAAACAGTGTTGGAATATTCAGCTGGTGGTGGTTTGCGATACCTTTAAGGGTTTCTCTCCGTTCCTGGAGAAAGACACGAGCCTGCTTTCCCGCAGCTCTCTGGGTGGTTTGTGTCGCAAGCAGGCGGCGATTAATCCTCGCGTGGCTGTTTTGCCGTGTCATGCTGACAAAGAGGAGAATTTCCTGACACAGTCTGTCTCTTCTGAGACTTTGTACTCTCCTCTGAACAGAACAAAGGTCTGGCGTTGCCGCAGGAGCTCGTTTCCATCCCACTAAGCGCACTGCACACTCCCTTTAGCAGCAGGAACTCTTTGGGTTTCCACCTCTGTTGAGTTCAGTGGGGACTGCTGGGGTGTGTGTGGCTTCTTCTGAAGTCTGCACAGCTGAGCCAAGCTGTGAAGTTCGTGCAGCATCAGACTACAGTAACTTGTTCTCTGGAGAAGAGAAAAGCCCCTTACGTAAGATAAGAGCGCGGGCAGAGCTGAGCAGGAGTAATTCACCCCGTGTGGGGTAAGGGTGGGAAAGCTCCAAGATTAAAACCAAGTTCTGCATCGTGGAAAAGCTATCAATAAACTCTGCTTTTAGCTTTTTTCTCAAAGAATAAGAATCTGAGTTCATCCCCACGTGGGATCTTTGTCCTGCTCCAGCTCTGTGCCGTAGCCAAGGTGTGGCTCCTCAACTGGGAGCACTGGTGAGGGCTTCCTTCAGGTTTGTGGGCATTCCTGTATCTCCAGGGACGCTGAATTTCTTCCTGAGGAGGCAAGTGTGACAGAACAGATCTGTGCAGGGGTCAAAGCCCCGGGAAGAAAGGTTTCTACATTAACAGCCAGCTCAGCTCACATCCAAACAGGAGCAGTGAGACGTCTACAACCCCACCTGGAGGTTCCACAGAGTGCTATCTCCAATACCCTGGAGAGAGCTGATGGAATTACAGCAATATAATTATAGGGCCTTAAACTGACACTTTTCTCCTTATCTAAATGATAAATGGTAGTTGTGTGTAGGCAGAGGAAGATTTGAATACGTTCTGTTCCCCACCGCTGAGCTGGGGAGGCGTTTCTTTGGGTTTGATGCTTGCAAAATACATGTAATCGCTTCATTTCTACCCGTGGTGGCTGAAAGCCTTGAGACCCGTTGTCTGCTCTGTGAGGAGACTCCACATCCTGGTGTCTTGGTGTTATTCCCAGGGGTGAGTCCCTCAAACAGGGGGTAGACCTTCATCCAGCCTCTTGCCTGAGTCATCACAGCAGCATCTTATCCACGGGCTGTGGAAATCCAGACATTGGGGGCAGTTCTGGATGTGAGGGAATTGATGTGAGGAGGAAGTTCTTCACCGTGAGAGTGGGTAGAGCCTGCAATGGGTTGCCCAGGGAGATGGGACCCTGTCCCTGGAGGTGTCTAGGGCTGGGCTGGATGAGGCTCTGGCCAGCCTGCTCTAGGGTGGGGTGTCCCTGCCCATGTCAGGGGGTTGGAACTGGATGATCCTGTGGTCCCTTCCAGCCCTGACTGATTCTGGGATTCTGTAACTTTTTCCCAGTGAGGGTGACGGGGCACTGGAGGGGGCTGCCTGAGGGGGTGTGTACTCTCCTTTTCTGGAGACGTTTTAAACCCACGTGGACCTGGTCTGGGTGATCCTGCTGTGGCAGGGGGATTGGACTGGATGATCTTTCGAGGTTCCTTACAATCCCTGATGATTCTATGATTTTTTGCAGCAAAACTGGAGGCAAAAGGTTGCCCCTTGTGCATTCACCTTCAAAATTAAATCACTGTTCTGCATTCAGCAAAAACTCGAGAGGATAGAATCATCCATTCAATCCCCCTGCCACAGCAGGATCCCCCAGACCCAGTGCACAGGAACACATATAGGTGGGTCTGGAACATCTCCAGAGAAGGAGACTCCACAGCCCCCCTGGGCAGCCCCTTCCAGTGCTCTGGGACCCTCCCTGGGAAGAAGGCCCTGCTGAGATTGAGAGGGAACCTCCTCTGTTCCAGCTTTCATCCATTGCCCCTCATCCTACCCCCAGATGCCCTTGAGCAGAGCCTGGCTCCATCCTCCTGACACCCACCCCTCACAGATTTATAGACATTCATGAGGACTCTGGTGAATGGTTCGTTTGGGGGAACCAGCGTGCCGTGAGGTCCGTGCATCGAGCAGGACTTCAGGAAACTCTTGTGCTCCTGTTGGTCGCTTTTCCCTTTGCACTGTGCTGAGATGTTTTAATTGCTAAATCTGTTTTCCCTTTCTCCGCCAGCGTTTGGAATAGCTGCTGATCAGAATATAGCTCCTGGGAGGAACAAAATGCAGAGCATCACCACAGTTAGGTAGCTGGTTATTGCCAAAGCTTTTAATTATATTTTAACCACATGGACTAAGGGGTTTACTGCTCTGGCTTTTGTTTTCTTCTTCTCCCACAGATCATATCTTCCCTTTCCAGGTAGTTTTTAATATGAGTATGATGGAATTAAAAGATGGATTAATTTCCAAACAGAAAGTTCTGCTTGGAAATAGGAAGCTTCTTCAGTTTTCAAACCAAAAACCCAAAAACCCCAATTATGCTCCATTTTTATTAACCCATCCAGGCTCTCCGTTCAACAATATTTGGGTCCCAAACGCTGTTTCATAACAACTGTCTTGAGGGAAGAGCAAGCTCTGCGTCATGACATGGAGCCAGGCTCTTCTCAAGGTCATCTGAGGATAGGACAAGGGGCACTGGGTGCCAGCTGGAGCAGAGGAGGTGCCGTCTCAATCTCAGCAGGACCTTCTTCCCAGGGAGGGTCCTGGAGCACTGGAAGGGGCTACCCAGGGGGGTTGTGGAGTCTCCTTCTCTGGAGATGTTCCAGCCCCGCCTGGCTGTGTTCCTGTGCCACTGGGTCTGGGGGATCCTGCTGTGGCAGGGGGATTGGACTGGTGATCTTTTGAGGTCCCTTCCCATCCCTAATGATTCTGTGATCTGTATTGAGTATTTAGGGTTGTTTCTTCTGAATCGAGCCTGTTTTCCGCCAGGGGACTGGGGTCTGCATTCATTTTGGCTCTAGACTCACTTGGTCCACGAGCAGGGAGATTGGAACTTGGTGATCTCTGAAGTTCTTTCTAACTTAAACCTTTCTGTGAACTCTCAGATCCCTTCCAACCTTAACCAATCTATGCTCTCTGTGGTCTCTTCCAACCTAAACCATTCAGTGCTCTCTGTGCTCTCTGTGGTGTCTGCCAACCTAAATCTTTCTATTATTCTATTGAATTTCCCGTTTGGCAGCCTTAAGTTTTATTCACGAAGCCACTTTGCCTCTTAGAAGTTGCCTTTGGATTTCCTTGTTCTTCCTGCAGACGGGGGACTGTGTCACCGTGTGAGACCTTTGATTGCCCAGTCTGGTCCCTCTCCGTTCTTTGTTGCTGTCAGCACGTGCTGTCGGTCCAGAGTGCTCAGTGAAGAGAGTCTGTCCCGTGTATTGGACATAGAACCTCAAAAGATCCCCCAGTCCAATCCCCCTGCCTCAGCAGGATCCCCCAGACCCAGTGGCACAGGAACACAGCCAGGCGGGGCTGGAACGTCTGCAGAGAAGGAGACTCCACAGCTCCCCTGGGCAGCCTGTTAATGACGATGATGAGTTGTCTCCCATATCAGAACATGAGAAATGTGAGAAACCTTAGGTCCAGAGATGACAACCAAAGGGCTGATCTGACAAACTCCATCCCTTCCATTGGCCCAGAGTAAGAAGTTTCACTGCTGAACTTACTTCAGTAGGGAGGAGCAGATGGGGCCAGTGAGAAGCTTCTGTCAGCCACCGTTATTTTGATGCAGACAGATGCGGTGAAATAGAACGGGGGAAAGGAGCGTTGTCCTGGAGAACAGGGACTCCAGGAAGAGTTCAGGAGCCTTTGAGTTAATGGACTTGATGCAAACTGATGCAGAGTAGAAGCTGAGTGGGTCCTTGGGAACATAAAACGGGGCAGGTGCAGTGAAACTGGTTCTTTGCCTGCTTGAGAACATCAGGGTGAGGAGGTGATGGGTATGCTTCATGCCGTTCACCAACAGCTTCTAGTCTCAGGGCCATTCAGCACTGAAGAAGCGAGTAGTTTACTTATAAACATGGAAGCACTCCTGCTGAGGACATGCTGGAGACGTTTAAAACCTGCCTGGACATCTTGTTGTGCCACTGGATCTAGGGGCTCCTGCTGTGGCAGGGGGATTGGACTGGATGATGTTTCGAAGTCCCTTCCAATCCATAACAGTCTGTGATTTTCAGAGTCTTACAGAAATCTCACAACCAAGTGTGCTCTGAAGGACGGTGCTGGTCTGTGGCATCTGCTCAGCTCTGCCCTTCGGGAGCTGCTTTCACCCTCCTTGTTTATGTTCAGAGCTGGCTTAATGGTTGGGGGTTGCAGGACACTTACTTGATGATCTTGAAGTTCTTTTCCATTCTTGATGATTCCCTGATCCTGTGATTACTTAGACCCCTGTATTAACCATCATAGTGTCCCCTCATTACCGGGATTTGATCCCAGTGTCACTGAAACAACACAGGAAAGATGGATTTTTCCAGCAGACAGTTGGCTACGAGCGAGTCAAAGCCGAGCCATCAGGGATTGGCATCTTGCAGGATCAGACACTGCCTCGTTGCTGATCAGGTTACAGCTCAGAGAAAAACTCTTTCCAACTCAGTCCGGCCTTTGTGGGCTTTTCCTTCTTCCCACTGCTGCACTCACATCCCTCTTTTGATGATGTGAGGATCGTGAAACATAAAGTGTTGGAGAAATGGAAGGTTCAGTGTACTGCAGGGTGTAGCAGCAGTCGTGAATGTGGTGTGCAAACCCTTGATTGTCTGAAAAGAGTCGTTCCTGGGCGTCACTGATGGAGTCTTTTAGAACGTGTCCCGTTAAACCTGTGCAGAGAACCACAGTGCAGTATGTGAGTCTCTGCATTCACCCCCCAAAAGGACTTTAATCTATCAGAGAATTACCAAATCAGTGGAACTTTCAGACTCTCCATCCAGAGGAGTGTCTGGCGTCCTGCAGAGGGCTCATTCATGTCTGCACAGAGTTTCTGACTGCATGGCAATAACCCCTGGACAAGATCCCGAGCAGCTACTCCTTTAATTATAAAGCTACCTGAAATATCCTATTGATTTTGGCCTTTATGTGAATGCAGAAGGGGATGTACCCCTTCCGGGAAAGGCTGCTCAGGCCTTGGCACAGGCTGCCCAGGGAGGGGGTTGAATCACCATCCCTGGCCGTGTTTCACAGTCGGGGAGGTCTGGAGCTCAGGCTTTAGGGTGGGATGGGACAGTTCGGTTCAGGGTTGGACTCAATGACCTTGAAGTTCTCTTCCAGCTTAGATGATGCTGTGGTTATAGGGTAAATGACAAGGATTAGACGTGATTACATCTGGAACTACTTTTGATTATTCTACCCCTTCTTATTTTGGGCATTGTTTTTCTATTCAAACAAAAAGCATGAAGAATGGGGACAATGAAGAAGATTCCCAGGTAGAAGAGTTGAGTAGTAGATGAGGATATTCTCACTATTTGCTCTTTTAAACTCTCAATAGAAGATTTGTGCAGAGCACCACTTGCTTCCTCCAAACATCAAGCAATTACTGACTCATTCGGCCCCGGCGATCGTGTTAGGTGGAAGTTAATTGTTGGCATGACAGACTCGCATGCAGGCGGTGTGAACGTACTCGCTGTCGCGAGGTTTACAATGGGGAAGATTGGGAAGCGGAATAGATTTTGCTTCTCACATTACCTCTGTTTAGGAATGTTTATTGTTAGTAAGCGCCAGCAAATTGGGAAAACTTCGGAATCAGCTCAACCTCTACTTAATAAACTGGGTTTGTTTAGAGCAGGGAGCTGGAGTGAGTCAGCTGCTCATTTTAGCAGCAGCGATTAAAAACGTCGGGATGATTTCTTTGTGGCCGTGTCAGATGTGTTTTCTGGGTGGGTTGTGGTGAGTGAAAATGGAACTGTGGCAACGGAGATGGTGGGATCAGGTACTGTGGACATGAGCTCCAGCTGTGAGGCTCTTTCATGAAGGATGTGCAGTTACGTAGCCCGGAGCAGGGCCGGCATGCGCTCAGCTCAGGGTGTCTGGTTCACCTTGTAGTGCTGCAAAATGGGAGGAAGGGAGTCACCTCCAGCTCTGTTGCAGTGTCCTGTAGCTTCTTCCAGTGTCTGGGCACTGCTGGTGGAGCACTGGAGGTCTAGATGGGACCAGTTCATGGCTGTGCCCAGGTTCTTGTGGAGCAGGAGTGATGACTTAAGCCTTATTTCTTCCAGCTAGTTTCCTGTGGAGAACCTCAGCTCCCTTACTGCTGCAGGAGCTGGAGCAGACCTCCACAAGTTTTCCCTGAAGCTGAAGGACTGATGAGTGTGTTGGCAGGAGGTCTGAGCTCTGCAGCCCTACAGACAGGGTTGAGGCTGTGTGAGCAGCCTCTGCTTAAGGTGGTGTCCATCAGGGGAGCTCTGTGTGCCATCCCCATGTAGCCTTGTGCATGGAGCTCAGGACACTTCTCTTACTNGGGTGAAAAACAGGGAGACACGTGGTGTTTTAGGAGATGGTTTGGTGGTTCAGGGTTGTAGGGCGGATGGTTGGACTTGATGATCCTGAGGGTCTTTTCCAACCTTGATGATCTGATGATTCTGAGCTCAGCATTGCTACTGTGTCTTGCTTCCTTCCTTCTCTTTGAACTTGATACCATCCATGGGTACTGGCTGCACTTTGGGTTCACCTGCTCTTTGGGGTCTTCAGGAACCCCTGGACCCAGATTGGGAGCTGAACTGGTGTTACCTCTGACCAGGGCAGGGATTGTTCCCCTGTACTGAGCACTGATGAGAGCTTCCCCTTGAACCCTGGGTTCTGTCCTCAGTGCCAGAAGGACACTGGAAGGGCTGGAGCAGATGCAGAGAATGTCAGTGTTGCTGGGAAAGTTGCTGGAGCTTGAGTGCTCTGAGGAGAGGCTAAGTTGCACCAGGAGAGGGTTAGATTGGATATTTAGGAACAATTTCTTCCCCACAAGGCTTCCCCAGGCCTGGCCCAGGCTGCCCATGGCAGTAGGGGAATGCCTGTGTCTGGAGGGGCTGCAAAGCCCTGGAGGTGTGGGGTGAGGACAGGGGTTGGTGGGGACCTGTGCATCGCTGTTTTGTTTCTCCTAAGTTGAATTTAGCAGTAACTCTCCGTCTTTTCATGAACCAGACTCTTACCCAGTTACAGTTTCCACCTTTTTCCTAGGAATTTTTCTCAACAAAACATAAAGAATTTATAAAAGATGATAAAATCAAACTGGAAAACGAGTTCTGGTAAAGACAGGGTTGTGAAGCAGAACCGAAGCCATTAGGAGATTCCCTTGGTTAGGGTTAGCGTTCGGTGCACGTTTGACTTTCCCCATCTTCTGCAGATGTTCTCTAGCAGCTCCGCTGGGCACCTCCGTAACTGATTGGAGGGTGGAGTGGGGACTGTTGGTAGCAGTAACTGGTTTCACTGAATTTTTCATTTCCTATATTTGCAATAAAATGTTTTAGCTCCTGTGCTCTGCATCTCCCACAGCTGGGAATGGGGGGATGTTTGCAGGATGAGATCAGGCTCAGTGCCAGCGCCGAGGAAATACTCTCAGGCCATCCCTTCACTCAGCTGCTGGTGGTGTTTTACTAGAAGACTGCTGCTGCTTTCTGCTAACAGCTATGTAGTTTTCCCAAGTCAGTTTAAAAGCAGCAGAGGTGGCGAAATGCAGGACTCTGAAGAGACAGGGGCAAGGAGAAGAGCCGAGGCAGAAAAGGAGCTGGGTGTTTTAAATAGAAGCTGAATTTCAGTAATTTCTGTTAGATCCGTGTCATTCGACGGGGATGGAGTATCGAGGGGAGCCCTGGTTTTGCAGGACAGAGAGGGATCTTTGATTTATTGGCCGGCTGTTGGTGATTTCTCTGTCATCTCGAGGGACCGTGCGGTCTCGATAAGGAGAGGGGCCAGCAGTAGTCTGTGGTGAAGTGCTGAATTAGGGTTCCTTCAGGACAGAAATCACTATAATAAATGTGGTGCCAGATAAATATCTTCAGTGTTTTCCATTCCAGGAAGAAACTAGAGAATATCATTATAAAAATACATAGCTCTGTGTTCTGAGTTTCTAAGCGATGCAATACGGAGCTGAAGAACCTGTTGCCTCAGATGTTGAGGAACTGTGAGGTCGTATCCTTTCCATCCGCGATTACTCTGCTGTGAAAATTAAGCCTCTTAAAATCACTAATTGAATAACGTTGCCACCGATGCAGACTGCGAGTTCATATCCCCATGCTGACACGAACTCTTAGTCTCCGGATTAGTGCTGCACTAGCTACTGAGCCTCACCTGAACAGAGAGGGAGGTGGTGGAGGGTTTAGCAAGAAGCTTCCGTGACCGAGGAGATGAATGGGAGTTTCTGACAAGGGTTTCACAACTCAGAATGATCAGAATTGAGAAAGCCACAAAGAAAATAGCAAATCCAAGCCAGAGGGAGCTGAGTTTTCACTGAGTGCACAGAAAAGCAGGAGCTGAGTATCCATAATGTTTACTTCTCAGCTCCTCAGAGGTGTTAGGTGTTAGCAGCAAGTTCTGCGCTTAGTTCCCCACTTAATACAATTTTTAATCCATTGTTTTTACTCTACAGTTTCCAACAATACATTAATTCTTAGGTTATTGTGGTACAGGAAGGCACAGTGGATCGGTTCTGATGCTGGATTGTTTGCACTGTTGTTCTAAATCGCTGTGCTTCCCCTGCATCTGATAGGGAAGGCTGGATAGAGTTCCTGCTCTTTGATTTGGCACAAGTATTTTAGCATCTATGAAGGCTACAGGCGTTTGTTTGGCTTTGAATTGGCAAAGGGAGCTGAACTCCCAGAATGTGAAGTCATTACTGTTTATGCAGACACAATTCTGCTGCTGCTGGGGGGGTTGACTCTTTTGTTTGGTATCAATCAGTAGCTCATACCCCCAAGTTCTCTCTCCAAGGACCAGCATCCGAGCTGTGCAAGTCTTCACATTGTTCAGGACTTCACATTGTTCCCATCTTCGAGTCTTCACGTTGTTCAAACCTTGTTCAAAAACCAGGACTCGACACCAGACAGAGCTCTGAGCAGGGCAGTAGCACCTTTCCATCCGTCTTTTCTATTAATTAATGATAAATATCTCCTACTCTAATTCTTTACCGAGGAGGGAGACAGAATCTTCTCGATCAGTCGTTGGTTTCAGTTACTCTGTTGCATCTGCTGAAGATCATGTGCCAGGCAGGACTTGAAGGAACAGGGGTAAAACCACCATAGGACGAGAAACCTGCTCTCAGAAGAAAACAAAATCAAGCTGCTCTTACCTAAGAGACCGTAGCCAACATAATAACAATTCTTACAGGCAGTTGTGATTAAATTTCCATTTATTTACTGTCAAAAAATTGCTTGGCCCTCCCAGAGAACCACCGAGCTGCTTTTTCAGCAGTCTGGATGTTTCTTCTTCTCACTGCACTGCAAGGTGGT
The DNA here is from genome assembly GCA_013397515.1 of Upupa epops. Lineage (NCBI taxonomy): Eukaryota > Metazoa > Chordata > Aves > Bucerotiformes > Upupidae > Upupa > Upupa epops. Next base: position 38,986 of record VZRI01000322.1, read on the forward strand.
TCCTTTATCACTACAACTGACACAAGAACTTCTGGCAGGCATTGCTGTCTGCAGGAGTTGGAAGCTGGTGTTCGGCTCTGGCTCCTATGGCTTTTAGTCTAATTCCTTTCCCTTTTCTCCATTATTTAATCTTCAGAGCCTCTGATTCTTAAGTTCTGTTGTTTACTGAGCTAATGTATACGATGCCTTGCATCTCCATGCTTCAAAATACCTTGTTTGTATGGGATTTGGAATCCAGCTTCCTTCTAGCTTTCAATTCCCAGTGACTTTTCTCATTAGAATCCTCCACAGTGTCATCCTGGAGCCTGGATGTGGTAATAATGAACAGTTTCATGGTGGGGTTTTGGGTGAGCAAACCCACTGCCAGAATTCTTCGGTGCCTCTCCTTTGCTTCCAGTTGTCATCCTTCTCTGAGCCTGAAGGACATGTGAGCGCTCAGAATTGCCATCCTGTTCCCCTTACAGCACTGCCAGCTAAGAACAACAGATGTGTAGACATCTGCTGTCTGATTTCCACTGTCATCCTGCCCTCTTTGAAAATCCTGTTCAGTGGATGGGTCTAGATATCACTTGGAATTACTGACAGACCTCAAAGAACTCCCAGATCACCGCTGACAGTTCTGGGCTGGTCTTCTCCTGTGTCAACACAGACAGGACTGCTCACGTTCATCCTGGGTCTTGGAGATGCCATTGACTCCCGGAGGAAGTGCTCCCAGAGGAAGGTGGTGCTGTGCACCTTGGGGATGCAGTTGTAAACATTGTTTGAGCTGCTATCCCCTTTAGGATTTTTCTGCACCAGCTCCTACTGTGTCTCTCTGGGAGGAAATTTTTATAGAAGCTGGGGGAGATTCTTGCCTGGGTTTGCTTTTCCTGCTCAAGTCTGGCTGCTCATCGCCTCTTCAGCTCCCAAACTTCTCAAGTCTGGATGGAAATCAAGACACATTTTCTTCCTCCTACTCAGAACCCATCAAGATTTCATTTTTATTCCAAGTAGCAATTAATTTCCCGATTAATCTGGAGAACGGGCAAGTGTTGAAGGTTCTCTCAACCTCTCCAGTCAGGTTTCCAGTCGCAGGGTTTGACAGGGGTTAGAAAATCAAGCAGGGTTTGACCAAAACCTACAAGTACCCTTTACGTGGTCGTGTACCATGGAGAATAGGATCATGAAGTAGAAGCAGAGATGAGGTCCACTAGGAAGTAGTGAAGCTGGGATTGTGTTCTGCTTACAGAATAGTTCCCTTAGGCCTGAATTAAAAATCAGCCCTCTGTATCTGTCTGTATTGGACTGTTCTGCAGGTCAGGCTGAGCCAATGGGATTTATCTGTATGACAGATTTTATGTGGGGGTTATTCATTCCCCTAGTTTGGTAAACATCTGGGTGTGTTTGGGCATTGCCTGGCCACTTTGAACAAGCTTCCAGCTGCAGAGACCCCGTTAGGACCGTCCAGGGACAGCTGGGGTTCAACAAGTAGTTTTTCAGGCAACATTACTGCAGTATTTTTAAGTACAGGAGGCATCTGGGGTCACTGGAGCTGAGTCTCCAGTTCAAACCACACAGGAATGACTTTGGTAGGGTATTCTTTGGTAGGCCTGGGCTTGGTGCTGGTTATATCTTTCTATAATAGGGGCTTGATGTTGGTTATTCCTTCCCGTGGTTTGGTCTTGGTGTTGGTTATTCCCTCCCATAGTTTGGTCTTGATCTTGGTTATTCCTTCCCGTAGTTGGGTCTTGGTGTTGGTTATTAATTCCCCTAGTTTGGTCTTGGTGTTGNTTGGTCTTGGTGTTGGTTTTTCCTCCCCGTAGTTGGGTCTTGGTGTTGGTTATTCATTCCCCTAGTTTGGTCTTGGTGTTGGTTATTCCTTCCCATAGTTTGGTCTTGGTGTAGGTTATTCCTTCCCCTAGTCTGGTCTTGGTGTTGGTTATTCCCTCCTATAGTTTGGTCTTGGTTATTCCTTCTCATAGTTTGATCTTGGTCTTGGTTATTCCCTCCCATAGTTTAGTCTTGATGCTGGTTATTCCTTCCCGTAGTTTGGTCTTNTTGGTCTTGGTGTTGGTTTTTCCTCCCCGTAGTTGGGTCTTGGTCTTGGTTATTCCTTCCCCTAGTTTGGTCTTGGTGTTGGTTATTCCTTCCCATAGTTTGGTCTTGGTGTAGGTTATTCCTTCCCCTAGTCTGGTCTTGGTGTTGGTTATTCCCTCCTATAGTTTGGTCTTGGTTATTCCTTCTCATAGTTTGATCTTGGTCTTGGTTATTCCCTCCCATAGTTTAGTCTTGATGCTGGTTATTCTTTCCCGTAGTTTGGTCTTAGTGTTGGTTATTCCCTCCCATAGTCTGGTCTTGATCTTCGTCATTCCTTCCCATAGTTTGGTCTTGGTGTTGGTTATTCCTGCCCATAGTTTGGTCCTTGTGTTGGTTATTCCTTCCCATAGTTTGGTCTTTGGGATCCAATGTTTTGAAAGTTGCAGTGTCAGTTCTGGCTGCTGACTTAAAGAAAATGAAAACATTCGTTAACATCTCCAGGTTTGTGAGCCAGTGGGTCCCTTCACTGGGAACCTTAACCCCCTGATCCATCCCAAGCCTACCATGAGAATTTGAAGCTCTTCAAAGCAGAGTTGTTTCCCTCTCTCTAGTAAAACACAAAGAATTTATTTTAGCCACAAAATTGGGAAGGATTTTCGTTTCTCCTTGGTTTTAAAACTTTAAACCAAGTTTTAAAGTATGGTTTCAAGTATTTCAGAGATGAGCTAAAAAAGAAAGTTGAGCAGTTAAATGGGAGTAGCCTGAGTTGATGGCCATGGTGAAAAAGTAGACGCTAATTCAGCGTCGCTGCGGGCTGCGTTTCACCACTCTCTTATTTACCTAAAGAACTAAATATTTAAAAGGGAAAAATCAAGAGCACCCACGGAACTGTTAAACACGAACCTGTAAGTAGAAATCCAACGAGACAGAGATTTTCAGCGCTTGGTCGGGTTTTTGTTCCTCTAGTGCTTATCTGGGGGTTTCTTGTTCCAAAGTGCTGCCTAGATGAATGCCCTTGTCAGGAACCTGCTTTTCTTGCTCTGCCAAGTTATTCCCCATGGCAGCAGAAGAGGATATCCTCTGCTTTGTGATTACAATTGCTTCTTCCTTTATCTTTTGTTAATTTATTATTTCATTTCTCTGCTGAAAGGTGATAGCGGTGCCTGGGAGAGGGTGTGATCTCTCTCCTCACGAATTCAACGCAGTTTCTCAACTGCTGGGTTAATTTTATGCCTTTTGCAGTTGTCACTGGGTCACGGTACTTGCAGAAGAAGTAAAGGTTTGATTCTCACCAGGTGCAAATCACTTTTTCAAATAGTATTTGCTTAGGAAGTCCTAGTGGCCAGCAGGGTGACTCTGAGCCAGCAATGTGCTCTGGTGGCCAAGAGGGCAAACAGCATCCGGGGGGGGGAGATCAGAAGCGGGGTGGTTAGCAGACCGACAGAGGTTCTTTTCCCTCTCTACCCTGCACTGGTGAGACTGCGTCTGTAGTACTGTGTCCAGTGCTGGGCCCCTCAGTTCCAGAAGGACACAGAGCTGCTGGAGGGTGTCCAG
>VZRI01000322.1:47560-68845 GCA_013397515.1 Upupa epops
TGTGTGTGTGTGTCTGTTTGTGTCTGTGTCTGTGTGTGTCTGTGTGTGTCTGTGTCTGTGTGTGTCTATGTGTGTGTGTGTGTGTAGCAGATCTCCTATTATCCCCTCAAAATTCAGCAGAGAAGCCGTTCGAGTGTTGCACAGCCTGAAAAACCCAGGCACAAAACGAAAAGGCAGTGACAGCAGCACGAAACGAAAAGGCAGTGACAGTCATGGCAGTACCCCTTCCCTGCTCTCCNGGTGTTGCGCAGCCTGAAAAACCCAGGCACGAAATGAAAAGACAGTGACAGCCTGTGCTAAAACACGGCAGTACCCCTTCCCTGCTCTCCACCCGAAGAGACAACTCCTGATAGTGCAACTATCAGACTAACCTAGCGACGGGCAGCATAGCAACCGCAATAGGGACTGCAGGCAGCGGTCCCACACCTGTTTATTACTGTTCACTAGCACCACGGTTCCTGCAGAGCTCAAGCCGTGAAGGCAGCAGCACACAGGTAGTGCCAGGAAGGACTTTGACCCTCTGGGAAGGAGAAGACTGTCATTTTTCTCGGGGTAGCTGTTTCACTGCAAAGATCTAACTGCCTGTTACCTCTCTGCGTAAGAATTTGAATGTGAATTTATCCTCGGTGGGTTTTTGCTCCGAGTTCTCGGTGACATAAAGAGTCCTGGTGAGTAGTGACTGGAGCTCGTGGGGATGTTTTCCCTTTGTTTCTTACAGTTCTCTGGTTATAGAACTGTTACTGACGTCGTCTTCGCTGCCAGCGTATGCAACAAGGAGTACAAAGAGCACCGTAACGCGTAGATTACAGCTTCCCGTGGCAGTGGCTGCCCTTCCAGCTGCAGGGCAAAGGGATGCTGAGGGCTTGCGTTCCAGACGTTGGGTGGGGAGCGTACGAGGAGAGCAGAGGAACAGTTGGTAGGGAGGAAAGAAGCAAAGCCAGGGCCTGGAAAGGAAAGGGAATAGCTGAGAGCAGAAATCCTGACCTTGGTAGAGCTGTTTAAGACTTAGAGACAAAAGGAGAGTGCTGTTCTTCAGTCAGAAGAGGAAATCCCTGGACAGACTCTCAGAGGGACTGTGGTGCAGTCTCAGCGGGGCACGGCAGGCTGAACCATTTCATGCAGGGCGTTTTGATCTCTGAGGCTAAGTTTGAGAGCCAGGGGGTTTGTTTTCCTCCAGTTTAAACACTTTCTCCCTTAGCTCTCTCCCTTCCTCAGCACTAAACTTCGGAACCCGTGTGGAGGTGTTCAAGGTCAGGCTGGATGAAGTGCTGAGTGGCATGGTCTGGATGGCAGATGTTTAGGGTTACTGGGTTGGTTTTGGGTTGGACTGGATGATCTTTAAGGTCTTTTCCAGCCTCATCAGTACTGTGAGACTGTGAACCACAGGCAAGTTACTGTGTCAGCCCCCCTGGCCTCCATCCTCATGTTTGTACTGAAATGCAGCCGGGCTTGTGAGTTGAAAAGGACCTTTAGGCAGAGCAGCAGCTGTCATTTTTCTTCTCTGCTTTTATCCAGGTGAGGATGCAGGAAGACGCTGCTGTCCTAAACAAGAGGATGATCACTCAGATGGGAATGACGCCGGTTCCAGAGAGCTCCAGCACTATGCTTCCTCCTTTCCAAGAAACGGCGTGTGATCTGCAGCAACGAACTGACCCGTCTCTCGGACAACAGGCAAAGGATAACCTCAATGTCGCTGCTCAGGGTGATGCATCGGTGGACGCCATCTACAAAGCAGTCGTAGACGCTGCAAGCAAAGGAATGCAAGTAGTGATCACCACCGCCGTTAGCAGTACCACTCAAATGAGTCCCATTCCAGCTTTGAGTGCCATGAGTGCCTTCACAGCCTCAATCGGTGACCCGTTAAATCTTTCTAGTGCGGTCAGTGCAGTAATCCATGGAAGGAACGTCGCCGTTTCTGATCATGAAGGTAGGATAAAGAACACTAGAGGAACGCGGATACTGAAGAATTCAGAGCACGGTAAAAACGCCAGCGAAGGGGATGGGTATGACTATTACAAACCCACAAGTTGTAACACACCCAAAAAGCAGTGGGAAGGGGAGCAGAGTCCCATCGGTGAGATCAGTCGGTGGAAGTGCGAGGAGTTTCTAGACCACTCCACCCACATCCATAGTAGCCCTTGTCACGAAAGGCCCAATAACATCTCCGCGCTGCCCTTGCTGCAAGGCGAGCAGCACCAGATACTGTTATCACAGCGAAACTGTCAGAGTGAGAAACTGTTGGAGGAGAATTTCAGGTATAACAATTACAAAAGAACTATGATGAGTTTTAAGGAAAGACTGGAGAACACTGTGGAACGCTGTGCACACATCAACGGAAACCGGCCTCAGCAGAACAGAGGGTTCGGGGAGCTGCTGAACACTTCCAAACAAGAGCTGATTCTGGAAGAGCAGTCTCCCAGTTCCTCCAACAGCTTGGAAAGTTCGTTAGTTAAAGACTACATCCATTACAATGGAGATTTTAATGCCAAAAGCATTAACGGGTGTGTGCCTAGCCCTTCCGATGCTAAAAGCATCAGTAGTGAAGATGACCTAAGGAACCCAGATTCCCCTTCTTCCAACGAGCTGATACATTACAGGCCGAGGACGTTTAACGTTGGCGACTTGGTCTGGGGCCAAATCAAAGGACTGACTTCGTGGCCTGGGAAACTAGTAAGAGAAGAAGACGTTCACAATTCATGTCAACAAAACGCGGAGGAGGGGAAGGTATATTTCCATATCTCTGCCCATCTCTCTCTCTCTCTCTAGCTCCACGTGTACCTTTGCCCATACAAATGGTTATCAAAACTATCTCGGTCCAGTCTTTATTGGTCTCAGAATTCTTCTAGAGGTGCAAATTGCTTTGTTCTTCTCCGTAACCGAGTTTTTCCCGGTAGTTACCTCCTCCTACCAGGAAACGGGGGCTGCTCTGGTCTGGTTAAGTTTTCCTAAATCATTTGTTGACAAGAAATGTTATGAAAAGAGTGGTTTCACTTGTGTGTTCAGACAAACCCGGGGCTGTGCCCGGAGAAACTTGGGGGGAGGCACCGGAAAGGGTTGAAAAGAGCAAGAAGGAGGAGTGTTCGGATGAGATGGAAGGGTCTGGGATGGGTAAAACCTTGCTGATTGCCCACGCGTGAGCTGCAGGAGGAGATGCCCGTGCGTTTCCACCTGCAAAGGAGGTTCGGACTGTCTGTTAATAGTGAGGAAAACGGTTGCTTGCTCCTTCTTTCCAAAACCCTTCGTTGTCTTAGTTGGCAGATCATAAGCTACACGAGGAACAGAGAGCAAACACAATTGTCAAGGAGTTTCTGATTACTCTATGGAAAACACTGGAAATCCTGGTCTCTGCTGCTTCTCTCACTTTATATTTTAGTAGCTCTTCTCCAATATTTCACCTAGAGAATGTTTTCAAGCCCAGTCTTCCAGAAGTGTGTGAGCAGGAAGGGAAATCAAATGAAGTTGGAACATCTTCCCTCTCACACAGAGGGACCAAACCCCAGCAGGGTGGCGGTTGTTTCCAGCCAGCTCACAGTGGGTCAGACCCAGGTATCCCTTTGCCCAAAATTCAGCCAGCAGCAAATATCCAGAGGAGAGAGAGTCCAGGGATGTGGTGAGTGTTTGCTTCCCCACAGCCTCAGTCCCACCGGTGCACAGCTAGGGGCTCCTAGAGCTGCCGGGGGGGTATCTGCAGTGAAGGCGCTGCTGCTCGCACTGCAGTCCGTCGTAGAGTTGTCTGAGTTGATGAACAGGTGGAGCTTAAGANTCCTGCTCCGGCAGGGGGGTTGGACTCGATGATCTCTTGGGTCCCTTCCAACCCCTAACATCCTATGATCCTATGATCCTATGATCTTCCCTCTCACACAGAGAGACCAAACCCCAGCAGGGTGGCGGTTGTTTCCAGCCAGTGGGTCAGACCCAGGTATCCCTTTGCCCAAAATTCAGCCAGCAGCAAATATCCAGAGGGGAGAGAGTCCAGGGATGTGGTGAGTGTTTGCTTCCCCACAGCCTCAGTCCCACCGGTGCACAGCTAGGGGCTCCTAGAGCTGCCGGGGGGGTATCTGCAGTGAAGGCGCTGCTGCTCGCACTGCAGTCCGTCGTAGAGTTGTCTGAGTTGATGAACAGGTGGAGCTTAAGAGCTGGTCCTGGGTTATGAGTCAACTGATCATGAACAGGCAGAGATAGAGTACAGGCTGGAAAAACTAAGAGGTGTAAAGTACCTCTGCCCTACAGGAACTACAGTTCAGCCCTTACTCTGCACGTGTCTGTAAGTGTCTGACAGGAGGGTGCAGAGAGCTGGGGGTCGGTCTCTTCTCCCAAGGAACAAGGGACAGGACAAGAGGAAGTGGCCTCTTCCCTAGGGGAAGGGGAGGGTGGCCCCGAGGAGAAGCTTCTCCCTGGAAAGGGTGCTCAGGCCTTGGCACAGGCTGCCCAGGGAGGGGGTTCCATCACCATCCCTGGCCATGTTTCCCAGTCGGGGGGGGATCTGGAGCTCAGGGACAGGATTTAGCAGTGGGATGGGACAGCTGGGGGCAGGATTGGCCTTGATGAGCTTGAAGATCTACTCCAGCCCAAACCATTCCATGAGTGGACAACACTCCAGGTGTGAGTTCCCGCATTAACCCCACAGCCGTGTGCGTCCGTCCGTGCCTGTGGGACTGCTCCCACACCTCTTTAGAGCTTTTCATAACTTGTGAGTAGCAGTGAAGTCGTTTCTCTAGCAGTTCCCTAAGTTCCCTCCCAGTTTGTGGACCCCAGCAGGTGTCGGTGCCTCTGAGCCACCTTCTTTGTGTCTCTTCTGTACATTACCCGGGTGATACCGTGTTAGCAGCACAGAGTTGAGCGCGTGCTGAGCGCAGACAGCAGGGAAACCAGGACAGCAGCCCCTGGAAACCCCCTTTGTGGCTGTGCTTGTCGACGCGGCAGCAAGCTCTTCGGCAGCAAGTCCCACGGAAGAGATCATCTCGCATGGGAAGGCCGTTAATTTGATAATCATGGTTTTAATTGAAGAGGAAGAAAGGCCGTCTGGTTGTCTGCTGAGTGAATGAGCATCCCGAAGGCCAGGAGTTGAGGTTGACGGAGGGGGGGTGTCGTGCAGGGGAATGGGGAAGAGGTGAAACTGCCTGTGTGCTGTCTGCTCACAGTCTGTCCCACAGACAGACTGCTCGTTCTGTCCCACAGTCTTCACGCGTTTGAGCAGCCCCCACTGAAGAGAAGGAAAAAGAAACCAGCAAACCAGCAAAAAACCCCAACCTTGAAGACCAGAAGGAAAGAACCTTGAGAACCCCGCAGTCCTCAGGAGTCCTGTGCTTGCAAAAACCTCCTGAGAGCTTCCAGTCAAGCTGGGAGTCACTAGCAGCGTGTCTGGAAATCGTACTGACTGCAGAGCTCCCTTCCAGCCCCTCGAGAAGTGTTTGTGTTGCTACCCAGGGGTAGCTCTCCCGCACTGGAGCACCGGGTTTGCCTTGCTGCTGGGATTTCCTGGTGCTCCCTGTGTTCCCCGTGCTTCGTATCCCACGGGATTTGATTGGTTTGGGTTTCTATTCTAAAGGCGTTGGGTATTAAATGCAGTAGTGCCTGTGTTTGAGGAGCAGCTGGGAAGGGGGTTGGCTGCCAGGAGAAAGGAGGAGTAATTCCTCCCTCTTTCCCAACGGCCCCGTGCTTTTCCATTTGGAAAATGAAAGAGGAGTGCGAGGGCAGTGCAGCAGCAGCAGCAGCAGCAGGAAGGAGCAAGGCTGAAACTACCTGGTGACCTCACACAGGGGATGCTGGCCTTCATTAAGTAATGAATTCAATTAGTACCCAAAGCTTACGGGGCCAAGGTTTTGCCAGCAGCAACGTGAATCTGGAAGGGTTTGTGCCATCCGTAGTTGCCCATCACTAGAGTTTCATAGCCATTCTCACGGGGCATTTCCCACCAGTTAAACCAGAGGTTTTGAACTCCGCTCCTCTAGTTCTGCAGACGGCAGTGGGGGGGTGATGCCCCAGCACCCCAACGATCCCGTTTCTCTGTATTGATTGAGCTGTGCTGGTTTCTTCGAGCTGGAGGCGCAGGATGTTGTTAGTGCAGTGCTGTTAATTCATCCCCGTCCGGTGCCGTTCCTCCCAGCACCTCGGTGTGTCCTTGTGTTCTCCTTCCCAACAGTGCTGGCAGGTCAGTTGTACTGTTCTAGCACCTCAGAATTCCAAGAAGGAAGACAGTGATGGCTGAAGCCCCTGCTTACTCAACCGTGCTCTTAACTCTCCACAAACACACTCAGCATTACACTTCATCTCACGGAGGGCGCGTAGAACCCTCAGCAGAGCCCGGCGTGTACGTGCACACAGCTTTGTCTGCACCATCGGGACAGCTCTGCCACACAGTCAGGTGCCAAGGGAAGGAAAAGGATGAGGGGCTTGGTCTTCTTGCCCCTTCATTCTGAGCAGTTGGAGCTGTGAACCTTCCAGAGTCAAAGGCTTCTCATAAAACCAGGTTAATGTAGGAGCGGTAGCACAGGAGCTCCTGCAGACGGTCTTCTGCTGCTCTGAGGGTTTTACAGCTCAGGTCTACCCGAAGAAAAGCCCCCCAGGTTTCAATACTCTTTTCTTCTCGGAGTTTTTCCCAAGTCAGATGAGGAGTGGAATTTACAGTGGATTTACAGTGCTGCCCTGAAAGCGACCACAGCTTTGAGGGGAAAGCGCTGCACTCCGTGGCGCCACGGCACTTGTGTCCCAGTAAACGGGGAGCTGGTCTCCCTGGGTGCAGGACTCCCCCTTGGTGACTCCTTCCTAACCCCCCAACGGGGCAGCTTTCCCCATCATCGTTGCTGAAGGTCAGGATGTGCAAAGAGTCCGGTCTAAGCGTTGGTGACACTGTCCTGATTCCTCCGGGTTTGGACAGCTTCCTCCCTCGGGAGCCTCGCGTTGTCGTCGCGTCTGAGTCTCAGTTGTGCTGTGAATATCAGCGATGTAGTCCTCAGCGGCTGGGTTGGGGGGCAGTTTGCACTGCGACCCCCTTGTTTTTTGGCTGATGTTTGATGGATGTCTGTCTGCAGGATGATTTTCCTCCTGTCGGAGCACAGGCTGCACTGTGTAATGAGACAAACACTGCGTCAGGGGCTCGGGAAGTCATGGAAACATTGAAAACCAACCCAAATGTAATGATACTGACGGAGAAAAAGGAGTGACTCCGTTTCTGGTCTTGAAACGGATGTGGTTTCAATGCCTGGCTTTGTTTTTACTGAGCTGAATCAGTCGTCCTCCCAGGGAGGGTCCTGGAACTCTGGCACTGGCAACAGGGGGGCTGTGGAGTCTCCTTCTCTGCAGACGTTCCAGCCCCGCCTGGCTGTGTTCCTGTGCCACTGGGTCTGGGGGATCCTGCTGTGGCAGGGGGATTGGACTGGATGATCCTTCCAGGTCCCTCCCCATCCCTAAGGATTCTAGGATTCCATGATCGTATGATTCTGTGCGCAGAGGCATGGTTTGGGAATGCAGAGGATGACATCATGTGGATGGGCTCATGCATCTTCTTCTTGCTGGTACTGTTCCCACCTGGTGCCTGCACCTGGGATGACGTGGGGTGGTTTGATTATGAGGTGATCATTCCGCTTCATTTCAAGAGATCTTGACATTTCCAGAGTGGAAACCAAAGTGCTCAAAGTCATCCCTGACTCAGCAGATCACCCAGCTGCGCTTCAGGGAGACTCCAACCATTCCCAGCCCTTCCCAAGGACCAAACAGATGAGCTGGCAGAAGCCAGTCCTGGTTAAAACTCCAGCTGACAACGCACAAAGAAACTTAGTCCTCCTGCCCACCCCTCTTTCCTGCCCTTAACCCTGGGAGCGTGAGCTCGTACCGCGGCTCTACTGAAACGGGATGGCTTTGGCTGTTAGCAGGGTGTTGAACCGGGGCCTGAACTGCTCCACCCGGCAGCCCGAGGTGGTCTGAAACACTTCTGTGTCGAGGGTGTCCGTGCAGATCGTGGCGCCTCGGTATTTTAATGGGATCCCAGCGGTGGCAGAGCTGTTGAGACCCCATTTGTAAAGCGCCGGTGCAGGGTACCGACCTTTCTCAGCAGCGCTCAGCTTCTGCCTGTAAAGACAAGCACGGTTTGAAAGATGCAGCTCTCCTCCTTCCCTGTGTTTTCATGTCGTGCTTTGAGGTTTCTCTCTTGTTTCTGAGGACACGTAGAGAATTGATAACCTCCTAGCTGAATCCAGGGGGTCTGCGGAGCCACATAGGAACGAGTGCTTTGCTGGGAAGGTTAGCGCAGGGTCAGTCGGGCTCCATCCTAATCGCATGTCTAGCAGTAACATAAAAGCAGTGTTTAATGCTTGCAGGTCTGGGTAATGTGGTTTGGTGTTCATACCTTCACTCAGGTGGAGCCAGAGAAGTTGAAGACACTAACAGAAGGTCTAGAAGCTTACAACCGAGCCAGGAAGAGGAACAGAAAGTGAGTAAATGTTTCTTTACTACTGAAACAGCGATTCAAATCCTCCTGCTTCCCAGCCCCAAACCCAGGAGGTGGTTTCCTGAATTCCTCCTGCTGCTTCCAAAACCATCCGAGAGCTTTGGTGGCTGCGTTCGTGTTGTCTCTTCTGATATTTCCAGTAGCCCCCGGCAAATGTCAGCCCCCTTGGTTGAGCTTTCGTGTGTGGGGTGGCTAATTTACAGCCCCCAAAAAGGTTCCTGCGTCCAAACTTCTGACCGAGTGAACTCGTTTTAACCACATCTGCCCTTCTTCTCTCTCCCGGGTCCCTCCAGCAGCTGCTGCTGGCTTCATTCAGATGGATTCTGTGGAGCTCCCAGTGCTGAGAGGCCGTGGAGTCGAACGAGGGGCTCAGCCAGAGCTGTCTGCGTGCGCTGGGTTTCATCTCCCCTTTCAGCTTTTATTCGCAAGGACAGAAAGATGAGGAACCGGGAGCTGTGAGGGCTGGAAGCACCAGCTACTGGGTGACTTTCGAAGAAGAAAAAAGAACCCGGATGGGAATAAAAGGGCAGAAAAGTAGAAATTTTACTCTTTCCATCAGAATTTGAAGTCAGGATTTGAATTCAGCAGAAATGATCTCTGTTTGTTGCTTATTTACTGCTGCAGGAAGAACTCATCACCGCCAGTCTGAGAATTCCAAGGCAGCTCGAGCTGCTCATCTTCAGCCCAGTAAACAGAGGCCTCGGGACTTAAATAATCCTTCGCCTTCAGCTCCTTTTAAGGAGCAGATCTTGTCTTCTATTTATACGCCGCTCGGCGCTTTAGAGAGGGTTGTATTTTATGCCAACGAGACGGTGTCGTGGCTGCTTTTACCGAGATCATCCTCAAAATATCCCTCTGGGGCTGAAGGGGCAGTGCCGGGAACATCCAGAGGGCTCTTGGCTGCTCCCCGGTGTTTCTCTCGTGTCCCCAAAGCGGAATACCTGACTCGAGGGAGGGGGCACCCAGAGCGGGTTTGAAGAGGTCTCGCGGTCGGAATCAGTTTCAGTACCAGTTCAGAAGTCCCCGTCTCCTGCGGGCATCAGTGCGGTTAGCAGGCTGCAGGGAGTGTCTGCAGTCCCACTGCAGTGGGGAGGGCTCTCCGGTGGCCTCTCCGGTCCTGACCCATGAGAAAAGAGGAGGTGTCACATCCCAGCCAACCTGGGGCACCTGGTTGTCCCTTCCGTGGGGTTGTCTGTGGTTTTTAATCCCTGTTTCTGCTGCTCCTTATTTCACCATCTGTATTCATGCTGTTTCTTCACAGAGCCTTCCTCTTTCTCCTCCACACTGTTGTAAATTTGTCTGGAGATGCTTCAGATCTCAGAATCACTGAGGCTGGCAAAGCCCTCTGAGCTCCTCCAGTCCGGCCCAGCCCCTAACAGCACCCCAGTGGCCACCCCAGGGCACTCAGGGCCACAGCCAGGCTGTCCTTCAACACCTCCACACACGGGGACTCCCCCACTGCCCTGGGCAGTCCAGTCCAGGCTCTGAGCACCCTTTCCCTGAGGAAGGGCTTCCTGACAGCCAACCTCACCCTCCCCTGGCAGCTTCAGGCCCTGCCCTCTCCTCCTGGCACTGGGTGCCTGGGAGAAGAGCCTGACCCCCAGCTGACTGCACCCTCCCTTCAGGGAGCTGCAGAAAGGGAGAAGATTCCCCTCTGAGACTCCTCCAGATTCAGAGTCTTCTTTCTGCCCGATGCCCCTGAGGTTGCACACAGCTCTGGAGTTTGGAAAGCTTTCAGCATGAGGTGCAATCTCTACATGCAGGATGCTCCTCTTCCCGACTGTGCAAGCACAGCCCACCCGCTGTCCTCAGGTTGAGTGTTCCTGTGTTAAAGAGGACTTGGGCAAAGAGACCCAGGTGAAATGGCTGTTCTTTCCTCGTGTCCTCAGCACAGACAGCTCTGCTGCACAGGGGGTTCTAACTTCAGCTGTCAGAGCGGTCTGGAGCATTTTCTGTGCTAACACTGTTCCGCTGGGATCTATCTCAGGGGCTTGGAGTGACTCCCGAACCACCCGATGTATCCTGGGCCTGGAGGGAAGTTGCACTCCAGGACAAACCAGAGACATCCTGGCCTTTCTCAGTTCCACCTCCTCTCAGCTGCTCTGTTCTTACTTGAGCCGTGGCCTCTCTTGCTTCCAGCTTCCTCACCTGTCTGGTTGTCCTCTCCAGACGACTCTGTGCTGGAGCCTCATCTGATGCAGTCTCCGTTCTTCCATGCTTCATAGTTACCTGGATTCCTCCTCTCACTCGCGTTCTCCTGTCCCACTGTGGGGACAGCATCTTCCAAGAGGTCATCTCCCAGCCCCAGTGCCCCCGTTCTCTGTGGTTTCCTGCTCTTCCGTGTATGAGTTCCCGCACCACAAGCTTCTCGTTTGGCAGGAACTTCCCGCTCCCACCATCACCTCCCCTCTAAGTTATTCTGAAACAGAGTTTGAATGGTGCCGCCTTAGCCTTTTGAAGAGTTCAGAGTTGAACAGGACTGGACCAGGCTGCCCAGGGAGGTGGTGGAGTCCTCATCCCTGGAGGGGTTTAACAACCGAGTAGCTAGAGCACTTGAGGCCACGGTCTAGGGGTTGAGGAGATGCTGGGATGAGGGCTGGACTGGATGATCGGTCTCTTCTACCACCTCCCCATCTTCTGTCCTCAGCCAGTCCCTGTCCGACACAGTCTGTCTCCTCTGTGTTTGAGCTTTGTAGCAGCTGGCCCCACCTCCCCAAGGCTTCTGGCCCTGAGAGGTTTCCTGAGATGATGAACTGCTCATTAACGAGAGCATCAGGCTGTTGCTGGAGTCTTCGGAGTGTGATTTGCCTGCAGTCGTGATGTTTATGGGCTGTTCGCAGCGCTAGAGCCCTGATGCCCATATTCACCTCATGTCAGGTCCTCGAGGTTTTAGCTGCAGTGCTTTGTCGCCAGATACCTCAGCGAGGGGTGCTTCTGGAACTTGGATGGGCTCAGGGGTGGATCGTCCCCTGCACGGGAGAGTGAACGTAGCGGTGTGTGAACATAACGCTGACCCAGCCATCCACACCAGCCTGGGACGAGCTGTTCCCTTCCCTGCCTCTGCCGTCCTCTCCTGGCAGAGTCTCTGTTCCTCCTGCCTTGTTTCTGAGGAGGGATAGCAAGGCCTTCCTTCCTTCCTGTGAAGATACCGTGATGGATGCTCGTTGTAGTCTCTCTGATCTCTCTCTCATCTCATACTCATCCATTTCTCGTCGTGTTCATCGCTCTTCTAAACGAAGTCATGGGTGAAGCAGCCTGTGTGAAGCCAGGTAGATCTGCTCGTAGCCACAGATCCCCCACAGGCTGCTGACAGACAGCAGGGCCGAGTGCTCCCTCCTAGCTTGGAGCTCTGACAGTCACCAGGGAGCCGCACGGTACAGCCTGTCGTGCAGTGTGGTGTGTGAGCGGGGAAGCTCTTCACAGGACACCTGCACATGGATCAGGTTGTCACCGTGAGATGAACTGGAGTTAAAGCTGGGTGTGCAGAGTGACTCAGGGGAGCTTTGGCGTTGGAAGAGGGTCTCCTCCTTACCAGCTCTTGCTGTGCTGTGTTTTGGAGGGTTACTATAGCTTATCTTCCTCTGGCTGTTCAGAGGTAGAAGGGAGAGTTAACGTAGAGCTCTGTGCTTGGGGTGAGAGGGCCTGGCAGCTCACACGTGGAGTTTTGTAAGATCCCATAGCATCACTTGGGTTAGAAAGGTCCCTTCAGCAAATCGAGTTCTGTTCCCCCAGCTCTGCCAGGTCCCCACCAACCCCAGTCTCTCACCCCACATCTCCACGGCTTCCCATGCCCTCCACACACAGGGACCCCCCCACTGCCCCGGGCAGCCTGGGCCAGGCCTGGGGAAGCCTTGTGGTGAAGAGATTGTTCCTCAGGGCCGACTTCAACCTCCCCTGGGGCAACTTGAGGCTGTAACCTCTTATCCTTTCACTTGTTCCTTGGGAGAAGAGACCAACCCCCACCTTGCTCCAACCTCCTGGATTTCAAGTTGTTGCAGAGAGCAAGGAGGTCTCCCCTCAGCCTCCTCCTCTCCAATTCACCCCCCACCCAGCTCCCTCAGCTGCTCCTCAGAGCACTGGTTCTCCAGCCCCTTCCCCAGCTCCACTGCCCTTCTCTGGACCCACTCCAACCTCTCCATGTCCTCATGGTGTGGGAAGCAGACAGAGGTGAGATGGCACCAGAGGTTTAGTAACAACTGCGGGGGGGGCTCTGTGTCCCAGGAGTTAATGAGTTTAGGATGAATTCTTTTACTCTGTTCCTGATTGCTCACGAGGTCTCTCTTTTCCTTCCTAGAAGCGGAAAGCTCAATAACCATTTAGAAGCTGCTATACACGAGGCCATGAGCGAGCTAGACAAGATGTCTGGCAATGTAAGTTCCTTTTCACCTCGCCTGTCATAGTCTTCTCCTCTCTCTCGCCGTCTGAGGGCTGTCCCTCTCTGTGATCATCGTCTTCTCCTCTCTCTCATCGTCTGAAGCTGTCCCTCTCTCTCTGTGATCATCGTCTTCTCCTCTCTCTCNTCTGAACTCTCTCTGTGCCGCTGAGGGCTGGGGTTTTGGGTCTGAGTTCTGAGTTCGGGTCGGTGCTTGGACTTGGTGATCTTGGAGGTCTCCTCCAGCCTTCCCGATTCCCTCATTCTCGGATTTGCTGTATCTCATCCGCGTCAGACCCTGTTCGCGAGTGTCTGGTTCTTCTGGAAAGTGGGGAAAGGGTAGAAGTCCGGTTGGGTTGCAGACTTTTTACCAAGAGGGGTTTGTGGGTGTCGGTCTGTGAGGTTTTATCTGACCAGTGACACAGAATCAGGCTGAGTTGTTGTTTGGTTTCACAGCAGCCCAGAAGGACTGACGCTGGCAGAGCCCTCTTGAGCTCCTCCAGCCCAGCCCAGCCCCTAACAGCACCCCAGCGGCCACCCCAGGGCACTCAGGGCCACAGCCAGGCTGTCCTTCAACACCTCCACACACGGGGACTCCCCCACTGCCCTGGGCAGTCCAGTCCAGGCTCTGAGCACCCTTTCCCTGAGGAAGGGCTTCCTGACAGCCAACCTCACCCTAACGTCCAACATCATTCTACCCCTGCTCTGGGCACTGGGGCCGGCGCCCATAAAGTACAGGGGGCAGTTCTGGGCCCCTCACTTCAAGAAAGAGATGGAGGGGCTGAAGCGGGTGCAGAGGAGCAACGAGACTGGGGAAGGGACTGGAGGGAGAGGCTGATGAGGAGAGGCTGAGGGAGCTGGAGGGGTTCAGCCTGGAGGAGAAAGAGGAGACTCAGGGGGACCTTCTCCCTCTCTCCAGCTCCCTGAAGGGAGGNGGCTCCAAGGGCTCTGCCAGCCTCAGTCCTTCCTGGATTCTGCAATAAGGGAGATGCTGTGACTGTTCTCACGGGTGGACTGGTCCCCTCTGCTGGGACTTTTTTTACTGGTGTAAACTTCCAGTAATTTAAACATCCAGTAAAACTCACAACCCCCTGTGCCCCAGGCAGGAGAACTCCAGGGGATCTGCTGTCACAGCTTGGTACCACAGAGGAGCTGAGGTACCAGCCCAGCAGAAACCCGAGTTAGAACTTAATTCTCCGGTCTCAAAGTTGGCCGTGGGGGTTCATTCCTGTAAAGATGCTGATTCCTGGCAACACTCCTGGGGAATCAGGGGCTCTCCTTGCAGGGATTTGTTTGTTCTCAGCTGGTGCTGCTCACAGGTCGCACTGTCATGAAAAGCAAGTGCAAACGAGGTAATTAGCACAAGGAATCTCAGCCAGGAGCCCGTAACTGCCTAGCAGCCGTTAGCAGAGGGAGGGAATCGGGGAAGGACCCGAGGAAACCCCCCATCACTGCTGAGGGACGGGCGCTGAGGCGCTGCACAGCAGCTCGCTCCTGCCGGCAGATGGTGGTGGCTTCCCGTGCCAGCCGCCCTGACCAGTGCCACTGGGACTGGGACTGGGGCTGAGCGGCCAGAGAGCAAAACCCTGATTGATGCTCCGAGGAGCGGAGTGTTTAGCTCACACGGACTGTTTCCTTGCACGAACAGGGTGAGCTTGCCGAGCACAGCGTGCTCCTGGCTGGCGCTGCCACAGACCTGGGACTGGCTTCTGCTTTTCCCTGGGAGCGGTGTTCTTTCATCACCTGCTTTACGGCTCTGGTCACGGCGATGGGTTAGGATTTGTCCTGGAATCTGAGCTCATTTGGGGCTCCCTGTGGTTTCACAGTGCTGTTAGCCAGGGTGGCAGAGGTTTGGGATGCACAGGTTGCCTTTTTATCCCCAGTGCATTAGAGCTCTTGCAGTTCCTTTTAATTCAGGCTCCCACGTAGACCTGAAACACTGTTTAGCCCAGAGAGGAGTCAGGGAGGATCGACCCTCTGCCTCTCTACAACAACCTGCAGGGAGGGGGTTGAGCAATTGTCCTGGGTAACCAGCAGCAGGATGAGAGGGCAGGGCCTGAAGCTGCCAGGGGAGGGTGAGGTTGGCTGTCAGGAAGCCCTTCCTCCCCGAAAGGGTGCTCAGAGCCTGGACTGGACTGCCCAGGGCAGGGGGGGAGTCCCTGTGTGTGGAGGTGTTGAAGGACAGCCTGGCTGTGGCTCTGAGTGCCCTGGGGTGGCCGCTGGGGTGCTGTTAGGGGCTGGGCTGGGCTGGAGGAGCTGAGAGGTCTTTTCCAGCCTGAGTGATTCTGTGCAACTCCAGCCGTCCTGTCACTCGTTGGGTACTGACTGGTACCCGGGACCGATGCGCTTTGCTAACCTCTCCCTGTACTTGCTTTTAGGTCCACCAAATCCCCCAGGGAGACAGACAAGTGAAGCCTCCAAAACCCAAGAGGAGGAAGATCTCTAGATAACATTGAATGTCCTCGTCACTGGTCCAGTTCTTACCAACAGACGCCCCGTGCACATGAGTCCGTGTGTAGGTATTGATACAGAGCCGCTGATATCACTATTTATACGACTACGGAGCGATGCCATCGCAGGGTGCTACGCGGATCTAGTGGTACAACACTTTGCGACGCTTAGAGGAGGAGGGCTTAGCGCTCGCCGCGGAAGCCAATCACCAATCTCAAGGGGTCGCGGTAACAAACGTCAGCCGATTCCTGCAACGACAAAAAAAAAACCCCCACAACAACAACAACAACAAAACCCTCAAGAAAACAAAACCCTCCCCGCTCCCCCGCTCCCCTTCCCTCCTTGTTGTTGGTTGTTGGTTGGGGGGGGGGTTTTTTTGGTTGTGGTTTTGGGGTTGGTTTTTTGTTTTCCTTTTGCTAGAAATCCTCAACTCGCGATGGGAAGCGACTCGGCTCCCAAATGTTTCCGAGGAAATGTCCATCGTGTACATAGCTAACTAGAGAATTTCACGGCGCTCTCGGAACTGTAAATACTGTACGATACTGTCATGTACAAGCGTACCTAATGCACACTTTATCTTTTATTGTACAAAAAAAAAACAAACGGAGAAAAAAAAAAACAAACCAACCAACAAAAAACCCTGTCGACTAGTGTACAAACTCGTTTGGTTTCTATCGAGTACACAGCCCACAGACTGACCCGTGTAAAGTGATAAATAAACATACAGCCTCCATGCTTTTCTACGGTACCGGGATAGACGCTGGTTTTGTACGCAGCAGCAGCGGGTGTTGAGTAGCGCTGACACGGTCCCGCGCGGCCCCCGGGGCTCGTCGCTAGGTTGGGTGCGTGGTGAGCCTCGCGGCGCTCGCTGGAAGGGGAGAGCGTCATAACCTTGCGGGTTCCGACGGGGGATGTGGGATTCCCAGCCCTTGGTTTAATAATCCGAAGGCTGCGGCCGCCGGTTGCGGTTGGGTTTTGTTGCCACGAGGAACTTGAATGCTGTAGGTTTGGTTGGAAAGGGCTGTTTCAGTCAGGTGGTTCCGTAGGTGAAGTCTCCTAGCCACTCGGTAAACTAAACCCAACCCCCTCGCCCCCCATAACCCCCTTAAACCCTCTAGGTTGATTAGCTGGCATCATTAACCTCTCGAGGGGGCAGAGCCCTGTGTTGCTGACGTGGTCGCTGTTGGTTCCAGTTCGGTTTGGCAGTAGAACGACAGGGCATCGCTCCCGGGCCTTGGGAAGAGCAATCCCGGTACCCGTCGTGCAGGATTGAGGCGAATAAAGCCCGAGAACACGAAGGGTGGCTTCACAGACCTCCTCGCGGCAGTGATTTTTATCAGTATTATGTAACATATCAGATTTATTTTATTTAAAGAAGAATTATTTATACCATTAACAGATTCTTATATATATTCACGTGGCTGAACTGTGCAGGTTGAAATCTATTCACCAAATTATTTATGTTATATTGAGAAATGTGAAACCTATGTAGAAGAGAAGAAAGCAAACGACGAAGCATTCATTAACACTACAGGTGTAAAAGTCTTAAAGCTAAGAGCCATGCTGAAGCGAACGAACGGGAGCGGAGCACAGCGTCACCTCCGTTTGATATCCTCTCTGGTGGCGTCGGTGATGGAAGCGATGACCTCTTCTGTCTGCAGGGCTTCCCAAAGGACCTCGGAGCTCACCGTTCCCGGGGTGGTGTCTGTAGCGTCTTTGTCTGGAACCACCTCGTACCTCACGTTTCTGTTCCCCCCCACCCCCGAATTCCCAGATCTCTCTCTCTAGCTAAGAACTGGCAGGGATCACATCCCAGGGAGCTGGTGGAATCACTGCTCGCCGGACACCCGGCACCAGGATCCCAAACCCGTTGCTCCTCTTGCCCGAGACCCACACTCACTCCTCTCTCTCAAGGATGTGACTGAGACCAGCCATCTCCAAGGAGCCAGCACCTGGTGCCTTGCCCAGCCTGCGCTGTGAGGTGCCGGGGCACACAGCACTACCTCTGGACTGGCCCCTGGGCTTTCTGGGGCTCTCCTTCCTCCTTCCCCCAGCCCAAGGGATGGTAGTGGCTACACTGGCTCCAGAAGTCCTTTCCCCCGCAGGGTAGGTTCGTGTGTCTGTTCTGTGTCACCGTGGGAAGTGAAGGAGTTCATCTGGAAACCCTCCTGGTTTTCCCCTCTTCATCTGTTGCAGGCTGTAGCCCAAGCTCACGCTCTTCTGTCCAGAGCCGCTGTGTCCATCTGCAGTGTCGCTGCCATCCCTTTTCCACGCTGCCTGCCGTGGGTCGTGCTCCGTCGCGACTGTCTGTGAGGGTGTGCACGTGCACCAGCACCTAGCTCCATCCCGTTCTTCCTCCTTTCGCTTCCACTTCGTGTCGAGAGGACCCTCCTCTTGGCACCTGGAGTTAGCAGGTTGGCACCTCCTCACCACCCTCCCACCTTACAGCAGCAGAGGGGGTTCAGCGCGCTGGGCGGCACCGCTTGCTGACAGCTTCGAGGAGGGTGAAGGGAGTCAGCTGCTCTGGTCGGCATCCATTTGATTTGAGTTTTACTCTCGCCGGGGTTTTCTGGGCTCCTGTAAGTCCCGGGAGCGCGAAGGTCGTGTGCGGAGCGGGAGCGCTGCTCAGGGCGGTCTGAGGCGCCAGCGTTAGGGGTGAAAACAGCCGGTCGCTCTCTCTGCAGTTCTGCCCGGAGAGCCCTCTCGTTCTCTGAGGCAGGGTCTGACCTTTTCCTGGGTGGAGGCCCAACCCCTTCTTTCTACCCTGTTACTCTTCTTGTTTGGGTTAAGAGCTCTCTGGTTTTTTCTTTAAAAAAAGAAAGGAAGATGGAAAAAAGAAAGAAATTCAAAATAAAGACATTAAAAAAAAATGAAAAATCAATTTTTTAGAAATGAAATTTTGAAAAGAAAATGAAAAAAGAAGAAAAGAATTGAAAAAGAAATTAAAAAGGAAATGAAAATAAGAAAAACAAACAATTGAAAAATGAGGAAAGGTTTTAGAAAAGATACTAAAAATGCAGTTTTAAAAAGATTTAATTTTTTTTAAATTTAAAAAAGAAATGAGAAAAAAATTAAAAATAAGAGAATTTTTGAGAAGAAATTTTAATGAGAAATTTAAAAATAAAAAATTTTAAAATGAAAGAAATTTAAAAATAAATTTTAAAAAATTGTAGAAGAAATTAATAAAAAATAAATTATATAAAAACGCAAAAAATTGAACAAAGAATTGAGAAAAAATGTTTCAAAAANGCGAGAGGGCTGTTCAGGGCGGTCTGAGGCGCCAGCGTTAGGGGTGAAAACAGCCGGTCGCTCTCTCTGCAGTTCTGCCCGGAGAGCCCTCTCGTTCTCTGAGGCAGGGTCTGACCTTTTCCTGGGTGGAGGCCCAACCCCTTCTTTCTACCCTGTTACTCTTCTTGTTTGGGTTAAGAGCTCTCTGGTTTTTTCTTTAAAAAAAGAAAGGAAGATGGAAAAAAGAAAGAAATTCAAAATAAAGACATTAAAAAAAAATGAAAAATCAATTTTTTAGAAATGAAATTTTGAAAAGAAAATGAAAAAAGAAGAAAAGAATTGAAAAAGAAATTAAAAAGGAAATGAAAATAAGAAAAACAAACAATTGAAAAATGAGGAAAGGTTTTAGAAAAGATACTAAAAATGCAGTTTTAAAAAGATTTAATTTTTTTTAAATTTAAAAAAGAAATGAGAAAAAAATTAAAAATAAGAGAATTTTTGAGAAGAAATTTTAATGAGAAATTTAAAAATAAAAAATTTTAAAATGAAAG
Organism: Upupa epops; assembly: GCA_013397515.1. Classification (NCBI taxonomy): domain Eukaryota; kingdom Metazoa; phylum Chordata; class Aves; order Bucerotiformes; family Upupidae; genus Upupa; species Upupa epops. The sequence continues at coordinate 66,609 of VZRI01000322.1, forward strand.
AAATTTAAAAATAAATTTTAAAAAATTGTAGAAGAAATTAATAAAAAATAAATTATATAAAAACGCAAAAAATTGAACAAAGAATTGAGAAAAAATGTTTCAAAAAGAAATTAAAATCAAATTAAAAAATAAAATTGAAAAAAGGAAAATAAATTGTAAAAGAAAAAATATAATGAAAAAAATTTTAAAAACCAAAAAAATTGAAAGAATAAATGAGAAAAAAGAAATTGAAAAAAGAAATTGAAAAATGAAATTAAAAAAATTGTTTTAATTAAGAAATTCAATAAAAATTAATTAAGGAATTAAAAAGAGAGAGAAGAATTTTTTAAAAATAAAAGAAATTAAAAAGTTTTTAAAAGAAATCACAGAAAGAAATTAAACGAAATTAAAAGAAGAACAAAAAAACCCCAGTACTTTTTGTCTCCTTTCTAATTCAAGAGCGAAATCCCTGCGTTGCAAAGGGGACAAGATCAATCCGACCATAAATCCCTCCTCCGCTGCGGCGAGCGGAACGACGCTCTTACCTGTCGTGAGCAGGGCACGACCTCACGCGACCGAAGCGGCCCGGCAGAGCGAGCCCTCGCAGGCAGGAGCTCAGGGAGCGTCTGGGTAGCTTCGGGAGTGGCGTGATCTCGGCGAGGATGTAAAACTCTACATCTTCTCGGCTATTTATTTATTTATTTATGAAGCTCTTGGGTTGCTTTCCTTCTTCTTTCCTTCCTTCTTTCTTCCTCCTGCGCTGCGCTGGGTGACGATGCGGTGGAGGGAGCCTTCCTCCGCTCGGTTGGGGTGCTTTCTGCCAACACCAGAAGGGGAAAAAATAATCACCTGTTCTTTTATTTCCGCGGATTTCCTTCCTCTTCTCCCTTCGGCTGCCAGAGCCGCATCCACAGAGGTCCCAAAAACAACCGGAGCAGTGATCACTGGCTAATCCAGCTCACCTCTGCTGTGCCACCTCTGTCCTCCTCGCGCTGTTCGGGGTTTGCAGGGGGTTACAAAGGACCGGAAGACCTTTCCAAACTCAGCCTTCCGGAAGGCTTCTGTGATCGGCAGAGCCCTCCACCCCGGGGTTGGCGGTGCAGAGCTGGGAGAGAGCGCTCACGGGGTGGACTCGATGACCGTAGGCCTGGTACCGTTCTTAGCTACAGTCTGTATTTTGCTATGTAGGGTTGTTCATGTGACAATTCCAGAAGAGCAGTAGCATCGCAAAGTGCTTTTCTATTTTTAGAAAAAACCAAGCAAACAAAAAAAATACCCCATAAAAAAAGACCCCTCTCCCACCCCGACCCCGTTCTAGCCTGACTAAGAGTTAGAGACTTTTTTAATATCAGTTTTGTAATTTTTTGATAAAAGTTGTCAATATGATGATTAAATCAGCAGAAAACAAAGTTCCTGTGATGTTCTCTTCGCGGGCAGGGACTGTGGCTCCTCGGAGGTGCCGCCGTGGGGTGCCCGCTTTGAAACGGGGGCCACGGGCACTGCTCTCGGAGTAAATAGCAAGCAGCAGCGTTGAGGCCGACTGAAACGCGTCAGAAAGCCGAGAGAATTAACAATGCACAGGAGCTTCCCCATCCTCTGGGAAGGGAACGGCATCGGCTGCGGGGACCGACAGGTAAGTGGAGGAAGGTGATGTCTGGTGAAGCTTCTGCTGGCGCAACGCAGGACCCTCTCATCCCAGTGAGTGCTGATCTGCTCCACTAGCACAGCCCACGGGCCCCTCTGTTGCTTTACTGGTGCTAACTGAGCAGCTCACCCTCCGTCTCCTCATTCCCCCCAGCATCCCATTGAGACGGTGGGGTGCAGTCCCCCCACAGAAAACCCCTGCTGTTGGACCAACTCAAGAACAACTAAGGAAAAGAGGAATGTATTGAAAACCAAAGTTCTACCCTCCCCAGATGAGGACAAGAGGGCTTTCTGGGGATCCCCACCCCCCCCGACTGTATGTCCTACAGTATTGCTCACACACAGAGGTGGCGGCGAGGGCTGGATGTGATGTGGTGTTTGGCCCGAGCAGATGTTCCTCAAAAAGTGCCCCCAGCCTCTTGTAGAATTTAAACTGGAAGGGTATCGCATCCTGGTTGCATTTGGGAGCTGAGCAGGGGGAGGTCAGACCGCTGTTGCTCGTCTCTCACCGTCTCTTACAGTTTCTTTATTGGCTGTGAAGACAGAATCACAGAAATACTGAGGGTGGCAAAAGCCTCTGAGCTCATCCTGCCCAGCGGCCACCCCAGGGCACT